>CM068988.1:1179641-1338507 GCA_035357415.1 Ophraella communa | reverse complement strand
GAAATTTGTTTGGGAATCTATTGAAGTTGAAATAGTACAGCGAAACTCGAAGGACGTCAATTTTGATGGGAATTATAAAGAGATTTGGCATTATAGCTTTATTTTCCTATTAAACATGTTTGATCTGATGGTTCTACACTAAATCTATCACGCATAACCTAATTAAGAATTTTAGCAAAATTTAAACCATAGTATTTACTTTGTCACTGTGTTAAGTAAAAAATTTTTGTGGTCAAAAACACTTGAAATTATAAGTAAAAGTGTTTTTAAAGACGCTGAATCGATTAATGCAGTTTATTCGTAAATAGAGAAATTTGGGAATCTATTGAAGTTGAAGTAGTACAGCTAAACTCGAAGGAAGTCAATTTTGATGGGAATTATGAAGAGATTTGCCATTATAGCTTTATTTTCCTATTAAACATGTTTGATCTGATGGTTCTACACTAAATTTATCACGCATAAGCTAATTAAGAATTTTAGTAAAATTTAAACCATAGTATTTGCTTTATCACTGTGTTAAGTAAAAAATTTTTATCGTCAAAAACACTTGAAAATATGGGTAAAAGGGTTTTTAAAGACGCTGAATCGATTGATGCAGTACGTTCGTAAATAGAGAAATTTGGTTGGGAATCTATTGAAGTTGAAGTAGTACAGCGAAACTCGAAGGACGTCAATTTTGATGGGAATTAGAAAGAGATTTGGCATTATAGCTTTATTTTCCTATCAAACATGTTTGATCCAATGGTTCTACACTAAATTTATCACGCATAACCTAATTAAGAATTTTAGCAAAATTTAAACCATAGTATTTGCTTTGTCACTGTGTTAAGTAAAAAATTTTTGTGGTCAAAAACACTTGAAATTATAAGTAAAAGTGTTTTTAAAGACGCTGAATCGATTAATGCAGTTTGTTCGTAAATAGAGAAATTTGGTTGGGAATCTATTGAAGTTGAAGTAGTACAGCGAAACTCGAAGGACGTCAATTTTGATGGGAATTATAAAGAGATTTGGCATTATAGCTTTATTTTCCTATTAAACATGTTTGATCCAATGGTTCTACACTAAATTTATCACGCATAACCTAATTAAGAATTTTAGCAAAATTTAAACCATAGTATTTGCTTTGTCACTGTGTTAAGTAAAATATTTTTGTCGTCCTAAGCACTTGAAATTATGGGTAAAAGGGTTTTTACAGACGCTGAATCGATTGATGCAGTATGTTCGTAAATAGAGAAATTTGGTTGGGAATCTATTGAAGTTGAAATAGTACAGCGAAACTCGAAGGACGTCAATTTTGATGGGAATTATAAAGAGATTTGGCATTATAGCTTTATTTTCCTATTAAACATGTTTGATCTACACTAAATTTATCACGCATAACCTAATTAAGAATTTTAGCAAAATTTAAACCATAGTATTTGCTTTGTCACTGTGTTAAGTAAAAAATTTTTGTCGTCCAAAGCACTTGAAATTATGGGTAAAAGGGTTTTTACAGGCGCTGAATCGATTGATGCAGTATGTTCGTAAATAGAGAAATTTGGTTGGGAATCTATTGAAGTTGAAGTAGTACAGCGAAACTCCAAGGACGTCAATTTTGATGGGAATTATAAAGAGATTTGGCATTATAGCTTTATTTTACTATTAAACATGTTTGATCTAATGGTTCTACACTAAATTTATCAAGCATAACCTGTACTACTTCAACTTCAATAGATTCCCAACCAAATTTCTCTATTTACGAACAAACTGCATTAATCGATTCAGCGTCGTTAAAAACACTTTTACTTATAATTTCAAAGGTTTTTGACCACAAAAATTTTTTACTTAACACAGTGACAAAGCAATTACTATGGTTTAAATTTTGCTAAAATTCTTAATTAGGTTATGCTTGATAAATTTAGTGTAGAACCATTAGATCAAACATGTTTAATAGGAAAATAAAGCTATAATGCCAAATCTCTTTATAATTCCCATCAAAATTGACGTCCTTCGAGTTTCGCTGTACTATTTCAACTTCAATAGATTCCCAACCAAATTTCTCTATTTACGAACATACTGCATCAATCGATTCAGCGTCTGTAAAAACCCTTTTACCCATAATTTCAAGTGCTTTGGACGACCAAAATTTTTTACTTAACACAGTGACAAAGCAAATACTATGGTTTAAATTTTGCTAAAATTCTTAATTAGGTTATGCGTGATAAATTTAGTGTAGAACCATTGGATCAAACATGTTTAATAGGAAAATAAAGCTATAATGCCAAATCTCTTTATAATTCCCATCAAAATTGACGTCCTTCGAGTTTCGCTGTACTACTTCAACTTCAATAGATTCCCAACCAAATTTCTCTATTTACGAACAAACTGCATTAATCGATTCAGCGTCTTTAAAAACACTTTTACTTATAATTTCAAGAGTTTTTGACCACAAAAATTTTTTACTTAACACAGTGACGAAGCAAATACTATGGTTTAAATTTTGCTAAAATTCTTAATTAGGTTATGCGTGATAAATTTAGTGTAGAACCATTAGATCAAACATGTTTAATAGGAAAATAAAGCTATAATGCCAAATCTCTTCATAATTTCCATCAAAATTGACGTCCTTCGAGTTTCGCTGTACTACTTCAACTTCAATAGATTCCCAACCAAATTTCTCTATTTACGAACAAACTGCATTAATCGATTCAGCGTCGTTAAAAACACTTTTACTTATAATTTCAAAGGTTTTTGACCACAAAAATTTTTTACTTAACACAGTGACAAAGCAAATACTATGGTTTAAATTTTGCTAAAATTCTTAATTAGGTTATGCGTGATAAATTTAGTGTAGAACCATCAGATCAAACATGTTTAATAGGAAAATAAAGCTCTTTATAATTCCCATCAAAATTGACGTCCTTCGAGTTTCGCTGTACTATTTCAACTTCAATAGATTCCCAACCAAATTTCTCTATTTACGAACATACTGCATCAATCGATTCAGCGTCTGTAAAAACCCTTTTACCCATAATTTCAAGTGCTTTGGACGACAAAAATTTTTTACTTAACACAGTGACAAAGCAAATACTATGGTTTAAATTTTACTAAAATTCTTAATTAGCTTATGCGTGATGAATTTAGTGTAGAACCATTAGATCAAACATGTTTAATAGGAAAATAAAGCTATAATGCCAAACCTATTTATAATTCCCATCAAAATTGACGTCCTTCGAGTTTCGCTGTACTACTTCAACTTCAATAGATTCCCAACCAAATTTCTCTATTTACGAACATACTGCATCAATCGATTCAGCGTCTGTAAAAACCCTTTTACCCATAATTTCAAGTGCTTTGGACGACAAAAATATTTACTTAACACAGTGACAAAGCAAAGTTTAAATTTTGCTAAAATTCTTAATTAGGTTATGCGTGATAAATTTAGTGTAGAACCATCAGATCAAACATGTTTAATAGGAAAATAAAGCTATAATGCCAAATCTCTTTATAATTCCCATCAAAATTGACGTCCTTGAAGTTTCGCTTTACTACTTCAACTGAAATAGATTCCCAACCAAATTTCCCTATTTACGAACAAACTGCATCAATCGATTCAGCGTCTTTAAAAACCCTTTTACTCATAATTTCAGGTGTTTTGGACGACAGAAATTTTTTACTTAACACAGTGACAAAGCAAATACCATGGTTTAAATTTTGCTAAAATTCTAAATTAGGTTATGCGTGCTAGATTTAGTGTAGAACCATTAGATCAAACATGTTTAATAGGAAAATAAAGCTATAATGCCAAATCTCTTCATAATTCCCATCAAAATTGACGTCCTTCGAATTTCGCTGTACTACTTCAACTTCAATGGATTCCCAACCAAATTTCTCTATTTACGAACAAACTGCATTAATCGATTCAGCGTCTTTAAAAACACTTTTACTTATAATTTCAAGTGTTTTTGACCAGAAAAGTTTTTTACTTAACACAGTGACAAAGCAATTACCATGGTTTAAATTTTGCTAAAATTCTTAATTAGGTTATGCTTGATAAATTTAGTGTAGAACCATTAGATCAAACATGTTTAATAGAAAAAATACGTTATAATGCCAAATCTCTTTATAATTCCCATCAAAATTGACGTCCTTGGAGTTTCGCTGTACTACTTCAACTTCAATAGATTCCCAACCAAATTTCTCTATTTACGAACATACTGCATCAATCGATTCAGCGTCTGTAAAAACCCTTTTACCCATAATTTCAAGTGCTTTGGACGACAAAAATTTTTTACTTAACACAGTGACAAAGCAAATACTATGGTTTAAATTTTGCTAAAATTCTTAATTAGGTTATGCGTGATAAATTTAGTGTAGAACCATTGGATCAAACATGTTTAATAGGAAAATAAAGCTATAATGCCAAATCTCTTTATAATTCCCATCAAAATTGACGTCCTTCGAGTTTCGCTGTACTACTTCAACTTCAATAGATTCCCAACCAAATTTCTCTATTTACGAACAAACTGCATTAATCGATTCAGCGTCTTTAAAAACACTTTTACTTATAATTTCAAGTGTTTTTGACCACAAAAATTTTTTACTTAACACAGTGACAAAGCAAATACTATGGTTTAAATTTTGCTAAAATTCTTAATTAGGTTATGCGTGATAAATTTAGTGTAGAACCATTAGATCAAACATGTTTAATAGGAAAATAAAGCTATAATGCCAAATCTCTTCATAATTTCCCATCAAAATTGACGTCCTTCGAGTTTCGCTGTACTACTTCAACTTCAATAGATTCCCAACCAAATTTCTCTATTTACGAACAAACTGCATTAATCGATTCAGCGTCGTTAAAAACACTTTTACTTATAATTTCAAAGGTTTTTGACCACAAAAATTTTTTACTTAACACAGTGACAAAGCAATTACTATGGTTTAAATTTTGCTAAAATTCTTAATTAGGTTATGCTTGATAAATTTAGTGTAGAACCATTAGATCAAACATGTTTAATAGGAAAATAAAGCTATAATGCCAAATCTCTTTATAATTCCCATCAAAATTGACGTCCTTCGAGTTTCGCTGTACTATTTCAACTTCAATAGATTCCCAACCAAATTTCTCTATTTACGAACATACTGCATCAATCGATTCAGCGTCTGTAAAAACCCTTTTACCCATAATTTCAAGTGCTTTGGACGACAAAATATTTTTACTTAACACAGTGACAAAGCAAATACTATGGTTTAAATTTTGCTAAAATTCTTAATTAGGTTATGCGTGATAAATTTAGTGTAGAACCATTGGATCAAACATGTTTAATAGGAAAATAAAGCTATAATGCCAAATCTCTTTATAATTCCCATCAAAATTGACGTCCTTCGAGTTTCGCTGTACTACTTCAACTTCAATAGATTCCCAACCAAATTTCTCTATTTACGAACAAACTGCATTAATCGATTCAGCGTCTTTAAAAACACTTTTACTTATAATTTCAAGTGTTTTTGACCACAAAAATTTTTACTTAACACAGTGACAAAGCAAATACTATGGTTTAAATTTTGCTAAAATTCTTAATTAGGTTATGCGTGATAAATTTAGTGTAGAACCATTAGATCAAACATGTTTAATAGGAAAATAAAGCTATAATGCCAAATCTCTTCATAATTTCCATCAAAATTGACGTCCTTCGAGTTTCGCTGTACTACTTCAACTTCAATAGATTCCCAACCAAATTTCTCTATTTACGAACAAACTGCATTAATCGATTCAGCGTCGTTAAAAACACTTTTACTTATAATTTCAAAGGTTTTTGACCACAAAAATTTTTATACTTAACACAGTGACAAAGCAATTACTATGGTTTAAATTTTGCTAAAATTCTTAATTAGGTTATGCATGATAAATTTAGTGTAGAACCATTAGATCAAACATGTTTAATAGGAAAATAAAGCTATAATGCCAAATCTCTTTATAATTCCCATCAAAATTGACGTCCTTCGAGTTTCGCTGTACTATTTCAACTTCAATAGATTCCCAACCAAATTTCTCTATTTACGAACATACTGCATCAATCGATTCAGCGTCTGTAAAAACCCTTTTACCCATAATTACAAGTGCTTTGGACGACAAAAATTTTTTACTTAACACAGTGACAAAGCAAATACTATGGTTTAAATTTTACTAAAATTCTTAATTAGCTTATGCGTGATGAATTTAGTGTAGAACCATTAGATCAAACATGTTTAATAGGAAAATAAAGCTATAATGCCAAACCTATTTATAATTCCCATCAAAATTGACGTCCTTCGAGTTTCGCTGTAACTACTTCAACTTCAATAGATTCCCAACCAAATTTCTCTATTTACGAACATACTGCATCAATCGATTCAGCGTCTGTAAAAACCCTTTTACCCATAATTTCAAGTGCTTTGGACGACAAAAATTTTTTACTTAAAAAAGTGACAAAGCAAATACTATGGTTTAAATTTTGCTAAAATTCTTAATTAGCTTATGCGTGATGAATTTAGTGTAGAACCATTAGATCAAACATGTTTAATAGGAAAATAAAGCTATAATGCCAAATCTCTTTATAATTCCCATTAAAATTGACGTCCTTGAAGTTTCGCTTTACTACTTCAACTTCAATAGATTCCCAACCAAATTTCCCTATTTACGAACAAACTGCATCAATCGATTCAGCGTCTTTAAAAACCCTTTTACTCATAATTTCAGGTGTTTTGGACGACAGAAATTTTTTACTTAACACAGTGACAAAGCAAATACCATGGTTTAAATTTTGCTAAAATTCTAAATTAGGTTATGCGTGCTAGATTTAGTGTAGAACCATTAGATCAAACATGTTTAATAGGAAAATAAAGCTATAATGCCAAATCTCTTCATAATTCCCATCAAAATTGACGTCCTTCGAATTTCGCTGTACTACTTCAACTTCAATAGATTCCCAACCAAATTTCTCTATTTACGAACAAACTGCATTAATCGATTCAGCGTCTTTAAAAACACTTTTACTTATAATTTCAAGTGTTTTTGACCACAAAATTTTTTACTTAACACAGTGACAAAGCAATTACTATGGTTTAAATTTTGCTAAAATTCTTAATTAGGTTATGCTTGATAAATTTAGTGTAGAACCATTAGATCAAACATGTTTAATAGGAAAATAAAGCTATAATGCCAAATCTCTTTATAATTCCCATCAAAATTGACGTCCTTGGAGTTTCGCTGTACTACTTCAACTTCAATAGATTCCCAACCAAATTTCTCTATTTACGAACATACTGCATCAATCGATTCAGCGCCTGTAAAAACCCTTTTACCCATAATTTCAAGTGCTTTGGACGACAAAAATTTTTTACTTAACACAGTGACAAAGCAAATACCATGGTTTAAATTTTGCTAAAATTCTTAATTAGGTTATGCGTGCTAGATTTAGTGTAGAACCATTAGATCAAACATGTTTAATAGGAAAATAAAGCTATAATGCCAAATCTCTTCATAATTCCCATCAAAATTGACGTCCTTCGAATTTCGCTGTACTACTTCAACTTCAATAGATTCCCAACCAAATTTCTCTATTTACGAACAAACTGCATTAATCGATTCAGCGTCTTTAAAAACACTTTTACTTATAATTTCAAGTGTTTTTGACCACAAAAATTTTTTACTTAACACAGTGACAAAGCAATTACTATGGTTTAAATTTTGCTAAAATTCTTAATTAGGTTATGCTTGATAAATTTAGTGTAGAACCATTAGATCAAACATGTTTAATAGTAAAATTAAGATATAATGCCAAATCTCTTTATAATTCCCATCAAAATTGACGTCCTTCGAGTTTCGCTGTACTACTTCAACTTCAATAGATTCCCAACCAAATTTCTCTATTTACGAACATACTGCATCAATCGATTCAGCGTCTGTAAAAACCCTTTTACCCATAATTTCAAGTGCTTTGGACGACAAAAATTTTTTACTTAACACAGTGACAAAGCAAATACTATGGTTTAAATTTTGCTAAAATTCTTAATTAGGCTTATGCGTGATGAATTTAGTGTAGAACCATTCAGATCAAACATGTTTAATAGGAAAATAAAGCTATAATGCCAAATCTCTTTATAATTCCCATCAAAATTGACGTCCTTGAAGTTTCGCTGTACTACTTCAACTGAATAAGATTACCATCCACATTTACCTATTGAAGAACAAACTGCATCAATCGATTCAGCGTCTTTAAAAATCCTTTTACTCATAATTTCAGGTGTTTTGGACGACAGAACTTTTTAATTAACACAGTGACAAAGCAAATACCATGGTTTAAATTTTGCTAAAATTCTAAATTAGGTTATGCGTGCTAGATTTAGTGTAGAACCATTAGATCAAACATGTTTAATAGGAAAATAAAGCTATAATGCCAAATCTCTTCATAATTCCCATCAAAATTGACGTCCTTCGAATTTCGCTGTACTACTTCAACTTCAATAGATTCCCAACCAAATTTCTCTATTTACGAACAAACTGCATTAATCGATTCAGCGTCTTTAAAAACACTTTTACTTATAATTTCAAGTGTTTTTGACCACAAAAATTTTTTACTTAACACAGTGACAAAGCAATTACTATGGTTTAAATTTTGCTAAAATTCTTAATTAGGTTATGCTTGATAAATTTAGTGTAGAACCATTAGATCAAACATGTTTAATAGTAAAATAAAGCTATAATGCCAAATCTCTTTATAATTCCCATCAAAATTGACGTCCTTGGAGTTTCGCTGTACTACTTCAACTTCAATAGATTCCCAACCAAATTTCTCTATTTACGAACATACTGCATCAATCGATTCAGCGCCTGTAAAAACCCTTTTACCCATAATTTCAAGTGCTTTGGACGACAAAAATTTTTTACTTAACACAGTGACAAAGCAAATACCAATGTTTAAATTTTGCTAAAATTCTAAATTAGGTTATGCGTGCTAGATTTAGTGTAGAACCATTAGATCAAACATGTTTAATAGGAAAATAAAGCTATAATGCCAAATCTCTTCATAATTCCCATCAAAATTGACGTCCTTCGAATTTCGCTGTACTACTTCAACTTCAATAGATTCCCAACCAAATTTCTCTATTTACGAACAAACTGCATTAATCGATTCAGCGTCTTTAAAAACACTTTTACTTATAATTTCAAGTGTTTTTGACCACAAAAATTTTTACTTAACACAGTGACAAAGCAATTACTATGGTTTAAATTTTGCTAAAATTCTTAATTAGGTTATGCTTGATAAATTTAGTGTAGAACCATTAGATCAAACATGTTTAATAGTAAAATAACGCTATAATGCCAAATCTCTTTATAATTCCCATCAAAATTGACGTCCTTGGAGTTTCGCTGTACTACTTCAACTTCAATAGATTCCCAACCAAATTTCTCTATTTACGAACATACTGCATCAATCGATTCAGCGCCTGTAAAAACCCTTTTACCCATAATTTCAAGTGCTTTGGACGACAAAAATTTTTTACTTAACACAGTGACAAAGCAAATACTATGGTTTAAATTTTACTAAAATTCTTAATTAGCTTATGCGTGATGAATTTAGTGTAGAACCATTAGATCAAACATGTTTAATAGGAAAATAAAGCTATAATGCCAAACCTATTTATAATTCCCATCAAAATTGACGTCCTTCGAGTTTCGCTGTACTATTTCAACTTCAATAGATTCCCAACAAATTTCTCTATTTACGAACATACTGCATCAATCGATTCAGCGTCTGTAAAAACCCTTTTACCCATAATTTCAAGTGCTTAGGACGACAAAAATATTTTACTTAACACAGTGACAAAGCAAATACTATGGTTTAAATTTTGCTAAAATTCTTAATTAGGTTATGCGTTATAAATATAGTGTAGAACCATTAGATCTCGCATTAGATCAAACATGTTTGATAGGAAAATAAAGCTATAATGCCAAATCTCTTTATAATTCCCATCAAAATTGACGTCCTTCGAGTTTCGCTGTACTACTTCAACTTCAATAGATTCCCAACCAAATTTCTATTTACGAACGTACTGCATCAATCGATTCAGCGTCTTTAAAAACCCTTTTACCCGTATTTTCAAGTGTTTTTGACGACAAAAATTTTTTACTTAACACAGTGACAAAGCAAATACTATGGTTTAAATTTTGCTAAAATTCTTAATTAGGTTATGCGTGATAAATTTAGTGTAGAACCATTAGATCAAACATGTTTAATAGGAAAATAAAGCTATAATGCCAAATCTCTTCATAATTCCTATTAAAATTGACGTCCTTCGAGTTTCGCTGTACTACTTCAACTTCAATAGATTCCCAACCAAATTTCTCTATTTACGAACAAACTGCATTAATCGATTCAGCGTCGTTAAAAACACTTTTACTTATAATTTCAAAGGTTTTTGACCACAAAAATTTTTTACTTAACACAGTGACAAAGCAATTACTATGGTTTAAATTTTGCTAAAATTCTTAATTAGCTTATGCTTGATAAATTTAGTGTAGAACCATTAGATCAAACATGTTTAATAGGAAAATAAAGCTATAATGCCAAATCTCTTTATAATTCCCATCAAAATTGACGTCCTTCGAGTTTCGCTGTACTATTTCAACTTCAATAGATTCCCAACCAAATTTCTCTATTTACGAACATACTGCATCAATTGATTCAGCGTCTGTAAAAACCCTTTTACCCATAATTTCAAGTGCTTTGGACGACAAAAATTTTTTACTTAACACAGTGACAAAGCAAATACTATGGTTTAAGTTTTGCTAAAATTCTTAATTAGCTTATGCGTGATAAATTTAGTGTAGAACCATTGGATCAAACATGTTTAATAGGAAAATAAAGCTATAATGCCAAATCTCTTTATAATTCCCATCAAAATTGACGTCCTTCGAGTTTTGCTGTACTATTTCAACTTCAATAGATTCCCAACCAAATTTCTCTATTTACGAACATACTGCATCAATCGATTCAGCGTCTGTAAAAACCCTTTTACCCATAATTTCAAGTGCTTTGGACGACAAAAATTTTTTACTTAACACAGTGACAAAGCAAATACTATGGTTTAAATTTTGCTAAAATTCTTAATTAGGTTATGATTGATAAATTTAGTGTAGAACCATTAGATCAAACATGTTTAATAGGAAAATAAAGCTATAATGCCAAATCTCTTTATAATTCCCATCAAAATTGACGTCCTTGGAGTTTCGCTGTACTACTTCAACTTCAATAGATTCCCAACCAAATTTCTCTATTTACGAACATACTGCATCAATCGATTCAGCGTCTGTAAAAACACTTTTACTTATAATTTCAAGTGTTTTTGACCACAAAAATTTTTTACTTAACACAGTGACAAAGCAAATACTATGGTTTAAATTTTGCTAAAATTCTTAATTAGGTTATGCGTGATAAATTTAGTGTAGAACCATTGGATCAAACATGTTTAATAGGAAAATAAAGCTATAATGCCAAATCTCTTTCTAATTCCCATCAAAATTGACGTCCTTCGAGTTTCGCTGTACTACTTCAACTTCAATAGATTCCCAACCAAATTTCTCTATTTACGAACGTACTGCATCAATCGATTCAGCGTCTTTAAAAACCCTTTTACCCATAATTTTAAGTGTTTTTGACGATAAAAATTTTTTACTTAACACAGTGATAAAGCAAATACTATGGTTTAAATTTTACTAAAATTCTTAATTAGCTTATGCGTGATAAATTTAGTGTAGAACCATCAGATCAAACATGTTTAATAGGAAAATAAAGCTATAATGCCAAATCTCTTCATAATTCCCATCAAAATTGACTTCCTTCGAGTTTAGCTGTACTACTTCAACTTCAATAGATTCCCAACCAAATTTCTCTATTTACGAATAAACTGCATTAATCGATTCAGCGTCTTTAAAAACACTTTTACTTATAATTTCAAGTGTTTTTGACCACAAAAATTTTTTACTTAACACAGTGACAAAGCAAATACTATGGTTTAAATTTTGCTAAAATTCTTAATTAGGTTATGCGTGATAGATTTAGTGTAGAACCATCAGATCAAACATGTTTAATAGGAAAATAAAGCTATAATGCCAAATCTCTTTATAATTCCCATCAAAATTGACGTCCTTCGAGTTTCGCTGTACTATTTCAACTTCAATAGATTCCCAACCAAATTTCTTAATTTACGAACATACTGCATCAATCGATTCAGCGTCTGTAAAAACCCTTTTACCCATAATTTCAAGTGCTTTGGACGACAAAAATTTTTTACTTAACACAGTGACAAAGCAAATACTATGGTTTAAATTTTACTAAAATTCTTAATTAGCTTATGCGTGATGAAATTTAGTGTAGAACCATTAGATCAAACATGTTTAATAGGAAAATAAAGCTATAATGCCAAACCTATTTATAATTCCCATCAAAATTGACGTCCTTCGAGTTTCGCTTTACTACTTCAACTGAAATAGATTCCCAACCAAATTTCTCTATTTACGAACATACTGCATCAATCGATTCAGCGTCTGTAAAAACCCTTTTACCCATAATTTCAAGTGCTTTGGACGACAAAAATTTTTTACTTAAAAAAGTGACAAAGCAAATACTATGGTTTAAATTTTACTAAAATTCTTAATTAGCTTATGCGTGCTAGATTTAGTGTAGAACCATCAGATCAAACATGTTTAATAGGAAAATAAAGCTATAATGCCAGACGCTGAATCGATTGATGCAGTATGTTCGTAAATAGAGAAATTTGGTTGGGAATCTATTGAAGTTGAAATAGTACAGCGAAACTCGAAGGACGTCAATTTTGATGGGAATTATAAAGAGATTTGGCATTATAGCTTTATTTTCCTATTAAACATGTTTGATCTAATGGTTCTATACTAAATTTATCAAGCATAACCTAATTAAGAATTTTAGCAAAATTTAAACCATAGTAATTGCTTTGTCACTGTGTTAAGTAAAAAATTTTTGTGGTCAAAAACCTTTGAAATTATAAGTAAAAGTGTTTTTAACGACGCTGAATCGATTAATGCAGTTTGTTCGTAAATAGAGAAATTTGGTTGGGAATCTATTGAAGTTGAAATAGTACAGCGAAACTCGAAGGACGTCAATTTTGATGGAAATTATAAAGAGATTTGGCATTATAGCTTTATTTTCCTATTAAACATGTTTGATCCAATGGTTCTACACTAAATTTATCACGCATAACCTATTTAAGAATTTTAGCAAAATTTAAACCATAGTATTTGCTTTGTCACTGTGTTAAGAAAAAAATTTTTGTCGTCCAAAGCACTTGAAATTATGGGTAAAAGGGTTTTTACAGACGCTGAATCGATTGATGCAGTATGTTCGTAAATAGAGAAATTTGGTTGGGAATCTATTGAAGTTGAAGTAGTACAGCGAAACTCGAAGGACGTCAATTTTGATGGGAATTATATATAGCTTTATTTTCCTATCAAACATGTTTGATCTATTGCGAGATCTAATGGTTCTACACTATATTTATAACGCATAACCTAATTAAGAATTTTAGCAAAATTTAAACCATAGTATTTGCTTTGTCACTGTGTTAAGTAAAAAATTTTTGTCGTCCAAAGCACTTGAAATTATGGGTAAAAGGGTTTTTACAGACGCTGAATCGATTGATGCAGTATGTTCGTAAATAGAGAAATTTGGTTGGGAATCTATTGAAGTTGAAATAGTACAGCGAAACTCGAAGGACGTCAATTTTGATGGAAATTATAAAGAGATTTGGCATTATAGCTTTATTTTCCTATTAAACATGTTTGATCTACACTAAATTTATCACGCATAACCTAATTAAGAATTTTAGCAAAATTTAAACCATAGTATTTGCTTTGTCACTGTGTTAAGTAAAAATTTTTGTCGTCCAAAGCACTTGAAATTATGGGTAAAAGGGTTTTTACAGGCGCTGAATCGATTGATGCAGTATGTTCGTAAATAGAGAAATTTGGTTGGGAATCTATTGAAGTTGAAGTAGTACAGCGAAACTCCAAGGACGTCAATTTTGATGGGAATTATAAAGAGATTTGGCATTATAGCTTTATTTTACTATTAAACATGTTTGATCTAATGGTTCTACACTAAATTTATCAAGCATAACCTAATTAAGAATTTTAGCAAAATTTAAACCATAGTAATTGCTTTGTCACTGTGTTAAGTAAAAATATTTTGTGGTCAAAAACACTTGAAATTATAAGTAAAAGTGTTTTTAAAGACGCTGAATCGATTAATGCAGTTTGTTCGTAAATAGAGAAATTTGGTTGGGAATCTATTGAAGTTGAAGTAGTACAGCGAAATTCGAAGGACGTCAATTTTGATGGGAATTATGAAGAGATTTGGCATTATAGCTTTATTTTCCTATTAAACATGTTTGATCTGATGGTTCTACACTAAATCTAGCACGCATAAGCTAATTAAGAATTTTAGTAAAATTTAAACCATAGTATTTGCTTTGTCACTTTTTAAGTAAAAAATTTTTGTCGTCCAAAGCACTTGAAATTATGGGTAAAAGGGTTTTTACAGACGCTGAATCGATTGATGCAGTATGTTCGTAAATAGAGAAATTTGGTTGGGAATCTATTTCAGTTGAAGTAGTAAAGCGAAACTCGAAGGACGTCAATTTTGATGGGAATTATAAATAGGTTTGGCATTATAGCTTTATTTTCCTATTAAACATGTTTGATCTAATGGTTCTACACTAAATTCATCACGCATA
This sequence comes from Ophraella communa, assembly GCA_035357415.1. NCBI lineage: Eukaryota > Metazoa > Arthropoda > Insecta > Coleoptera > Chrysomelidae > Ophraella > Ophraella communa. The sequence continues at coordinate 1,323,714 of CM068988.1, read as the reverse complement.
AGCTAATTAAGAATTTTAGTAAAATTTAAACCATAGTATTTGCTTTGTCACTGTGTTAAGTAAAAATTTTTGTCGTCCAAAGCACTTGAAATTATGGGTAAAAGGGTTTTTACAGACGCTGAATCGATTGATGCAGTATGTTCGTAAATAGAGAAATTTGGTTGGGAATCTATTGAAGTTGAAATAGTACAGCGAAACTCGAAGGACGTCAATTTTGATGGGAATTATAAAGAGATTTGGCATTATAGCTTTATTTTCCTATTAAACATGTTTGATCTGATGGTTCTACACTAAATCTATCACGCATAACCTAATTAAGAATTTTAGCAAAATTTAAACCATAGTATTTGCTTTGTCACTGTGTTAAGTAAAAAATTTTTGTGGTCAAAAACACTTGAAATTATAAGTAAAAGTGTTTTTAAAGACGCTGAATCGATTAATGCAGTTTATTCGTAAATAGAGAAATTTGGTTGGGAATCTATTGAAGTTGAAGTAGTACAGCTAAACTCGAAGGAAGTCAATTTTGATGGGAATTATGAAGAGATTTGCCATTATAGCTTTATTTTCCTATTAAACATGTTTGATCTGATGGTTCTACACTAAATTTATCACGCATAAGCTAATTAAGAATTTTAGTAAAATTTAAACCATAGTATTTGCTTTATCACTGTGTTAAGTAAAAAATTTTTATCGTCAAAAACACTTGAAAATATGGGTAAAAGGGTTTTTAAAGACGCTGAATCGATTGATGCAGTACGTTCGTAAATAGAGAAATTTGGTTGGGAATCTATTGAAGTTGAAATAGTACAGCGAAACTCGAAGGACGTCAATTTTGATGGGAATTATAAAGAGATTTGGCATTATAGCTTTATTTTCCTATTAAACATGTTTGATCTAATGGTTCTACACTAAATTTATCAAGCATAACCTAATTAAGAATTTTAGCAAAATTTAAACCATAGTAATTGCTTTGTCACTGTGTTAAGTAAAAAATTTTTGTGGTCAAAAACCTTTGAAATTATAAGTAAAAGTGTTTTTAACGACGCTGAATCGATTAATGCAGTTTGTTCGTAAATAGAGAAATTTGGTTGGGAATCTATTGAAGTTGAAATAGTACAGCGAAACTCGAAGGACGTCAATTTTGATGGGAATTATAAAGAGATTTGGCATTATAGCTTTATTTTCCTATTAAACATGTTTGATCAAATGGTTCTACACTAAATTTATCACGCATAACCTAATTAAGAATTTTAGCAAAATTTAAACCATAGTATTTGCTTTGTCACTGTGTTAAGTAAAAAATTTTTGTCGTCCAAAGCACTTGAAAATACGGGTAAAAGGGTTTTTAAAGACGCTGAATCGATTGATGCAGTACGTTCGTAAATAGAGAAATTTGGTTGGGAATCTATTGAAGTTGAAGTAGTACAGCGAAACTCGAAGGACGTCAATTTTGATGGGAATTATAAAGAGATTTGGCATTATAGCTTTATTTTCCTATTAAACATGTTTGATCTGATGGTTCTACACTAAATCTATCACGCATAACCTAATTAAGAATTTTAGCAAAATTTAAACCGTAGTATTTGCTTTGTCACTGTGTTAAGTAAAAATTTTTGTGATCAAAAACACTTGAAATTATAAGTAAAAGTGTTTTTAAAGACGCTGAATCGATTAATGCAGTTTATTCGTAAATAGAGAAATTTGGTTGGGAATCTATTGAAGTTGAAGTAGTACAGCTAAACTCGAAGGAAGTCAATTTTGATGGGAATTATGAAGAGATTTGCCATTATAGCTTTATTTTCCTATTAAACATGTTTGATCTGATGGTTCTACACTAAATTTATCACGCATAAGCTAATTAAGAATTTTAGTAAAATTTAAACCATAGTATTTGCTTTATCACTGTGTTAAGTAAAAAATTTTTATCGTCAAAAACACTTGAAAATATGGGTAAAAGGGTTTTTAAAGACGCTGAATCGATTGATGCAGTACGTTCGTAAATAGAGAAATTTGGTTGGGAATCTATTGAAGTTGAAGTAGTACAGCGAAACTCGAAGGACGTCAATTTTGATGGGAATTAGAAAGAGATTTGGCATTATAGCTTTATTTTCCTATCAAACATGTTTGATCCAATGGTTCTACACTAAATTTATCACGCATAACCTAATTAAGAATTTTAGCAAAATTTAAACCATAGTATTTGCTTTGTCACTGTGTTAAGTAAAAATTTTTGTGGTCAAAAACACTTGAAATTATAAGTAAAAGTGTTTTTAAAGACGCTGAATCGATTAATGCAGTTTGTTCGTAAATAGAGAAATTTGGTTGGGAATCTATTGAAGTTGAAGTAGTACAGCGAAACTCGAAGGACGTCAATTTTGATGGGAATTATAAAGAGATTTGGCATTATAGCTTTATTTTCCTATTAAACATGTTTGATCCAATGGTTCTACACTAAATTTATCACGCATAACCTAATTAAGAATTTTAGCAAAATTTAAACCATAGTATTTGCTTTGTCACTGTGTTAAGTAAAATATTTTTGTCGTCCTAAGCACTTGAAATTATGGGTAAAAGGGTTTTTACAGACGCTGAATCGATTGATGCAGTATGTTCGTAAATAGAGAAATTTGGTTGGGAATCTATTGAAGTTGAAGTAGTACAGCGAAACTCGAAGGACGTCAATTTTGATGGGAATTATAAAGAGATTTGGCATTATAGCTTTATTTTCCTATTAAACATGTTTGATCTACACTAAATTTATCACGCATAACCTAATTAAGAATTTTAGCAAAATTTAAACCATAGTATTTGCTTTGTCACTGTGTTAAGTAAAAAATTTTTGTGGTCAAAAACACTTGAAATTATAAGTAAAAGTGTTTTTAAAGACGCTGAATCGATTAATGCAGTTTATTCGTAAATAGAGAAATTTGGTTGGGAATCTATTGAAGTTGAAGTAGTACAGCTAAACTCGAAGGAAGTCAATTTTGATGGGAATTATGAAGAGATTTGCCATTATAGCTTTATTTTCCTATTAAACATGTTTGATCTGATGGTTCTACACTAAATTTATCACGCATAAGCTAATTAAGAATTTTAGTAAAATTTAAACCATAGTATTTGCTTTATCACTGTGTTAAGTAAAAAATTTTTATCGTCAAAAACACTTGAAAATATGGGTAAAAGGGTTTTTAAAGACGCTGAATCAATTGATGCAGTACGTTCGTAAATAGAGAAATTTGGTTGGGAATCTATTGAAGTTGAAGTAGTACAGCGAAACTCGAAGGACGTCAATTTTGATGGGAATTAGAAAGAGATTTGGCATTATAGCTTTATTTTCCTATCAAACATGTTTGATCCAATGGTTCTACACTAAATTTATCACGCATAACCTAATTAAGAATTTTAGCAAAATTTAAACCATAGTATTTGCTTTGTCACTGTGTTAAGTAAAAATTTTTGTGGTCAAAAACACTTGAAATTATAAGTAAAAGTGTTTTTAAAGACGCTGAATCGATTAATGCAGTTTGTTCGTAAATAGAGAAATTTGGTTGGGAATCTATTGAAGTTGAAGTAGTACAGCGAAACTCGAAGGACGTCAATTTTGATGGGAATTATAAAGAGATTTGGCATTATAGCTTTATTTTCCTATTAAACATGTTTGATCCAATGGTTCTACACTAAATTTATCACGCATAACCTAATTAAGAATTTTAGCAAAATTTAAACCATAGTATTTGCTTTGTCACTGTGTTAAGTAAAAAATTTTGGTCGTCCAAAGCACTTGAAATTATGGGTAAAAGGGTTTTTACAGGCGCTGAATCGATTGATGCAGTATGTTCGTAAATAGAGAAATTTGGTTGGGAATCTATTGAAGTTGAAGTAGTACAGCGAAACTCCAAGGACGTCAATTTTGATGGGAATTATAAAGAGATTTGGCATTATAGCGTTATTTTACTATTAAACATGTTTGATCTAATGGTTCTACACTAAATTTATCAAGCATAACCTAATTAAGAATTTTAGCAAAATTTAAACCATAGTAATTGCTTTGTCACTGTGTTAAGTAAAAAATTTTTGTGGTCAAAAACACTTGAAATTATAAGTAAAAGTGTTTTTAAAGACGCTGAATCGATTAATGCAGTTTGTTCGTAAATAGAGAAATTTGGTTGGGAATCTATTGAAGTTGAAGTAGTACAGCGAAATTCGAAGGACGTCAATTTTGATGGGAATTATGAAGAGATTTGGCATTATAGCTTTATTTTCCTATTAAACATGTTTGATCTAATGGTTCTACACTAAATCTAGCACGCATAACCTAATTTAGAATTTTAGCAAAATTTAAACCATAGTATTTGCTTTGTCACTTTTTTAAGTAAAAAATTTTTGTCGTCCAAAGCACTTGAAATTATGGTTAAAAGGGTTTTTACAGACGCTGAATCGATTGATGCAGTATGTTCGTAAATAGAGAAATTTGGTTGGGAATCTATTGAAGTTGAAGTACATAGTACAGCGAAACTCGAAGGACGTCAATTTTGATGGGAATTATAAATAGGTTTGGCATTAAAGCTTTATTTTCCTATTAAACATGTTTGATCTAATGGTTCTACACTAAATTCATCACGCATAAGCTAATTAAGAATTTTAGTAAAATTTAAACCATAGTATTTGCTTTGTCACTGTGTTAAGTAAAAAATTTTTGTCGTCCAAAGCACTTAAAATTATGGGTAAAAGGGTTTTTACAGACGCTGAATCGATTGATGCAGTATGTTCGTAAATAGAGAAATTTGGTTGGGAATCTATTGAAGTTGAAATAGTACAGCGAAACTCGAAGGACGTCAATTTTGATGGGAATTATAAAGAGATTTGGCATTATAGCTTTATTTTCCTATTAAACATGTTTGATCTGATGGTTCTACACTAAATTTATCACGCATAAGCTAATTAAGAATTTTAGTAAAATTTAAACCATAGTATTTGCTTTATCACTGTGTTAAGTAAAAAATTTTTGTCGTCCAAAGCACTTGAAATTATGGGTAAAAGGGTTTTTACAGACGCTGAATCGATTGATGCAGTATGTTCGTAAATAGAGAAATTTGGTTGGGAATCTATTGAAGTTGAAATAGTACAGCGAAACTCGAAGGACGTCAATTTTGATGGGAATTATAAAGAGATTTGGCATTATAGCTTTATTTTCCTATTAAACATGTTTGATCTGATGGTTCTACACTAAATTTATCACGCATAAGCTAATTAAGAATTTTAGTAAAATTTAAACCATAGTATTTGCTTTATCACTGTGTTAAGTAAAAAATTTTTGTCGTCCAAAGCACTTGAAATTATGGGTAAAGGGTTTTTACAGACGCTGAATCGATTGATGCAGTATGTTCGTAAATAGAGAAATTTGGTTGGGAATCTATTGAAGTTGACATAGTACAGCGAAACTCGAAGGACGTCAATTTTGATGGGAATTATAAAGAGGTTTGGCATTATAGCTTTATTTTCCTATTAAACATGTTTGATCTAATGGTTCTACACTAAATTTATCAAGCATAACCTAATTAAGAATTTTAGCAAAATTTAAACCATAGTAATTGCTTTGTCACTGTGTTAAGTAAAAAATTTTTGTGGTCAAAAACCTTTGAAATTATAAGTAAAAGTGTTTTTAACGACGCTGAATCGATTAATGCAGTTTGTTTGTAAATAGAGAAATTTGGTTGGGAATCTATTGAAGTTGAAGTAGTACAGCGAAACTCGAAGGACGTCAATTTTGATGGAAATTATGAAGAGATTTGGCATTATAGCTTTATTTTCCTATTAAACATGTTTGATCTAATGGTTCTACACTAAATTTATCACGCATAACCTAATTAAGAATTTTAGCAAAATTTAAACCATAGTATTTGCTTTGTCACTGTGTTAAGTAAAAAATTTTTGTCTTCAAAAACACTTGAAAATACGGCTATAATGCCAAACCTATTTATAATTCCCATCAAAATTGACGTCCTTCGACTTTCGCTGTACTACTTCAACTTCAATAGATTCCCAACCAAATTTCTCTATTTACGAACATACTGCATCAATCGATTCAGCGTCTGTAAAAACCCTTTTACTTATAATTTCAAAGGTTTTTGACCACAAAAATTTTTTACTTAACACAGTGACAAAGCAATTACTATGGTTTAAATTTTGCTAAAATTCTTAATTAGGTTATGCTTGATAAATTTAGTGTAGAACCATTAGATCAAACATGTTCAATAGGAAAATAAAGCTATAATGCCAAATCTCTTTATAATTCCCATCAAAATTGACGTCCTTCGAGTTTCGCTGTACTATTTCAACTTCAATAGATTCCCAACCAAATTTCTCTATTTACGAACATACTGCATCAATCGATTCAGCGTCTGTAAAAACCCTTTTACCCATAATTTCAAGTGCTTTGGACGACAAAAATTTTTTACTTAACACAGTGACAAAGCAAATACTATGGTTTAAATTTTACTAAAATTCTTAATTAGCTTATGCGTGATGAATTTAGTGTAGAACCATTAGATCAAACATGTTTAATAGGAAAATAAAGCTATAATGCCAAACCTATTTATAATTCCCATCAAAATTGACGTCCTTCGAGTTTCGCTGTACTACTTCAACTTCAATAGATTCCCAACCAAATTTCTCTATTTACGAACATACTGCATCAATCGATTCAGCGTCTGTAAAAACCCTTTTACCCATAATTTCAAGTGCTTTGGACGACAAAAATTTTTTACTTAACACAGTGATAAAGCAAATACTATGGTTTAAATTTTACTAAAATTCTTAATTAGCTTATGCGTGATAAATTTAGTGTAGAACCATTAGATCAAACATGTTTAATAGGAAAATAAAGCTATAATGCCAAATCTCTTCATAATTCCCATCAAAATTGACGTCCTTCGAGTTTCGCTGTACTACTTCAACTTCAATAGATTCCCAACCAAATTTCTCTATTTACGAACAAACTGCATTAATCGATTCAGCGTCTTTAAAAACACTTTTACTTATAATTTCAAGTGTTTTTGACCACAAAAATTTTTTACTTAACACAGTGACAAAGCAAATACTATGGTTTAAATTTTGCTAAAATTCTTAATTAGGTTATGCTTGATAAATTTAGTGTAGAACCATTAGATCAAACATGTTTAATAGGAAAATAAAGCTATTATGCCAAATCTCTTTATAATTCCCATCAAAATTGACGTCCTTCGAGTTTCGCTGTACTACTTCAACTTCAATAGATTCCCAACCAAATTTCTCTATTTACGAACATACTGCATCAATCGAATCAGCGTCTGTAAAAACCCTTTTACTTAAAATTTCAAAGGTTTTTGACCACACAAAAATTTTTTACTTAACACAGTGACAAAGCAATTACTATGGTTTAAATTTTGCTAAAATTCTTAATTAGGTTATGCTTGATAAATTTAGTGTAGAACCATTAGATCAAACATGTTCAATAGGAAAATAAAGCTATAATGCCAAATCTCTTTATAATTCCCATCAAAATTGACGTCCTTCGAGTTTCGCTGTACTATTTCAACTTCAATAGATTCCCAACCAAATTTCTCTATTTACGAACATACTGCATCAATCGATTCAGCGTCTGTAAAAACCCTTTTACCCATAATTTCAAGTGCTTTGGACGACAAAAATTTTTTACTTAACACAGTGACAAAGCAAATACTATGGTTTAAATTTTACTAAAATTCTTAATTAGCTTATGCGTGATGAATTTAGTGTAGAACCATTAGATCAAACATGTTTAATAGGAAAATAAAGCTATAATGCCAAATCTCTTTATAATTCCCATCAAAATTGACGTCCTTGAAGTTTCGCTTTACTACTTCAACTGAAATAGATTCCCAACCAAATTTCCCTATTTACGAACAAACTGCATCAATCGATTCAGCGTCTTTAAAAACCCTTTTACTCATAATTTCAGGTGTTTTGGACGACAGAAATTTTTTACTTAACACAGTGACAAAGCAAATACCATGGTTTAAATTTTACTAAAATTCTTAATTAGCTTATGCGTGATGAATTTAGTGTAGAACCATTAGATCAAACATGTTTAATAGGAAAATAAAGCTATAATGCCAAATCTCTTTATAATTCCCATCAAAATTGACGTCCTTGAAGTTTCGCTTTACTACTTCAACTGAAATAGATTCCCAACCAAATTTCCCTATTTACGAACAAACTGCATCAATCGATTCAGCGTCTTTAAAAACCCTTTTACCCATAATTTCAAGTGCTTTGGACGACAAAAATTTTTTACTTAACACAGTGACAAAGCAAATACTATGGTTTAAATTTTACTAAAATTCTTAATTAGCTTATGCGTGATGAATTTAGTGTAGAACCATTAGATCAAACATGTTTAATAGGAAAATAAAGCTATAATGCCAAACCTATTTATAATTCCCATCAAAATTGACGTCCTTCGAGTTTCGCTGTACTACTTCAACTTCAATAGATTCCCAACCAAATTTCTCTATTTACGAACATACTGCATCAATCGATTCAGCGTCTGTAAAAACCCTTTTACCCATAATTTCAAGTGCTTTGGACGACAAAAATTTTTTACTTAACACAGTGACAAAGCAAATACTATGGTTTAAATTTTACTAAAATTCTTAATTAGCTTATGCGTGATAAATTTAGTGTAGAACCATTAGATCAAACATGTTTAATAGGAAAATAAAGCTATAATGCCAAACCTATTTATAATTCCCATCAAAATTGACGTCCTTCGAGTTTCGCTGTACTACTTCAACTTCAATAGATTCCCAACCAAATTTCTCTATTTACGAACATACTGCATCAATCGATTCAGCGTCTGTAAAAACCCTTTTACTTATAATTTCAAAGGTTTTTGACCACAAAAATTTTTTACTTAACACAGTGACAAAGCAATTACTATGGTTTAAATTTTGCTAAAATTCTTAATTAGGTTATGCTTGATAAATTTAGTGTAGAACCATTAGATCAAACATGTTCAATAGGAAAATAAAGCTATAATGCCAAATCTCTTTATAATTCCCATCAAAATTGACGTCCTTCGAGTTTCGCTGTACTATTTCAACTTCAATAGATTCCCAACCAAATTTCTCTATTTACGAAGATACTGCATCAATCGATTCAGCGTCTGTAAAAACCCTTTTACCCATAATTTCAAGTGCTTTGGACGACAAAAATTTTTTACTTAACACAGTGACAAAGCAAATACTATGGTTTAAATTTTACTAAAATTCTTAATTAGCTTATGCGTGATGAATTTAGTGTAGAACCATTAGATCAAACATGTTTAATAGGAAAATAAAGCTATAATGCCAAATCTCTTTATAATTCCCATCAAAATTGACGTCCTTGAAGTTTCGCTTTACTACTTCAACTGAAATAGATTCCCAACCAAATTTCCCTATTTACGAACAAACTGCATCAATCGATTCAGCGTCTTTAAAAACCCTTTTACTCATAATTTCAGGTGTTTTGGACGACAGAAATTTTTTACTTAACACAGTGACAAAGCAAATACCATGGTTTAAATTTTACTAAAATTCTTAATTAGCTTATGCGTGATGAATTTAGTGTAGAACCATTAGATCAAACATGTTTAATAGGAAAATAAAGCTATAATGCCAAATCTCTTTATAATTCCCATCAAAATTGACGTCCTTGGAGTTTCGCTGTACTACTTCAACTTCAATAGATTCCCAACCAAATTTCTCTATTTACGAACATACTGCATCAATCGATTCAGCGTCTGTAAAAACCCTTTTACCCATAATTTCAAGTGCTTTGGACGACAAAAATTTTTTACTTAACACAGTGACAAAGCAAATACTATGGTTTAAATTTTACTAAAATTCTTAATTAGCTTATGCGTGATAAATTTAGTGTAGAACCATTAGATCAAACATGTTTAATAGGAAAATAAAGCTATAATGCCAAATCTCTTTATAATTCCCATCAAAATTGACGTCCTTCGAGTTTCGCTGTACTACTTCAACTTCAATAGATTCCCAACCAAATTTCTCTATTTACGAACATACTGCATCAATCGATTCAGCGTCTGTAAAAACCCTTTTACCCATAATTTCAAGTGCTTTTGACGACAAAAATTTTTTACTTAACACAGTGACAAAGCAAATACTATGGTTTAAATTTTGCTAAAATTCTTAATTAGCTTATGCGTGATAAATTTAGTGTAGAACCATTAGATCAAACATGTTTAATAGGAAAATAAAGCTATAATGCCAAATCTCTTCATAATTCCCATCAAAATTGACGTCCTTCGAGTTTCGCTGTACTACTTCAACTTCAATAGATTCCCAACCAAATTTCTCTATTTACGAACAAACTGCATTAATCGATTCAGCGTCTTTAAAAACACTTTTACTTATAATTTCAAGTGTTTTTGACCACAAAAATTTTTTACTTAACACAGTGACAAAGCAAATACTATGGTTTAAATTTTGCTAAAATTCTTAATTAGGTTATGCTTGATAAATTTAGTGTAGAACCATTAGATCAAACATGTTTAATAGGAAAATAAAGCTATTATGCCAAATCTCTTTATAATTCCCATCAAAATTGACGTCCTTGGAGTTTCGCTGTACTACTTCAACTTCAATAGATTCCCAACCAAATTTCTCTATTTACGAACATACTGCATCAATCGATTCAGCGTCTGTAAAAACCCTTTTACCCATAATTTCAAGTGCTTTGGACGACAAAAATTTTTTACTTAACACAGTGACAAAGCAAATACTATGGTTAAAATTTTGCTAAAATTCTTAATTAGGTTATGCGTGATAAATTTAGTGTAGAACCATTGGATCAAACATGTTTAATAGGAAAATAAAGCTATAATGCCAAATCTCTTCATAATTCCCATCAAAATTGACGTCCTTCGAGTTTCGCTGTACTATTTCAACTTCAATAGATTCCCAACCAAATTTCTCTATTTACGAACATACTGCATCAATCGATTCAGCGTCTGTAAAAACCCTTTTACCCATAATTTCAAGTGCTTTGGACGACAAAAATTTTTTACTTAACACAGTGACAAAGCAAATACTATGGTTTAAATTTTACTAAAATTCTTAATTAGGTTATGCGTGATAAATTTAGTGTAGAACCATTGGATCAAACATGTTTAATAGGAAAATAAAGCTATAATGCCAAATCTCTTCATAATTCCCATCAAAATTGACGTCCTTCGAGTTTCGCTGTACTATTTCAACTTCAATAGATTCCCAACCAAATTTGTCTATTTACGAACATACTGCATCAATCGATTCAGCGTCTGTAAAAACCCTTTTACCCATAATTTCAGGTGTTTTGGACGACAGAAATTTTTTACTTAACACAGTGACAAAGCAAATACCATGGTTTAAATTTTACTAAAATTCTTAATTAGCTTATGCGTGATGAATTTAGTGTAGAACCATTAGATCAAACATGTTTAATAGGAAAATAAAGCTATAATGCCAAATCTCTTCATAATTCCCATCAAAATTGACGTCCTTCGAGTTTCGCTGTACTATTTCAACTTCAATAGATTCCCAACCAAATTTCTCTATTTACGAACATACTGCATCAATCGATTCAGCGTCTGTAAAAACCCTTTTACCCATAATTTCAAGTGCTTTGGACGACAAAAATTTTTTACTTAACACAGTGACAAAGCAAATACTATGGTTTAAATTTAACTAAAATTCTTAATTTGCTTATGCGTGATGAATTTAGTGTAGAACCATTAGATCAAACATGTTTAATAGGAAAATAAAGCTATAATGCCAAACCTATTTATAATTCCCATCAAAATTGACGTCCTTCGAGTTTCGCTGTACTACTTCAACTTCAATAGATTCCCAACCAAATTTCTCTATTTACGAACAAACTGCATTAATCGATTCAGCGTCTTTAAAAACACTTTTACTTATAATTTCAAGTGTTTTTGACCACAAAAATTTTTTACTTAACACAGTGACAAAGCAAATACTATGGTTTAAATTTTGCTAAAATTCTTAATTAGGTTATGCTTGATAAATTTAGTGTAGAACCATTAGATCAAACATGTTTAATAGGAAAATAAAGCTATTATGCCAAATCTCTTTATAATTCCCATCAAAATTGACGTCCTTGGAGTTTCGCTGTACTACTTCAACTTCAATAGATTCCCAACCAAATTTCTCTATTTACGAACATACTGCATCAATCGATTCAGCGTCTGTAAAAACCCTTTTACCCATAATTTCAAGTGCTTTGGACGACAAAAATTTTTTACTTAACACAGTGACAAAGCAAATACTATGGTTAAAATTTTGCTAAAATTCTTAATTAGGTTATGCGTGATAAATTTAGTGTAGAACCATTGGATCAAACATGTTTAATAGGAAAATAAAGCTATAATGCCAAATCTCTTCATAATTCCCATCAAAATTGACGTCCTTCGAGTTTCGCTGTACTATTTCAACTTCAATAGATTCCCAACCAAATTTCTCTATTTACGAACATACTGCATCAATCGATTCAGCGTCTGTAAAAACCCTTTTACCCATAATTTCAAGTGCTTTGGACGACAAAAATTTTTTACTTAACACAGTGACAAAGCAAATACTATGGTTTAAATTTTACTAAAATTCTTAATTAGCTTATGCGTGATGAATTTAGTGTAGAACCATTAGATCAAACATGTTTAATAGGAAAATAAAGCTATAATGCCAAACCTATTTATAATTCCCATCAAAATTGACGTCCTTCGAGTTTCGCTGTACTACTTCAACTTCAATAGATTCCCAACCAAATTTCTCTATTTACGAACATACTGCATCAATCGATTCAGCGTCTGTAAAAACCCTTTTTCCCATAATTTCAAGTGCTTTGGACGACAAAAATTTTTTACTTAACACAGTGATAAAGCAAATACTATGGTTTAAATTTTACTAAAATTCTTAATTAGCTTATGCGTGATAAATTTAGTGTAGAACCATTAGATCAAACATGTTTAATAGGAAAATAAAGCTATAATGCCAAATCTCTTTATAATTCCCATCAAAATTGACGTCCTTGGAGTTTCGCTGTACTACTTCAACTTCAATAGATTCCCAACCAAATTTCTCTATTTACGAACATACTGCATCAATCGATTCAGCGTCTGTAAAAACCCTTTTACCCATAATTTCAAGTGCTTTGGACGACAAAAATTTTTTACTTAACACAGTGACAAAGCAAATACTATGGTTAAAATTTTGCTAAAATTCTTAATTAGGTTATGCGTGATAAATTTAGTGTAGAACCATTGGATCAAACATGTTTAATAGGAAAATAAAGCTATAATGCCAAATCTCTTCATAATTCCCATCAAAATTGACGTCCTTCGAGTTTCGCTGTACTACTTCAACTTCAATAGATTCCCAACCAAATTTCTCTATTTACGAACAAACTGCATTAATCGATTCAGCGTCTTTAAAAACACTTTTACGTTTAATTTCAAGTGTTTTTGACCACAAAAATTTTTTACTTAACACAGTGACAAAGCAAATACTATGGTTTAAATTTTGCTAAAATTCTTAATTAGGTTATGCTTGATAAATTTAGTGTAGAACCATTAGATCAAACATGTTTAATAGGAAAATAAAGCTATAATGCCAAATCTCTTTATAATTCCCATCAAAATTGACGTCCTTGGAGTTTCGCTGTACTACTTCAACTTCAATAGATTCCCAACCAAATTTCTCTATTTACGAACATACTGCATCAATCGATTCAGCGTCTGTAAAAACCCTTTTACCCATAATTTCAAGTGCTTTGGACGACAAAAATTTTTTACTTAACACAGTGACAAAGCAAATACTATGGTTTAAATTTTGCTAAAATTCTTAATTAGGTTATGCGTGATATTTAGTATAGAACCATTGGATCAAACATGCTTAATAGGAAAATAAAGCTATAATGCCAAATCTCTTTATAATTCCCATCAAAATTGACGTCCTTCGAGTTTCGCTGTACTACTTCAACTTCAATAGATTCCCAACCAAATTTCTCTATTTACGAACATACTGCATCAATCGATTCAGCGTCTGTAAAAACCCTTTTACCCATAATTTCAAGTGCTTTGGACGACAAAAATTTTTTACTTAACACAGTGATAAAGCAAATACTATGGTTTAAATTTTACTAAAATTCTTAATTAGCTTATGCGTGATAAATTTAGTGTAGAACCATTAGATCAAACATGTTTAATAGGAAAATAAAGCTATAATGCCAAATCTCTTCATAATTCCCATCAAAATTGACGTCCTTCGAGTTTCGCTGTACTACTTCAACTTCAATAGATTCCCAACCAAATTTCTCTATTTACGAACAAACTGCATTAATCGATTCAGCGTCTTTAAAAACACTTTTACTTATAATTTCAAGTGTTTTTGACCACAAAAATTTTTTACTTAACACAGTGACAAAGCAAATACTATGGTTTAAATTTTGCTAAAATTCTTAATTAGGTTATGCTTGATAAATTTAGTGTAGAACCATTAGATCAAACATGTTTAATAGGAAAATAAAGCTATAATGCCAAATCTCTTTATAATTCCCATCAAAATTGACGTCCTTCGAGTTTCGCTGTACTATTTCAACTTCAATAGATTCCCAACCAAATTTCTCTATTTACGAACATACTGCATCAATCGATTCAGCGTCTGTAAAAACCCTTTTAGCCATAATTTCAAGTGCTTTGGACGACAAAAATTTTTTACTTAACACAGTGACAAAGCAAATACTATGGTTTAAATTTTACTAAAATTCTTAATTAGCTTATGCGTGATAAATTTAGTGTAGAACCATTAGATCAAACATGTTTAATAGGAAAATAAAGCTATAATGCCAAACCTATTTATAATTCCCATCAAAATTGACGTCCTTCGAGTTTCGCTGTACTACTTCAACTTCAATAGATTCCCAACCAAATTTCTCTATTTACGAACATACTGCATCAATCGATTCAGCGTCTGTAAAAACCCTTTTACTTATAATTTCAAAGGTTTTTGACCACAAAAATTTTTTACTTAACACAGTGACAAAGCAATTACTATGGTTTAAATTTTGCTAAAATTCTTAATTAGGTTATGCTTGATAAATTTAGTGTAGAACCATTAGATCAAACATGTTTAATAGGAAAATAAAGCTATAATGCCAAATCTCTTTATAATTCCCATCAAAATTGACGTCCTTCGAGTTTCGCTGTACTATTTCAACTTCAATAGATTCCCAACCAAATTTCTCTATTTACGAACATACTGCATCAATCGATTCAGCGTCTGTAAAAACCCTTTTACCCATAATTTCAAGTGCTTTGGACGACAAAAATTTTTTACTTAACACAGTGACAAAGCAAATACTATGGTTTAAAATTTTGCTAAAATTCTTAATTAGGTTATGCGTGATAAATTTAGTGTAGAACCATTAGATCAAACATGTTTAATAGGAAAATAAAGCTATAATGCCAAATCTCTTCATAATTCCCATCAAAATTGACGTCCTTCGAGTTTCGCTGTACTATTTCAACTTCAATAGATTCCCAACCAAATTTCTCTATTTACGAACATACTGCATCAATCGATTCAGCGTCTGTAAAAACCCTTTTACCCATAATTTCAAGTGCTTTGGACGACAAAAATTTTTTACTTAACACAGTGACAAAGCAAATACTATGGTTTAAATTTTACTAAAATTCTTAATTAGCTTATGCGTGATGAATTTAGTGTAGAACCATTAGATCAAACATGTTTAATAGGAAAATAAAGCTATAATGCCAAATCTCTTTATAATTCCCATCAAAATTGACGTCCTTCGAGTTTCGCTGTACTACTTCAACTTCAATAGATTCCCAACCAAATTTCTCTATTTACGAACATACTGCATCAATCGATTCAGCGTCTGTAAAAACCCTTTTTCCCATAATTTCAAGTGCTTTGGACGACAAAAATTTTTTACTTAACACAGTGACAAAGCAAATACTATGGTTTAAATTTTACTAAAATTCTTAATTAGCTTATGCGTGATAAATTTAGTGTAGAACCATTAGATCAAACATGTTTAATAGGAAAATAAAGCTATAATGCCAAATCTCTTTATAATTCCCATCAAAATTGACGTCCTTGGAGTTTCGCTGTACTACTTCAACTTCAATAGATTCCCAACCAAATTTCTCTATTTACGAACATACTGCATCAATCGATTCAGCGTCTGTAAAAACCCTTTTACCCATAATTTCAAGTGCTTTGGACGACAAAAATTTTTTACTTAACACAGTGACAAAGCAAATACTATTAAGAATTTTGCTAAAATTCTTAATTAGGTTATGCGTGATAAATTTAGTGTAGAACCATTGGATCAAACATGTTTAATAGGAAAATAAAGCTATAATGCCAAATCTCTTCATAATTCCCATCAAAATTGACGTCCTTCGAGTTTCGCTGTACTACTTCAACTTCAATAGATTCCCAACCAAATTTCTCTATTTACGAACATACTGCATCAATCGATTCAGCGTCTTTAAAAACACTTTTACCCATATTTTCAAGTGTTTTTGACGACAAAAATTTTTTACTTAACACAGTGACAAAGCAAATACTATGGTTTAAATTTTGCTAAAATTCTTAATTAGGTTATGCGTGATAAATTTAGTGTAGAACCATTAGATCAAACATGTTTAATAGGAAAATAAAGCTATAATGCCAAATCTCTTTATAATTCCCATCAAAATTGACGTCCTTCGAGTTTCGCTGTACTACTTCAACTTCAATAGATTCCCAACCAAATTTCTCTATTTACGAACATACTGCATCAATCGATTCAGCGTCTGTAAAAACCCTTTTACTTATAATTTCAAAGGTTTTTGACCACAAAAATTTTTTACTTAACACAGTGACAAAGCAATTACTATGGTTTAAATTTTGCTAAAATTCTTAATTAGGTTATGCTTGATAAATTTAGTGTAGAACCATTAGATCAAACATGTTTAATAGGAAAATAAAGCTATAATGCCAAATCTCTTTATAATTCCCATCAAAATTGACGTCCTTCGAGTTTCGCTGTACTATTTCAACTTCAATAGATTCCCAACCAAATTTCTCTATTTACGAACATACTGCATCAATCGATTCAGCGTCTGTAAAAACCCTTTTACCCATAATTTCAAGTGCTTTGGACGACAAAAATTTTTTACTTAACACAGTGACAAAGCAAATACTATGGTTTAAATTTTGCTAAAATTCTTAATTAGGTTATGCGTGATAAATTTAGTGTAGAACCATTAGATCAAACATGTTTAATAGGAAAATAAAGCTATAATGCCAAATCTCTTTATAATTCCCATCAAAATTGACGTCCTTCGAGTTTCGCTGTACTACTTCAACTTCAATAGATTCCCAACCAAATTTCTCTATTTACGAACATACTGCATCAATCGATTCAGCGTCTGTAAAAACCCTTTTACCCATAATTTCAAGTGCTTTGGACGACAAAAATTTTTTACTTAACACAGTGACAAAGCAAATACTATGGTTTAAATTTTACTAAAATTCTTAATTAGCTTATGCGTGATAAATTTAGTGTAGAACCATTAGATCAAACATGTTTAATAGGAAAATAAAGCTATAATGCCAAATCTCTTTATAATTCCCATCAAAATTGACGTCCTTCGAGTTTCGCTGTACTACTTCAACTTCAATAGATTCCCAACCAAATTTCTCTATTTACGAACATACTGCATCAATCGATTCAGCGTCTGTAAAAACCCTTTTTCCCATAATTTCAAGTGCTTTGGACGACAAAAATTTTTTACTTAACACAGTGATAAAGCAAATACTATGGTTTAAATTTTACTAAAATTCTTAATTAGCTTATGCGTGATAAATTTAGTGTAGAACCATTAGATCAAACATGTTTAATAGGAAAATAAAGCTATAATGCCAAATCTCTTTATAATTCCCATCAAAATTGACGTCCTTCGAGTTTCGCTGTACTACTTCAACTTCAATAGATTCCCAACCAAATTTCTCTATTTACGAACATACTGCATCAATCGATTCAGCGTCTGTAAAAACCCTTTTACCCATAATTTCAAGTGCTTTGGACGACAAAAATTTTTTACTTAACACAGTGACAAAGCAAATACTATGGTTTAAATTTTGCTAAAATTCTTAATTAGGTTATGCGTGATAAATTTAGTGTAGAACCATTGGATCAAACATGTTTAATAGGAAAATAAAGCTATAATGCCAAATCTCTTCATAATTCCCATCAAAATTGACGTCCTTCGAGTTTCGCTGTACTACTTCAACTTCAATAGATTCCCAACCAAATTTCTCTATTTACGAACAAACTGCATTAATCGATTCAGCGTCTTTAAAAACACTTTTACTTATAATTTCAAGTGTTTTTGACCACAAAAATTTTTTACTTAACACAGTGACAAAGCAAATACTATGGTTTAAATTTTGCTAAAATTCTTAATTAGGTTATGCTTGATAAATTTAGTGTAGAACCATTAGATCAAACATGTTTAATAGGAAAATAAAGCTATTATGCCAAATCTCTTTATAATTCCCATCAAAATTGACGTCCTTGGAGTTTCGCTGTACTACTTCAACTTCAATAGATTCCCAACCAAATTTCTCTATTTACGAACATACTGCATCAATCGATTCAGCGTCTGTAAAAACCCTTTTACCCATAATTTCAAGTGCTTTGGACGACAAAAATTTTTTACTTAACACAGTGACAAAGCAAATACTATGGTTTAAATTTTGCTAAAATTCTTAATTAGGTTATGCGTGATAAATTTAGTGTAGAACCATTGGATCAAACATGCTTAATAGGAAAATAAAGCTATAATGCCAAATCTCTTTATAATTCCCATCAAAATTGACGTCCTTCGAGTTTCGCTGTACTACTTCAACTTCAATAGATTCCCAACCAAATTTCTCTATTTACGAACATACTGCATCAATCGATTCAGCGTCTGTAAAAACCCTTTTACCCATAATTTCAAGTGCTTTGGACGACAAAAATTTTTTACTTAACACAGTGATAAAGCAAATACTATGGTTTAAATTTTACTAAAATTCTTAATTAGCTTATGCGTGATAAATTTAGTGTAGAACCATTAGATCAAACATGTTTAATAGGAAAATAAAGCTATAATGCCAAATCTCTTCATAATTCCCATCAAAATTGACGTCCTTCGAGTTTCGCTGTACTACTTCAACTTCAATAGATTCCCAACCAAATTTCTCTATTTACGAACAAACTGCATTAATCGATTCAGCGTCTTTAAAAACACTTTTACTTATAATTTCAAGTGTTTTTGACCACAAAAATTTTTTACTTAACACAGTGACAAAGCAAATACTATGGTTTAAATTTTGCTAAAATTCTTAATTAGGTTATGCTTGATAAATTTAGTGTAGAACCATTAGATCAAACATGTTTAATAGGAAAATAAAGCTATAATGCCAAATCTCTTTATAATTCCCATCAAAATTGACGTCCTTCGAGTTTCGCTGTACTATTTCAACTTCAATAGATTCCCAACCAAATTTCTCTATTTACGAACATACTGCATCAATCGATTCAGCGTCTGTAAAAACCCTTTTACCCATAATTTCAAGTGCTTTGGACGACAAAAATTTTTTACTTAACACAGTGACAAAGCAAATACTATGGTTTAAATTTTGCTAAAATTCTTAATTAGGTTATGCGTGATAAATTTAGTGTAGAACCATTAGATCAAACATGTTTAATAGGAAAATAAAGCTATAATGCCAAATCTCTTTATAATTCCCATCAAAATTGACGTCCTTCGAGTTTCGCTGTACTACTTCAACTTCAATAGATTCCCAACCAAATTTCTCTATTTACGAACATACTGCATCAATCGATTCAGCGTCTGTAAAAACCCTTTTACCCATAATTTCAAGTGCTTTGGACGACAAAAATTTTTTACTTAACACAGTGACAAAGCAAATACTATGGTTTAAATTTTGCTAAAATTCTTAATTAGGTTATGCGTGATAAATTTAGTGTAGAACCATTAGATCAAACATGTTTAATAGGAAAATAAAGCTATAATGCCAAATCTCTTTATAATTCCCATCAAAATTGACGTCCTTCGAGTTTCGCTGTACTACTTCAACTTCAATAGATTCCCAACCAAATTTCTCTATTTACGAACATACTGCATCAATCGATTCAGCGTCTGTAAAAACCCTTTTACCCATAATTTCAAGTGCTTTGGACGACAAAAATTTTTTACTTAACACAGTGACAAAGCAAATACTATGGTTTAAATTTTGCTAAAATTCTTAATTAGCTTATGCGTGATAAATTTAGTGTAGAACCATTAGATCAAACATGTTTAATAGGAAAATAAAGCTATAATGCCAAATCTCTTCATAATTCCCATCAAAATTGACGTCCTTCGAGTTTCGCTGTACTACTTCAACTTCAATAGATTCCCAACCAAATTTCTCTATTTACGAACAAACTGCATTAATCGATTCAGCGTCTTTAAAAACACTTTTACTTATAATTTCAAGTGTTTTTGACCACAAAAATTTTTTACTTAACACAGTGACAAAGCAAATACTATGGTTTAAATTTTGCTAAAATTCTTAATTAGGTTATGCTTGATAAATTTAGTGTAGAACCATTAGATCAAACATGTTTAATAGGAAAATAAAGCTATAATGCCAAATCTCTTTATAATTCCCATCAAAATTGACGTCCTTCGAGTTTCGCTGTACTATTTCAACTTCAATAGATTCCCAACCAAATTTCTCTATTTACGAACATACTGCATCAATCGATTCAGCGTCTGTAAAAACCCTTTTACCCATAATTTCAAGTGCTTTGGACGACAAAAATTTTTTACTTAACACAGTGACAAAGCAAATACTATGGTTTAAATTTTGCTAAAATTCTTAATTAGGTTATGCGTGATAAATTTAGTGTAGAACCATTAGATCAAACATGTTTAATAGGAAAATAAAGCTATAATGCCAAATCTCTTTATAATTCCCATCAAAATTGACGTCCTTCGAGTTTCGCTGTACTACTTCAACTTCAATAGATTCCCAACCAAATTTCTCTATTTACGAACATACTGCATCAATCGATTCAGCGTCTGTAAAAACCCTTTTACCCATAATTTCAAGTGTTTTTGACGACAAAAATTTTTTACTTAACACAGTGATAAAGCAAATACTATGGTTTAAATTTTACTAAAATTCTTAATTAGGTTATGCGTGATAAATTTAGTGTAGAACCATTAGATCAAACATGTTTAATAGGAAAATAAAGCTATAATGCCAAATCTCTTTATAATTCCCATCAAAATTGACGTCCTTCGAGTTTCGCTGTACTACTTCAACTTCAATAGATTCCCAACCAAATTTCTCTATTTACGAACAAACTGCATTAATCGATTCAGCGTCTTTAAAAACACTTTTACTTATAATTTCAAGTGTTTTTGACCACAAAAATTTTTTACTTAACACAGTGACAAAGCAAATACTATGGTTTAAATTTTGCTAAAATTCTTAATTAGGTTATGCTTGATAAATTTAGTGTAGAACCATTAGATCAAACATGTTTAATAGGAAAATAAAGCTATAATGCCAAATCTCTTTATAATTCCCATCAAAATTGACGTCCTTCGAGTTTCGCTGTACTATTTCAACTTCAATAGATTCCCAACCAAATTTCTCTATTTACGAACATACTGCATCAATCGATTCAGCGTCTGTAAAAACCCTTTTACCCATAATTTCAAGTGCTTTGGACGACAAAAATTTTTTACTTAACACAGTGACAAAGCAAATACTATGGTTTAAATTTTACTAAAATTCTTAATTAGCTTATGCGTGATAAATTTAGTGTAGAACCATTAGATCAAACATGTTTAA
The DNA here is from genome assembly GCA_035357415.1 of Ophraella communa. Taxonomy (NCBI): domain Eukaryota; kingdom Metazoa; phylum Arthropoda; class Insecta; order Coleoptera; family Chrysomelidae; genus Ophraella; species Ophraella communa. The sequence continues at coordinate 1,301,701 of CM068988.1, read as the reverse complement.
TAGGAAAATAAAGCTATAATGCCAAATCTCTTTATAATTCCCATCAAAATTGACGTCCTTCGAGTTTCGCTGTACTACTTCAACTTCAATAGATTCCCAACCAAATTTCTCTATTTACGAACATACTGCATCAATCGATTCAGCGTCTGTAAAAACCCTTTTACTTATAATTTCAAGTGTTTTTGACCACAAAAATTTTTTACTTAACACAGTGACAAAGCAAATACTATGGTTTAAATTTTGCTAAAATTCTTAATTAGGTTATGCGTGATAAATTTAGTGTAGAACCATTAGATCAAACATGTTTAATAGGAAAATAAAGCTATAATGCCAAATCTCTTTATAATTCCCATCAAAATTGACGTCCTTCGAGTTTCGCTGTACTATTTCAACTTCAATAGATTCCCAACCAAATTTCTCTATTTACGAACATACTGCATCAATCGATTCAGCGTCTGTAAAAACCCTTTTACCCATAATTTCAAGTGCTTTGGACGACAAAAATTTTTTACTTAACACAGTGACAAAGCAAATACTATGGTTTAAATTTTACTAAAATTCTTAATTAGCTTATGCGTGATAAATTTAGTGTAGAACCATTAGATCAAACATGTTTAATAGGAAAATAAAGCTATAATGCCAAATCTCTTTATAATTCCCATCAAAATTGACGTCCTTCGAGTTTCGCTGTACTACTTCAACTTCAATAGATTCCCAACCAAATTTCTCTATTTACGAACATACTGCATCAATCGATTCAGCGTCTGTAAAAACCCTTTTACCCATAATTTCAAGTGCTTTGGACGACAAAAATTTTTTACTTAACACAGTGACAAAGCAAATACTATGGTTTAAATTTTGCTAAAATTCTTAATTAGGTTATGCGTGATAAATTTAGTGTAGAACCATTAGATCAAACATGTTTAATAGGAAAATAAAGCTATAATGCCAAATCTCTTTATAATTCCCATCAAAATTGACGTCCTTCGAGTTTCGCTGTACTACTTCAACTTCAATAGATTCCCAACCAAATTTCTCTATTTACGAACATACTGCATCAATCGATTCAGCGTCTGTAAAAACCCTTTTACTTATAATTTCAAGTGTTTTTGACCACAAAAATTTTTTACTTAACACAGTGACAAAGCAAATACTATGGTTTAAATTTTGCTAAAATTCTTAATTAGGTTATGCTTGATAAATTTAGTGTAGAACCATTAGATCAAACATGTTTAATAGGAAAATAAAGCTATAATGCCAAATCTCTTTATAATTCCCATCAAAATTGACGTCCTTCGAGTTTCGCTGTACTACTTCAACTTCAATAGATTCCCAACCAAATTTCTCTATTTACGAACATACTGCATCAATCGATTCAGCGTCTGTAAAAACCCTTTTACCCATAATTTCAAGTGTTTTGGACGACAAAAATTTTTTACTTAACACAGTGACAAAGCAAATACTATGGTTTAAATTTTACTAAAATTCTTAATTAGCTTATGCGTGATAAATTTAGTGTAGAACCATTAGATCAAACATGTTTAATAGGAAAATAAAGCTATAATGCCAAATCTCTTTATAATTCCCATCAAAATTGACGTCCTTCGAGTTTCGCTGTACTACTTCAACTTCAATAGATTCCCAACCAAATTTCTCTATTTACGAACATACTGCATCAATCGATTCAGCGTCTGTAAAAACCCTTTTACCCATAATTTCAAGTGCTTTGGACGACAAAAATTTTTTACTTAACACAGTGACAAAGCAAATACTATGGTTTAAATTTTGCTAAAATTCTTAATTAGGTTATGCGTGATAAATTTAGTGTAGAACCATTAGATCAAACATGTTTAATAGGAAAATAAAGCTATAATGCCAAATCTCTTTATAATTCCCATCAAAATTGACGTCCTTCGAGTTTCGCTGTACTACTTCAACTTCAATAGATTCCCAACCAAATTTCTCTATTTACGAACAAACTGCATTAATCGATTCAGCGTCTTTAAAAACACTTTTACTTATAATTTCAAGTGTTTTTGACCACAAAAATTTTTTACTTAACACAGTGACAAAGCAAATACTATGGTTTAAATTTTGCTAAAATTCTTAATTAGGTTATGCGTGATAAATTTAGTGTAGAACCATTAGATCAAACATGTTTAATAGGAAAATAAAGCTATAATGCCAAATCTCTTTATAATTCCCATCAAAATTGACGTCCTTCGAGTTTCGCTGTACTATTTCAACTTCAATAGATTCCCAACCAAATTTCTCTATTTACGAACATACTGCATCAATCGATTCAGCGTCTGTAAAAACCCTTTTACCCATAATTTCAAGTGCTTTGGACGACAAAAATTTTTTACTTAACACAGTGACAAAGCAAATACTATGGTTTAAATTTTACTAAAATTCTTAATTAGCTTATGCGTGATAAATTTAGTGTAGAACCATTAGATCAAACATGTTTAATAGGAAAATAAAGCTATAATGCCAAATCTCTTTATAATTCCCATCAAAATTGACGTCCTTCGAGTTTCGCTGTACTACTTCAACTTCAATAGATTCCCAACCAAATTTCTCTATTTACGAACAAACTGCATTAATCGATTCAGCGTCTTTAAAAACACTTTTACTTATAATTTCAAGTGTTTTTGACCACAAAAATTTTTTACTTAACACAGTGACAAAGCAAATACTATGGTTTAAATTTTGCTAAAATTCTTAATTAGGTTATGCTTGATAAATTTAGTGTAGAACCATTAGATCAAACATGTTTAATAGGAAAATAAAGCTATAATGCCAAATCTCTTTATAATTCCCATCAAAATTGACGTCCTTCGAGTTTCGCTGTACTATTTCAACTTCAATAGATTCCCAACCAAATTTCTCTATTTACGAACATACTGCATCAATCGATTCAGCGTCTGTAAAAACCCTTTTACCCATAATTTCAAGTGCTTTGGACGACAAAAATTTTTTACTTAACACAGTGACAAAGCAAATACTATGGTTTAAATTTTGCTAAAATTCTTAATTAGCTTATGCGTGATAAATTTAGTGTAGAACCATTAGATCAAACATGTTTAATAGGAAAATAAAGCTATAATGCCAAATCTCTTTATAATTCCCATCAAAATTGACGTCCTTCGAGTTTCGCTGTACTACTTCAACTTCAATAGATTCCCAACCAAATTTCTCTATTTACGAACATACTGCATCAATCGATTCAGCGTCTGTAAAAACCCTTTTACCCATAATTTCAAGTGCTTTGGACGACAAAAATTTTTTACTTAACACAGTGACAAAGCAAATACTATGGTTTAAATTTTGCTAAAATTCTTAATTAGGTTATGCGTGATAAATTTAGTGTAGAACCATTGGATCAAACATGTTTAATAGGAAAATAAAGCTATAATGCCAAATCTCTTTATAATTCCCATCAAAATTGACGTCCTTCGAGTTTCGCTGTACTACTTCAACTTCAATAGATTCCCAACCAAATTTCTCTATTTACGAACATACTGCATCAATCGATTCAGCGTCTGTAAAAACCCTTTTACCCATAATTTCAAGTGCTTTGGACGACAAAAATTTTTTACTTAACACAGTGATAAAGCAAATACTATGGTTTAAATTTTACTAAAATTCTTAATTAGCTTATGCGTGATAAATTTAGTGTAGAACCATTAGATCAAACATGTTTAATAGGAAAATAAAGCTATAATGCCAAATCTCTTTATAATTCCCATCAAAATTGACGTCCTTCGAGTTTCGCTGTACTACTTCAACTTCAATAGATTCCCAACCAAATTTCTCTATTTACGAACATACTGCATCAATCGATTCAGCGTCTGTAAAAACCCTTTTACTTATAATTTCAAAGGTTTTTGACCACAAAAATTTTTTACTTAACACAGTGACAAAGCAATTACTATGGTTTAAATTTTGCTAAAATTCTTAATTAGGTTATGCTTGATAAATTTAGTGTAGAACCATTAGATCAAACATGTTTAATAGGAAAATAAAGCTATAATGCCAAATCTCTTTATAATTCCCATCAAAATTGACGTCCTTCGAGTTTCGCTGTACTATTTCAACTTCAATAGATTCCCAACCAAATTTCTCTATTTACGAACATACTGCATCAATCGATTCAGCGTCTGTAAAAACCCTTTTACCCATAATTTCAAGTGCTTTGGACGACAAAAATTTTTTACTTAACACAGTGACAAAGCAAATACTATGGTTTAAATTTTACTAAAATTCTTAATTAGCTTATGCGTGATAAATTTAGTGTAGAACCATTAGATCAAACATGTTTAATAGGAAAATAAAGCTATAATGCCAAATCTCTTTATAATTCCCATCAAAATTGACGTCCTTCGAGTTTCGCTGTACTACTTCAACTTCAATAGATTCCCAACCAAATTTCTCTATTTACGAACATACTGCATCAATCGATTCAGCGTCTGTAAAAACCCTTTTACCCATAATTTCAAGTGCTTTGGACGACAAAAATTTTTTACTTAACACAGTGACAAAGCAAATACTATGGTTTAAATTTTGCTAAAATTCTTAATTAGGTTATGCGTGATAAATTTAGTGTAGAACCATTAGATCAAACATGTTTAATAGGAAAATAAAGCTATAATGCCAAATCTCTTTATAATTCCCATCAAAATTGACGTCCTTCGAGTTTCGCTGTACTACTTCAACTTCAATAGATTCCCAACCAAATTTCTCTATTTACGAACATACTGCATCAATCGATTCAGCGTCTGTAAAAACCCTTTTACCCATAATTTCAAGTGCTTTGGACGACAAAAATTTTTTACTTAACACAGTGACAAAGCAAATACTATGGTTTAAATTTTACTAAAATTCTTAATTAGCTTATGCGTGATAAATTTAGTGTAGAACCATTAGATCAAACATGTTTAATAGGAAAATAAAGCTATAATGCCAAATCTCTTCATAATTCCCATCAAAATTGACGTCCTTCGAGTTTCGCTGTACTACTTCAACTTCAATAGATTCCCAACCAAATTTCTCTATTTACGAACAAACTGCATTAATCGATTCAGCGTCTTTAAAAACACTTTTACTTATAATTTCAAGTGTTTTTGACCACAAAAATTTTTTACTTAACACAGTGACAAAGCAAATACTATGGTTTAAATTTTGCTAAAATTCTTAATTAGGTTATGCTTGATAAATTTAGTGTAGAACCATTAGATCAAACATGTTTAATAGGAAAATAAAGCTATAATGCCAAATCTCTTTATAATTCCCATCAAAATTGACGTCCTTCGAGTTTCGCTGTACTATTTCAACTTCAATAGATTCCCAACCAAATTTCTCTATTTACGAACATACTGCATCAATCGATTCAGCGTCTGTAAAAACCCTTTTACCCATAATTTCAAGTGCTTTGGACGACAAAAATTTTTTACTTAACACAGTGACAAAGCAAATACTATGGTTTAAATTTTACTAAAATTCTTAATTAGCTTATGCGTGATAAATTTAGTGTAGAACCATCAGATCAAACATGTTTAATAGGAAAATAAAGCTATAATGCCAAATCTCTTTATAATTCCCATCAAAATTGACGTCCTTCGAGTTTCGCTGTACTACTTCAACTTCAATAGATTCCCAACCAAATTTCTCTATTTACGAACAAACTGCATCAATCGATTCAGCGTCTTTAAAAACCCTTTTACTCATAATTTCAGGTGTTTTGGACGACAAAAAATTTTTACTTAACACAGTGACAAAGCAAATACCATGGTTTAAATTTTGCTAAAATTCTTAATTAGGTTATGCGTGATAAATTTAGTGTAGAACCATTAGATCAAACATGTTTAATAGGAAAATAAAGCTATAATGCCAAATCTCTTTATAATTCCCATCAAAATTGACGTCCTTCGAGTTTCGCTGTACTATTTCAACTTCAATAGATTCCCAACCAAATTTCTCTATTTACGAACATACTGCATCAATCGATTCAGCGTCTGTAAAAACACTTTTACTTATAATTTCAGGTGTTTTGGACGACAGAAATTTTTTACTTAACACAGTGACAAAGCAAATACTATGGTTTAAATTTTGCTAAAATTCTAAATTAGGTTATGCGTGATAAATTTAGTGTAGAACCATTAGATCAAACATGTTTAATAGGAAAATAAAGCTATAATGCCAAATCTCTTCATAATTCCCATCAAAATTGACGTCCTTCGAGTTTCGCTGTACTACTTCAACTTCAATAGATTCCCAACCAAATTTCTCTATTTACGAACAAACTGCATTAATCGATTCAGCGTCTTTAAAAACACTTTTACTTATAATTTCAAGTGTTTTTGACCACAAAAATTTTTTACTTAACACAGTGACAAAGCAATTACTATGGTTTAAATTTTGCTAAAATTCTTAATTAGGTTATGCTTGATAAATTTAGTGTAGAACCATTAGATCAAACATGTTTAATAGGAAAATAAAGCTATAATGCCAAATCTCTTTATAATTCCCATCAAAATTGACGTCCTTGGAGTTTCGCTGTACTACTTCAACTTCAATAGATTCCCAACCAAATTTCTCTATTTACGAACATACTGCATCAATCGATTCAGCGTCTGTAAAAACCCTTTTACCCATAATTTCAAGTGCTTTGGACGACAAAAATATTTTACTTAACACAGTGACAAAGCAAATACTATGGTTTAAATTTTGCTAAAATTCTTAATTAGGTTATGCGTTATAAATATAGTGTAGAACCATTAGATCTCGCATTAGATCAAACATGTTTGATAGGAAAATAAAGCTATAATGCCAAATCTCTTTATAATTCCCATCAAAATTGACGTCCTTCGAGTTTCGCTGTACTACTTCAACTTCAATAGATTCCCAACCAAATTTCTCTATTTACGAACAAACTGCATCAATCGATTCAGCGTCTTTAAAAACCCTTTTACCCATAATTTCAAGTGTTTTTGACCACAAAAATTTTTTACTTAACACAGTGACAAAGCAATTACTATGGTTTAAATTTTGCTAAAATTCTTAATTAGGTTATGCTTGATAAATTTAGTGTAGAACCATTAGATCAAACATGTTTAATAGGAAAATAAAGCTATAATGCCAAATCTCTTTATAATTCCCATCAAAATTGACGTCCTTCGAGTTTCGCTGTACTATTTCAACTTCAATAGATTCCCAACCAAATTTCTCTATTTACGAACATACTGCATCAATCGATTCAGCGTCTTTAAAAACCCTTTTACCCGTATTTTCAAGTGTTTTTGACGACAAAAATTTTTTACTTAACACAGTGACAAAGCAAATACTATGGTTTAAATTTTGCTAAAATTCTTAATTAGGTTATGCGTGATAAATTTAGTGTAGAACCATTAGATCAAACATGTTTAATAGGAAAATAAAGCTATAATGCCAAATCTCTTCATAATTCCCATCAAAATTGACGTCCTTCGAGTTTCGCTGTACTACTTCAACTTCAATAGATTCCCAACCAAATTTCTCTATTTACGAACAAACTGCATTAATCGATTCAGCGTCTTTAAAAACACTTTTACTTATAATTTCAAGTGTTTTTGACCACAAAAATTTTTTACTTAACACAGTGACAAAGAAATTACTATGGTTTAAATTTTGCTAAAATTCTTAATTAGGTTATGCTTGATAAATTTAGTGTAGAACCATTAGATCAAACATGTTTAATAGGAAAATAAAGCTATAATGCCAAATCTCTTTATAATTCCCATCAAAATTGACGTCCTTCGAGTTTCGCTGTACTACTTCAACTTCAATAGATTCCCAACCAAATTTCTCTATTTACGAACATACTGCATCAATCGATTCAGCGTCTGTAAAAACCCTTTTACCCATAATTTCAAGTGCTTTGGACGACAAAAATTTTTTACTTAACACAGTGACAAAGCAAATACTATGGTTTAAATTTTACTAAAATTCTTAATTAGCTTATGCGTGATAAATTTAGTGTAGAACCATTAGATCAAACATGTTTAATAGGAAAATAAAGCTATAATGCCAAATCTCTTTATAATTCCCATCAAAATTGACGTCCTTCGAGTTTCGCTGTACTACTTCAACTTCAATAGATTCCCAACCAAATTTCTCTATTTACGAACATACTGCATCAATCGATTCAGCGTCTGTAAAAACCCTTTTACCCATAATTTCAAGTGCTTTGGACGACAAAAATTTTTTACTTAACACAGTGACAAAGCAAATACTATGGTTTAAATTTTGCTAAAATTCTTAATTAGGTTATGCTTGATAAATTTAGTGTAGAACCATTAGATCAAACATGTTTAATAGGAAAATAAAGCTATAATGCCAAATCTCTTTATAATTCCCATCAAAATTGACGTCCTTCGAGTTTCGCTGTACTATTTCAACTTCAATAGATTCCCAACCAAATTTCTCTATTTACGAACAAACTGCATTAATCGATTCAGCGTCTTTAAAAACACTTTTACCCATAATTTCAAGTGTTTTGGACGACAAAAATTTTTTACTTAACACAGTGACAAAGCAAATACTATGGTTTAAATTTTACTAAAATTCTTAATTAGCTTATGCGTGATAAATTTAGTGTAGAACCATCAGATCAAACATGTTTAATAGGAAAATAAAGCTATAATGCCAAATCTCTTTATAATTCCCATCAAAATTGACGTCCTTCGAGTTTCGCTGTACTACTTCAACTTCAATAGATTCCCAACCAAATTTCTCTATTTACGAACAAACTGCATCAATCGATTCAGCGTCTTTAAAAACCCTTTTACTCATAATTTCAAGTGTTTTTGACCACAAAAATTTTTTACTTAACACAGTGACAAAGCAAATACTATGGTTTAAATTTTGCTAAAATTCTAAATTAGGTTATGCGTGCTAGATTTAGTGTAGAACCATTAGATCAAACATGTTTAATAGGAAAATAAAGCTATAATGCCAAATCTCTTCATAATTCCCATCAAAATTGACGTCCTTCGAATTTCGCTGTACTACTTCAACTTCAATAGATTCCCAACCAAATTTCTCTATTTACGAACAAACTGCATTAATCGATTCAGCGTCTTTAAAAACACTTTTACTTATAATTTCAAGTGTTTTTGACCACAAAAATTTTTTACTTAACACAGTGACAAAGCAATTACTATGGTTTAAATTTTGCTAAAATTCTTAATTAGGTTATGCTTGATAAATTTAGTGTAGAACCATTAGATCAAACATGTTTAATAGTAAAATAAAGCTATAATGCCAAATCTCTTTATAATTCCCATCAAAATTGACGTCCTTCGAGTTTCGCTGTACTACTTCAACTTCAATAGATTCCCAACCAAATTTCTCTATTTACGAACATACTGCATCAATCGATTCAGCGTCTGTAAAAACCCTTTTACCCATAATTTCAAGTGCTTAGGACGACAAAAATATTTTACTTAACACAGTGACAAAGCAAATACTATGGTTTAAATTTTGCTAAAATTCTTAATTAGGTTATGCGTTATAAATATAGTGTAGAACCATTAGATCTCGCATTAGATCAAACATGTTTGATAGGAAAATAAAGCTATAATGCCAAATCTCTTTATAATTCCCATCAAAATTGACGTCCTTCGAGTTTCGCTGTACTACTTCAACTTCAATAGATTCCCAACCAAATTTCTCTATTTACGAACAAACTGCATTAATCGATTCAGCGTCTTTAAAAACACTTTTACTTATAATTTCAAGTGTTTTTGACCACAAAAATTTTTTACTTAACACAGTGACAAAGCAAATACTATGGTTTAAATTTTGCTAAAATTCTTAATTAGGTTATGCTTGATAAATTTAGTGTAGAACCATTAGATCAAACATGTTTAATAGGAAAATAAAGCTATAATGCCAAATCTCTTTATAATTCCCATCAAAATTGACGTCCTTCGAGTTTCGCTGTACTATTTCAACTTCAATAGATTCCCAACCAAATTTCTCTATTTACGAACATACTGCATCAATCGATTCAGCGTCTGTAAAAACCCTTTTACCCATAATTTCAAGTGCTTTGGACGACAAAAATTTTTTTACTTAACACAGTGACAAAGCAAATACTATGGTTTAAATTTTGCTAAAATTCTTAATTAGGTTATGCGTGATAAATTTAGTGTAGAACCATTAGATCAAACATGTTTAATAGGAAAATAAAGCTATAATGCCAAATCTCTTTATAATTCCCATCAAAATTGACGTCCTTCGAGTTTCGCTGTACTACTTCAACTTCAATAGATTCCCAACCAAATTTCTCTATTTACGAACAAACTGCATTAATCGATTCAGCGTCTTTAAAAACACTTTTACTTATAATTTCAAGTGTTTTTGACCACAAAAATTTTTTACTTAACACAGTGACAAAGCAAATACTATGGTTTAAATTTTGCTAAAATTCTTAATTAGGTTATGCTTGATAAATTTAGTGTAGAACCATTAGATCAAACATGTTTAATAGGAAAATAAAGCTATAATGCCAAATCTCTTTATAATTCCCATCAAAATTGACGTCCTTCGAGTTTCGCTGTACTACTTCAACTTCAATAGATTCCCAACCAAATTTCTCTATTTACGAACATACTGCATCAATCGATTCAGCGTCTGTAAAAACCCTTTTACCCATAATTTCAAGTGCTTTTGACGACAAAAATTTTTTACTTAACACAGTGACAAAGCAAATACTATGGTTTAAATTTTGCTAAAATTCTTAATTAGGTTATGCGTTATAAATATAGTGTAGAACCATTAGATCTCGCATTAGATCAAACATGTTTGATAGGAAAATAAAGCTATAATGCCAAATCTCTTTATAATTCCCATCAAAATTGACGTCCTTCGAGTTTCGCTGTACTACTTCAACTTCAATAGATTCCCAACCAAATTTCTCTATTTACGAACGTACTGCATCAATCGATTCAGCGTCTTTAAAAACCCTTTTACCCATATTTTCAAGTGTTTTTGACGATAAAAATTTTTTACTTAACACAGTGATAAAGCAAATACTATGGTTTAAATTTTGCTAAAATTCTTAATTAGGTTATGCTTGATAAATTTAGTGTAGAACCATTAGATCAAACATGTTTAATAGGAAAATAAAGCTATAATGCCAAATCTCTTTATAATTCCCATCAAAATTGACGTCCTTCGAGTTTCGCTGTACTACTTCAACTTCAATAGATTCCCAACCAAATTTCTCTATTTACGAACGTACTGCATCAATCGATTCAGCGTCTTTAAAAACCCTTTTACCCATATTTTCAAGTGTTTTTGACGACAAAAATTTTTTACTTAACACAGTGACAAAGCAAATACTATGGTTTAAATTTTGCTAAAATTCTTAATTAGGTTATGCGTGATAAATTTAGTGTAGAACCATTAGATCAAACATGTTTAATAGGAAAATAAAGCTATAATGCCAAATCTCTTTATAATTCCCATCAAAATTGACGTCCTTCGAGTTTCGCTGTACTACTTCAACTTCAATAGATTCCCAACCAAATTTCTCTATTTACGAACAAACTGCATTAATCGATTCAGCGTCTTTAAAAACACTTTTACTTATAATTTCAAGTGTTTTTGACCACAAAAAGTTTTACTTAACACAGTGACAAAGCAAATACTATGGTTTAAATTTTGCTAAAATTCTTAATTAGGTTATGCTTGATAAATTTAGTGTAGAACCATTAGATCAAACATGTTTAATAGGAAAATAAAGCTATAATGCCAAATCTCTTTATAATTCCCATCAAAATTGACGTCCTTCGAGTTTCGCTGTACTATTTCAACTTCAATAGATTCCCAACCAAATTTCTCTATTTACGAACATACTGCATCAATCGATTCAGCGTCTGTAAAAACCCTTTTACCCATAATTTCAAGTGCTTTGGACGACAAAAATTTTTTACTTAACACAGTGACAAAGCAAATACTATGGTTTAAATTTTACTAAAATTCTTAATTAGCTTATGCGTGATAAATTTAGTGTAGAACCATTAGATCAAACATGTTTAATAGGAAAATAAAGCTATAATGCCAAATCTCTATTTATAATTCCCATCAAAATTGACGTCCTTCGAGTTTCGCTGTACTACTTCAACTTCAATAGATTCCCAACCAAATTTCTCTATTTACGAACATACTGCATCAATCGATTCAGCGTCTGTAAAAACCCTTTTACCCATAATTTCAAGTGCTTTGGACGACAAAAATTTTTTACTTAACACAGTGACAAAGCAAATACTATGGTTTAAATTTTGCTAAAATTCTTAATTAGGTTATGCGTGATAAATTTAGTGTAGAACCATTAGATCAAACATGTTTAATAGGAAAATAAAGCTATAATGCCAAATCTCTTTATAATTCCCATCAAAATTGACGTCCTTCGAGTTTCGCTGTACTACTTCAACTTCAATAGATTCCCAACCAAATTTCTCTATTTACGAACATACTGCATCAATCGATTCAGCGTCTTTAAAAACCCTTTTACCCATAATTTCAAGTGCTTTTGACGACAAAAATTTTTTACTTAACACAGTGACAAAGCAAATACTATGGTTTAAATTTTACTAAAATTCTTAATTAGGTTATGCGTGATAAATTTAGTGTAGAACCATTAGATCAAACATGTTTAATAGGAAAATAAAGCTATAATGCCAAATCTCTTTATAATTCCCATCAAAATTGACGTCCTTCGAGTTTCGCTGTACTACTTCAACTTCAATAGATTCCCAACCAAATTTCTCTATTTACGAACAAACTGCATTAATCGATTCAGCGTCTTTAAAAACACTTTTACTTATAATTTCAAGTGTTTTTGACCACAAAAATTTTTTACTTAACACAGTGACAAAGCAAATACTATGGTTTAAATTTTGCTAAAATTCTTAATTAGGTTATGCTTGATAAATTTAGTGTAGAACCATTAGATCAAACATGTTTAATAGGAAAATAAAGCTATAATGCCAAATCTCTTTATAATTCCCATCAAAATTGACGTCCTTCGAGTTTCGCTGTACTACTTCAACTTCAATAGATTCCCAACCAAATTTCTCTATTTACGAACATACTGCATCAATCGATTCAGCGTCTGTAAAAACCCTTTTACCCATAATTTCAAGTGCTTTGGACGTTAAAAATTTTTTACTTAACACAGTGACAAAGCAAATACTATGGTTTAAATTTTGCTAAAATTCTTAATTAGCTTATGCGTGAAAAATTTAGTGTAGAACCATTAGATCAAACATGTTTAATAGGAAAATAAAGCTATAATGCCAAATCTCTTTATAATTCCCTTCAAAATTGACGTCCTTCGAGTTTCGCTGTACTACTTCAACTTCAATAGATTCCCAACCAAATTTCTCTATTTACGAACATACTGCATCAATCGATTCAGCGTCTTTAAAAACCCTTTTACCCATAATTTCAAGTGTTTTGGACGACAAAAATTTTTTACTTAACACAGTGACAAAGCAAATACTATGGTTTAAATTTTGCTAAAATTCTTAATTAGGTTATGCGTGATAAATTTAGTGTAGAACCATTAGATCAAACATGTTTAATAGGAAAATAAAGCTATAATGCCAAATCTCTTCATAATTCCCATCAAAATTGACGTCCTTCGAGTTTCGCTGTACTACTTCAACTTCAATAGATTCCCAACCAAATTTCTCTATTTACGAACAAACTGCATTAATCGATTCAGCGTCTTTAAAAACACTTTTACTTATAATTTCAAGTGTTTTTGACCACAAAAATTTTTTACTTAACACAGTGACAAAGCAATTACTATGGTTTAAATTTTGCTAAAATTCTTAATTAGGTTATGCTTGATAAATTTAGTGTAGAACCATTAGATCAAACATGTTTAATAGGAAAATAAAGCTATAATGCCAAATCTCTTTATAATTCCCATCAAAATTGACGTCCTTCGAGTTTCGCTGTACTATTTCAACTTCAATAGATTCCCAACCAAATTTCTCTATTTACGAACATACTGCATCAATCGATTCAGCGTCTGTAAAAACCCTTTTACCCATAATTTCAAGTGTTTTTGACGACAAAAATTTTTTACTTAACACAGTGACAAAGCAAATACTATGGTTTAAATTTTACTAAAATTCTTAATTAGCTTATGCGTGATAAATTTAGTGTAGAACCATTAGATCAAACATGTTTAATAGGAAAATAAAGCTATAATGCCAAATCTCTTCATAATTCCCATCAAAATTGACGTCCTTCGAGTTTCGCTGTACTACTTCAACTTCAATAGATTCCCAACCAAATTTCTCTATTTACGAACAAACTGCATTAATCGATTCAGCGTCTTTAAAAACACTTTTACTTATAATTTCAAGTGTTTTTGACCACAAAAATTTTTTACTTAACACAGTGACAAAGCAAATACTATGGTTTAAATTTTGCTAAAATTCTTAATTAGGTTATGCGTGATAAATTTAGTGTAGAACCATTAGATCAAACATGTTTAATAGGAAAATAAAGCTATAATGCCAAATCTCTTTATAATTCCCATCAAAATTGACGTCCTTCGAGTTTCGCTGTACTACTTCAACTTCAATAGATTCCCAACCAAATTTCTCTATTTACGAACATACTGCATCAATCGATTCAGCGTCTGTAAAAACCCTTTTACCCATAATTTCAAGTGCTTTGGACGACAAAAATTTTTTACTTAACACAGTGACAAAGCAAATACTATGGTTTAAATTTTGCTAAAATTCTTAATTAGCTTATGCGTGATAAATTTAGTGTAGAACCATTAGATCAAACATGTTTAATAGGAAAATAAAGCTATAATGCCAAATCTCTTTATAATTCCCATCAAAATTGACGTCCTTCGAGTTTCGCTGTACTACTTCAACTTCAATAGATTCCCAACCAAATTTCTCTATTTACGAACATACTGCATCAATCGATTCAGCGTCTTTAAAAACCCTTTTACCCATATTTTCAAGTGTTTTTGACGACAAAAATTTTTTACTTAACACAGTGACAAAGCAAATACTATGGTTTAAATTTTGCTAAAATTCTTAATTAGGTTATGCTTGATAAATTTAGTGTAGAACCATTAGATCAAACATGTTTAATAGGAAAATAAAGCTATAATGCCAAATCTCTTTATAATTCCCATCAAAATTGACGTCCTTCGAGTTTCGCTGTACTATTTCAACTTCAATAGATTCCCAACCAAATTTCTCTATTTACGAACATACTGCATCAATCGATTCAGCGTCTGTAAAAACCCTTTTACCCATAATTTCAAGTGCTTTGGACGACAAAAATTTTTTACTTAACACAGTGACAAAGCAAATACTATGGTTTAAATTTTGCTAAAATTCTTAATTAGGTTATGCGTGATAAATTTAGTGTAGAACCATTAGATCAAACATGTTTAATAGGAAAATAAAGCTATAATGCCAAATCTCTTTATAATTCCCATCAAAATTGACGTCCTTCGAGTTTCGCTGTACTACTTCAACTTCAATAGATTCCCAACCAAATTTCTCTATTTACGAACAAACTGCATCAATCGATTCAGCGTCTTTAAAAACCCTTTTACCCATAATTTCAAGTGTTTTGGACGACAAAAATTTTTTACTTAACACAGTGACAAAGCAAATACTATGGTTTAAATTTTGCTAAAATTCTTAATTAGGTTATGCGTGATAAATTTAGTGTAGAACCATTAGATCAAACATGTTTAATAGGAAAATAAAGCTATAATGCCAAATCTCTTCATAATTCCCATCAAAATTGACGTCCTTCGAGTTTCGCTGTACTACTTCAACTTCAATAGATTCCCAACCAAATTTCTCTATTTACGAACAAACTGCATCAATCGATTCAGCGTCTTTAAAAACACTTTTACTTATAATTTCAAGTGTTTTTGACCACAAAAATTTTTTACTTAACACAGTGACAAAGCAAATACTATGGTTTAAATTTTGCTAAAATTCTTAATTAGGTTATGCGTGATAAATTTAGTGTAGAACCATTAGATCAAACATGTTTAATAGGAAAATAAAGCTATAATGCCAAATCTCTTTATAATTCCCATCAAAATTGACGTCCTTCGAGTTTCGCTGTACTACTTCAACTTCAATAGATTCCCAACCAAATTTCTCTATTTACGAACATACTGCATCAATCGATTCAGCGTCTGTAAAAACCCTTTTACCCATAATTTCAAGTGCTTTGGACGACAAAAATATTTTACTTAACACAGTGACAAAGCAAATACTATGGTTTAAATTTTGCTAAAATTCTTAATTAGGTTATGCGTGATAAATTTAGTGTAGAACCATTAGATCTCGCATTAGATCAAACATGTTTAATAGGAAAATAAAGCTATAATGCCAAATCTCTTTATAATTCCCATCAAAATTGACGTCCTTCGAGTTTCGCTGTACTACTTCAACTTCAATAGATTCCCAACCAAATTTCTCTATTTACGAACAAACTGCATTAATCGATTCAGCGTCTTTAAAAACACTTTTACTTATAATTTCAAGTGTTTTTGACCACAAAAATTTTTTACTTAACACAGTGACAAAGCAAATACTATGGTTTAAATTTTGCTAAAATTCTTAATTAGGTTATGCGTGATAAATTTAGTGTAGAACCATTAGATCAAACATGTTTAATAGGAAAATAAAGCTATAATGCCAAATCTCTTTATAATTCCCATCAAAATTGACGTCCTTCGAGTTTCGCTGTACTACTTCAACTTCAATAGATTCCCAACCAAATTTCTCTATTTACGAACATACTGCATCAATCGATTCAGCGTCTTTAAAAACCCTTTTACCCATATTTTCAAGTGTTTTTGACGACAAAATTTTTTACTTAACACAGTGACAAAGCAAATACTATGGTTTAAATTTTGCTAAAATTCTTAATTAGGTTATGCGTGATAAATTTAGTGTAGAACCATTAGATCAAACATGTTTAATAGGAAAATAAAGCTATAATGCCAAATCTCTTCATAATTCCCATCAAAATTGACGTCCTTCGAGTTTCGCTGTACTACTTCAACTTCAATAGATTCCCAACCAAATTTCTCTATTTACGAACAAACTGCATTAATCGATTCAGCGTCTTTAAAAACACTTTTACTTATAATTTCAAGTGTTTTTGACCACAAAAATTTTTTACTTAACACAGTGACAAAGCAAATACTATGGTTTAAATTTTGCTAAAATTCTTAATTAGGTTATGCTTGATAAATTTAGTGTAGAACCATTAGATCAAACATGTTTAATAGGAAAATAAAGCTATAATGCCAAATCTCTTTATAATTCCCATCAAAATTGACGTCCTTCGAGTTTCGCTGTACTACTTCAACTTCAATAGATTCCCAACCAAATTTCTCTATTTACGAACATACTGCATCAATCGATTCAGCGTCTGTAAAAACCCTTTTACCCATAATTTCAAGTGCTTAGGACGACAAAAATATTTTACTTAACACAGTGACAAAGCAAATACTATGGTTTAAATTTTGCTAAAATTCTTAATTAGGTTATGCGTTATAAATATAGTGTAGAACCATTAGATCTCGCATTAGATCAAACATGTTTGATAGGAAAATAAAGCTATAATGCCAAATCTCTTTATAATTCCCATCAAAATTGACGTCCTTCGAGTTTCGCTGTACTACTTCAACTTCAATAGATTCCCAACCAAATTTCTCTATTTACGAATAAACTGCATTAATCGATTCAGCGTCTTTAAAAACACTTTTACTTATAATTTCAAGTGTTTTTGACCACAAAAATTTTTTACTTAACACAGTGACAAAGCAAATACTATGGTTTAAATTTTGCTAAAATTCTTAATTAGGTTATGCTTGATAAATTTAGTGTAGAACCATTAGATCAAACATGTTTAATAGGAAAATAAAGCTATAATGCCAAATCTCTTTATAATTCCCATCAAAATTGACGTCCTTCGAGTTTCGCTGTACTACTTCAACTTCAATAGATTCCCAACCAAATTTCTCTATTTACGAACATACTGCATCAATCGATTCAGCGTCTTTAAAAACCCTTTTACCCATATTTTCAAGTGTTTTTGACGACAAAAATTTTTTACTTAACACAGTGACAAAGCAAATACTATGGTTTAAATTTTGCTAAAATTCTTAATTAGGTTATGCGTGATAAATTTAGTGTAGAACCATTAGATCAAACATGTTTAATAGGAAAATAAAGCTATAATGCCAAATCTCTTTATAATTCCCATCAAAATTGACGTCCTTCGAGTTTCGCTGTACTACTTCAACTTCAATAGATTCCCAACCAAATTTCTCTATTTACGAACAAACTGCATTAATCGATTCAGCGTCTTTAAAAACACTTTTACTTATAATTTCAAGTGTTTTTGACCACAAAAATTTTTTACTTAACACAGTGACAAAGCAAATACTATGGTTTAAATTTTGCTAAAATTCTTAATTAGGTTATGCTTGATAAATTTAGTGTAGAACCATTAGATCAAACATGTTTAATAGGAAAATAAAGCTATAATGCCAAATCTCTTTATAATTCCCATCAAAATTGACGTCCTTCGAGTTTCGCTGTACTACTTCAACTTCAATAGATTCCCAACCAAATTTCTCTATTTACGAACATACTGCATCAATCGATTCAGCGTCTGTAAAAACCCTTTTACCCATAATTTCAAGTGCTTTGGACGACAAAAATTTTTTACTTAACACAGTGACAAAGCAAATACTATGGTTTAAATTTTGCTAAAATTCTTAATTAGGTTATGCGTGATAAATTTAGTGTAGAACCATTAGATCAAACATGTTTAATAGGAAAATAAAGCTATAATGCCAAATCTCTTTATAATTCCCATCAAAATTGACGTCCTTCGAGTTTCGCTGTACTACTTCAACTTCAATAGATTCCCAACCAAATTTCTCTATTTACGAACAAACTGCATCAATCGATTCAGCGTCTTTAAAAACACTTTTACTTATAATTTCAAGTGTTTTTGACGACAAAAATTTTTTACTTAACACAGTGACAAAGCAAATACTATGGTTTAAATTTTGCTAAAATTCTTAATTAGGTTATGCTTGATAAATTTAGTGTAGAACCATTAGATCAAACATGTTTAATAGGAAAATAAAGCTATAATGCCAAATCTCTTTATAATTCCCATCAAAATTGACGTCCTTCGAGTTTCGCTGTACTACTTCAACTTCAATAGATTCCCAACCAAATTTCTCTATTTACGAACATACTGCATCAATCGATTCAGCGTCTTTAAAAACACTTTTACTTATAATTTCAAGTGTTTTTGACCACAAAAATTTTTTACTTAACACAGTGACAAAGCAAATACTATGGTTTAAATTTTGCTAAAATTCTTAATTAGGTTATGCTTGATAAATTTAGTGTAGAACCATTAGATCAAACATGTTTAATAGGAAAATAAAGCTATAATGCCAAATCTCTTTATAATTCCCATCAAAATTGACGTCCTTCGAGTTTCGCTGTACTACTTCAACTTCAATAGATTCCCAACCAAATTTCTCTATTTACGAACATACTGCATCAATCGATTCAGCGTCTGTAAAAACCCTTTTACCCATAATTTCAAGTGCTTTGGACGACAAAAATTTTTTACTTAACACAGTGACAAAGCAAATACTATGGTTTAAATTTTGCTAAAATTCTTAATTAGGTTATGCGTTATAAATATAGTGTAGAACCATTAGATCTCGCATTAGATCAAACATGTTTAATAGGAAAATAAAGCTATAATGCCAAATCTCTTTATAATTCCCATCAAAATTGACGTCCTTCGAGTTTCGCTGTACTACTTCAACTTCAATAGATTCCCAACCAAATTTCTCTATTTACGAACATACTGCATCAATCGATTCAGCGTCTTTAAAAACACTTTTACCCATAATTTCAAGTGCTTTGGACGACAAAAATTTTTTACTTAACACAGTGACAAAGCAAATACTATGGTTTAAATTTTGCTAAAATTCTTAATTAGGTTATGCGTGATAAATTTAGTGTAGAACCATTAGATCAAACATGTTTAATAGGAAAATAAAGCTATAATGCCAAATCTCTTTATAATTCCCATCAAAATTGACGTCCTTCGAGTTTCGCTGTACTATTTCAACTTCAATAGATTCCCAACCAAATTTCTCTATTTACGAACATACTGCATCAATCGATTCAGCGTCTGTAAAAACCCTTTTACCCATAATTTCAAGTGCTTTGGACGACAAAAATTTTTTACTTAACACAGTGACAAAGCAAATACTATGGTTTAAATTTTGCTAAAATTCTTAATTAGGTTATGCGTGATAAATTTAGTGTAGAACCATTAGATCAAACATGTTTAATAGGAAAATAAAGCTATAATGCCAAATCTCTTTATAATTCCCATCAAAATTGACGTCCTTCGAGTTTCGCTGTACTACTTCAACTTCAATAGATTCCCAACCAAATTTCCCTATTTACGAACATACTGCATCAATCGATTCAGCGTCTTTAAAAACCCTTTTACCCATGTTTTCAAGTGTTTTTGACGACAAAAATTTTTTACTTAACACAGTGACAAAGCAAATACTATGGTTTAAATTTTGCTAAAATTCTTAATTAGGTTATGCGTGATAAATTTAGTGTAGAACCATTAGATCAAACATGTTTAATAGGAAAATAAAGCTATAATGCCAAATCTCTTCATAATTCCCATCAAAATTGACGTCCTTCGAGTTTCGCTGTACTACTTCAACTTCAATAGATTCCCAACCAAATTTCTCTATTTACGAACAAACTGCATTAATCGATTCAGCGTCTTTAAAAACACTTTTACTTATAATTTCAAGTGTTTTTGACCACAAAAATTTTTTACTTAACACAGTGACAAAGCAAATACTATGGTTTAAATTTTGCTAAAATTCTTAATTAGGTTATGCTTGATAAATTTAGTGTAGAACCATTAGATCAAACATGTTTAATAGGAAAATAAAGCTATAATGCCAAATCTCTTCATAATTCCCATCAAAATTGACGTCCTTCGAGTTTCGCTGTACTACTTCAACTTCAATAGATTCCCAACCAAATTTCTCTATTTACGAACATACTGCATCAATCGATTCAGCGTCTGTAAAAACCCTTTTACCCATAATTTCAAGTGTTTTGGACGACAAAAATTTTTTACTTAACACAGTGACAAAGCAAATACTATGGTTTAAATTTTGCTAAAATTCTTAATTAGGTTATGCGTGATAAATTTAGTGTAGAACCATTAGATCAAACATGTTTAATAGGAAAATAAAGCTATAATGCCAAATCTCTTCATAATTCCCATCAAAATTGACGTCCTTCGAGTTTCGCTGTACTACTTCAACTTCAATAGATTCCCAACCAAATTTCTCTATTTACGAACAAACTGCATTAATCGATTCAGCGTCTTTAAAAACACTTTTACTTATAATTTCAAGTGTTTTTGACGACAAAAATTTTTTACTTAACACAGTGACAAAGCAAATACTATGGTTTAAATTTTGCTAAAATTCTTAATTAGGTTATGCGTGATAAATTTAGTGTAGAACCATTAGATCAAACATGTTTAATAGGAAAATAAAGCTATAATGCCAAATCTCTTTATAATTCCCATCAAAATTGACGTCCTTCGAGTTTCGCTGTACTACTTCAACTTCAATAGATTCCCAACCAAATTTCTCTATTTACGAACATACTGCATCAATCGATTCAGCGTCTTTAAAAACACTTTTACCCATAATTTCAAGTGTTTTTGGACGACAAAAATTTTTTACTTAACACAGTGACAAAGCAAATACTATGGTTTAAATTTTGCTAAAATTCTTAATTAGGTTATGCGTGATAAATTTAGTGTAGAACCATTAGATCAAACATGTTTAATAGGAAAATAAAGCTATAATGCCAAATCTCTTTATAATTCCCATCAAAATTGACGTCCTTCGAGTTTCGCTGTACTACTTCAACTTCAATAGATTCCCAACCAAATTTCTCTATTTACGAACAAACTGCATCAATCGATTCAGCGTCTTTAAAAACCCTTTTACCAATAATTTCAAGTGTTTTTGACGACAAAAATTTTTTACTTAACACAGTGACAAAGCAAATACTATGGTTTAAATTTTGCTAAAATTCTTAATTAGGTTATGCGTGATAAATTTAGTGTAGAACCATTAGATCAAACATGTTTAATAGGAAAATAAAGCTATAATGCCAAATCTCTTCATAATTCCCATCAAAATTGACGTCCTTCGAGTTTCGCTGTACTACTTCAACTTCAATAGATTCCCAACCAAATTTCTCTATTTACGAACAAACTGCATTAATCGATTCAGCGTCTTTAAAAACACTTTTACTTATAATTTCAAGTGTTTTTGACCACAAAAATTTTTTACTTAACACAGTGACAAAGCAAATACTATGGTTTAAATTTTGCTAAAATTCTTAATTAGGTTATGCGTGATAAATTTAGTGTAGAACCATTAGATCAAACATGTTTAATAGGAAAATAAAGCTATAATGCCAAATCTCTTTATAATTCCCATCAAAATTGACGTCCTTCGAGTTTCGCTGTACTACTTCAACTTCAATAGATTCCCAACCAAATTTCTCTATTTACGAACATACTGCATCAATCGATTCAGCGTCTTTAAAAACCCTTTTACCCATAATTTCAAGTGTTTTTGACCACAAAAATTTTTTACTTAACACAGTGACAAAGCAAATACTATGGTTTAAATTTTGCTAAAATTCTTAATTAGGTTATGCGTGATAAATTTAGTGTAGAACCATTAGATCAAACATGTTTAATAGGAAAATAAAGCTATAATGCCAAATCTCTTCATAATTCCCATCAAAATTGACGTCCTTCGAGTTTCGCTGTACTACTTCAACTTCAATAGATTCCCAACCAAATTTCTCTATTTACGAACAAACTGCATTAATCGATTCAGCGTCTTTAAAAACACTTTTACTTATAATTTCAAGTGTTTTTGACCACAAAAATTTTTTACTTAACACAGTGACAAAGCAATTACTATGGTTTAAATTTTGCTAAAATTCTTAATTAGGTTATGCTTGATAAATTTAGTGTAGAACCATTAGATCAAACATGTTTAATAGGAAAATAAAGCTATAATGCCAAATCTCTTTATAATTCCCATCAAAATTGACGTCCTTCGAGTTTCGCTGTACTACTTCAACTTCAATAGATTCCCAACCAAATTTCTCTATTTACGAACATACTGCATCAATCGATTCAGCGTCTGTAAAAACCCTTTTACCCATAATTTCAAGTGCTTAGGACGACAAAAATATTTTACTTAACACAGTGACAAAGCAAATACTATGGTTTAAATTTTGCTAAAATTCTTAATTAGGTTATGCGTTATAAATATAGTGTAGAACCATTAGATCTCGCATTAGATCAAACATGTTTGATAGGAAAATAAAGCTATAATGCCAAATCTCTTTATAATTCCCATCAAAATTGACGTCCTTCGAGTTTCGCTGTACTACTTCAACTTCAATAGATTCCCAACCAAATTTCTCTATTTACGAACATACTGCATCAATCGATTCAGCGTCTTTAAAAACCCTTTTACCCATAATTTCAAGTGTTTTTGACGACAAAAATTTTTTACTTAACACAGTGACAAAGCAAATACTAT
Organism: Ophraella communa; assembly: GCA_035357415.1. Classification (NCBI taxonomy): domain Eukaryota; kingdom Metazoa; phylum Arthropoda; class Insecta; order Coleoptera; family Chrysomelidae; genus Ophraella; species Ophraella communa. The sequence goes on along the minus strand of CM068988.1, from coordinate 1,277,901 downwards.
GGTTTAAATTTTGCTAAAATTCTTAATTAGGTTATGCGTGATAAATTTAGTGTAGAACCATTAGATCAAACATGTTTAATAGGAAAATAAAGCTATAATGCCAAATCTCTTTATAATTCCCATCAAAATTGACGTCCTTCGAGTTTCGCTGTACTATTTCAACTTCAATAGATTCCCAACCAAATTTCTCTATTTACGAACATACTGCATCAATCGATTCAGCGTCTTTAAAAACCCTTTTACCCATATTTTCAAGTGTTTTTGACGACAAAAATTTTTTACTTAACACAGTGACAAAGCAAATACTATGGTTTAAATTTTGCTAAAATTCTTAATTAGGTTATGCGTGATAAATTTAGTGTAGAACCATTAGATCAAACATGTTTAATAGGAAAATAAAGCTATAATGCCAAATCTCTTTATAATTCCCATCAAAATTGACGTCCTTCGAGTTTCGCTGTACTACTTCAACTTCAATAGATTCCCAACCAAATTTCTCTATTTACGAACAAACTGCATTAATCGATTCAGCGTCTTTAAAAACACTTTTACTTATAATTTCAAGTGTTTTTGACCACAAAAATTTTTTACTTAACACAGTGACAAAGCAAATACTATGGTTTAAATTTTGCTAAAATTCTTAATTAGGTTATGCGTGATAAATTTAGTGTAGAACCATTAGATCAAACATGTTTAATAGGAAAATAAAGCTATAATGCCAAATCTCTTTATAATTCCCATCAAAATTGACGTCCTTCGAGTTTCGCTGTACTATTTCAACTTCAATAGATTCCCAACCAAATTTCTCTATTTACGAACATACTGCATCAATCGATTCAGCGTCTGTAAAAACCCTTTTACCCATAATTTCAAGTGTTTTGGACGACAAAAATTTTTTACTTAACACAGTGACAAAGCAAATACTATGGTTTAAATTTTGCTAAAATTCTTAATTAGGTTATGCGTGATAAATTTAGTGTAGAACCATTAGATCAAACATGTTTAATAGGAAAATAAAGCTATAATGCCAAATCTCTTTATAATTCCCATCAAAATTGACGTCCTTCGAGTTTCGCTGTACTACTTCAACTTCAATAGATTCCCAACCAAATTTCTCTATTTACGAACATACTTCATCAACCGATTCAGCGTCTTTAAAAACCCTTTTACCCATTATTTTAAGTGTTTTTGGACGACAAAAATTTTTTACTTAACACAGTGACAAAGCAAATACTATGGTTTAAATTTTGCTAAAATTCTTAATTAGGTTATGCGTGATAAATTTAGTGTAGAACCATTAGATCAAACATGTTTAATAGGAAAATAAAGCTATAATGCCAAATCTCTTTATAATTCCCATCAAAATTGACGTCCTTCGAGTTTCGCTGTACTACTTCAACTTCAATAGATTCCCAACCAAATTTCTCTATTTACGAACAAACTGCATTAATCGATTCAGCGTCTTTAAAAACACTTTTACTTATAATTTCAAGTGTTTTTGACCACAAAAATTTTTTACTTAACACAGTGACAAAGCAAATACTATGGTTTAAATTTTGCTAAAATTCTTAATTAGGTTATGCGTGATAAATTTAGTGTAGAACCATTAGATCAAACATGTTTAATAGGAAAATAAAGCTATAATGCCAAATCTCTTTATAATTCCCATCAAAATTGACGTCCTTCGAGTTTCGCTGTACTATTTCAACTTCAATAGATTCCCAACCAAATTTCTCTATTTACGAACATACTGCATCAATCGATTCAGCGTCTGTAAAAACCCTTTTACTTATAATTTCAAGTGCTTTGGACGACAAAAATTTTTTACTTAACACAGTGACAAAGCAAATACTATGGTTTAAATTTTGCTAAAATTCTTAATTAGGTTATGCGTGATAAATTTAGTGTAGAACCATTAGATCAAACATGTTTAATAGGAAAATAAAGCTATAATGCCAAATCTCTTCATAATTCCCATCAAAATTGACGTCCTTCGAGTTTCGCTGTACTACTTCAACTTCAATAGATTCCCAACCAAATTTCTCTATTTACGAACAAACTGCATTAATCGATTCAGCGTCTTTAAAAACACTTTTACTTATAATTTCAAGTGTTTTTGACCACAAAAATTTTTTACTTAACACAGTGACAAAGCAAATACTATGGTTTAAATTTTGCTAAAATTCTTAATTAGGTTATGCTTGATAAATTTAGTGTAGAACCATTAGATCAAACATGTTTAATAGGAAAATAAAGCTATAATGCCAAATCTCTTTATAATTCCCATCAAAATTGACGTCCTTCGAGTTTCGCTGTACTACTTCAACTTCAATAGATTCCCAACCAAATTTCTCTATTTACGAACATACTGCATCAATCGATTCAGCGTCTTTAAAAACACTTTTACTTATAATTTCAAGTGTTTTTGACGACAAAAATTTTTTACTTAACACAGTGACAAAGCAAATACTATGGTTTAAATTTTGCTAAAATTCTTAATTAGGTTATGCGTGATAAATTTAGTGTAGAACCATTGGATCAAACATGTTTAATAGGAAAATAAAGCTATAATGCCAAATCTCTTTATAATTCCCATCAAAATTGACGTCCTTCGAGTTTCGCTGTACTACTTCAACTTCAATAGATTCCCAACCAAATTTCTCTATTTACGAACAAACTGCATCAATCGATTCAGCGTCTTTAAAAACCCTTTTACCCATAATTTCAAGTGTTTTGGACGACAAAAATTTTTACTTAACACAGTGACAAAGCAAATACTATGGTTTAAATTTTGCTAAAATTCTTAATTAGGTTATGCGTGATAAATTTAGTGTAGAACCATTAGATCTCGCATTAGATCAAACATGTTTAATAGGAAAATAAAGCTATAATGCCAAATCTCTTTATAATTCCCATCAAAATTGACGTCCTTCGAGTTTCGCTGTACTACTTCAACTTCAATAGATTCCCAACCAAATTTCTCTATTTACGAACAAACTGCATTAATCGATTCAGCGTCTTTAAAAACACTTTTACTTATAATTTCAAGTGTTTTTGACCACAAAAATTTTTTACTTAACACAGTGACAAAGCAAATACTATGGTTTAAATTTTGCTAAAATTCTTAATTAGGTTATGCTTGATAAATTTAGTGTAGAACCATTAGATCAAACATGTTTAATAGGAAAATAAAGCTATAATGCCAAATCTCTTTATAATTCCCATCAAAATTGACGTCCTTCGAGTTTCGCTGTACTATTTCAACTTCAATAGATTCCCAACCAAATTTCTCTATTTACGAACATACTGCATCAATCGATTCAGCGTCTGTAAAAACCCTTTTACCCATAATTTCAAGTGCTTTGGACGACAAAAATTTTTTACTTAAAAAAGTGACAAAGCAAATACTATGGTTTAAATTTTGCTAAAATTCTAAAATTAGGTTATGCGTGATAAATTTAGTGTAGAACCATTAGATCAAACATGTTTAATAGGAAAATAAAGCTATAATGCCAAATCTCTTCATAATTCCCATCAAAATTGACGTCCTTCGAGTTTCGCTGTACTACTTCAACTTCAATAGATTCCCAACCAAATTTCTCTATTTACGAACAAACTGCATTAATCGATTCAGCGTCTTTAAAAACACTTTTACTTATAATTTCAAGTGTTTTTGACCACAAAAATTTTTTACTTAACACAGTGACAAAGCAATTACTATGGTTTAAATTTTGCTAAAATTCTTAATTAGGTTATGCTTGATAAATTTAGTGTAGAACCATTAGATCAAACATGTTTAATAGGAAAATAAAGCTATAATGCCAAATCTCTTTATAATTCCCATCAAAATTGACGTCCTTCGAGTTTCGCTGTACTACTTCAACTTCAATAGATTCCCAACCAAATTTCTCTATTTACGAACATACTGCATCAATCGATTCAGCGTCTGTAAAAACCCTTTTACCCATAATTTCAAGTGCTTAGGACGACAAAAATATTTTACTTAACACAGTGACAAAGCAAATACTATGGTTTAAATTTTGCTAAAATTCTTAATTAGGTTATGCGTTATAAATATAGTGTAGAACCATTAGATCTCGCATTAGATCAAACATGTTTGATAGGAAAATAAAGCTATAATGCCAAATCTCTTTATAATTCCCATCAAAATTGACGTCCTTCGAGTTTCGCTGTACTACTTCAACTTCAATAGATTCCCAACCAAATTTCTCTATTTACGAACAAACTGCATTAATCGATTCAGCGTCTTTAAAAACACTTTTACTTATAATTTCAAGTGTTTTTGACCACAAAAATTTTTTACTTAACACAGTGACAAAGCAAATACTATGGTTTAAATTTTGCTAAAATTCTTAATTAGGTTATGCTTGATAAATTTAGTGTAGAACCATTAGATCAAACATGTTTAATAGGAAAATAAAGCTATAATGCCAAATCTCTTTATAATTCCCATCAAAATTGACGTCCTTCGAGTTTCGCTGTACTACTTCAACTTCAATAGATTCCCAACCAAATTTCTCTATTTACGAACATACTGCATCAATCGATTCAGCGTCTTTAAAAACCCTTTTACCCATAATTTCAAGTGTTTTGGACGACAAAAATTTTTTACTTAACACAGTGACAAAGCAAATACTATGGTTTAAATTTTGCTAAAATTCTTAATTAGGTTATGCGTGATAAATTTAGTGTAGAACCATTAGATCAAACATGTTTAATAGGAAAATAAAGCTATAATGCCAAATCTCTTCATAATTCCCATCAAAATTGACGTCCTTCGAGTTTCGCTGTACTACTTCAACTTCAATAGATTCCCAACCAAATTTCTCTATTTACGAACAAACTGCATTAATCGATTCAGCGTCTTTAAAAACACTTTTACTTATAATTTCAAGTGTTTTTGACCACAAAAATTTTTTACTTAACACAGTGACAAAGCAAATACTATGGTTTAAATTTTGCTAAAATTCTTAATTAGGTTATGCTTGATAAATTTAGTGTAGAACCATTAGATCAAACATGTTTAATAGGAAAATAAAGCTATAATGCCAAATCTCTTTATAATTCCCATCAAAATTGACGTCCTTCGAGTTTCGCTGTACTACTTCAACTTCAATAGATTCCCAACCAAATTTCTCTATTTACGAACATACTGCATCAATCGATTCAGCGTCTGTAAAAACCCTTTTACCCATAATTTCAAGTGCTTAGGACGACAAAAATTTTTTACTTAACACAGTGACAAAGCAAATACTATGGTTTAAATTTTGCTAAAATTCTTAATTAGGTTATGCGTTATAAATATAGTGTAGAACCATTAGATCTCGCATTAGATCAAACATGTTTGATAGGAAAATAAAGCTATAATGCCAAATCTCTTTATAATTCCCATCAAAATTGACGTCCTTGGAGTTTCGCTGTACTACTTCAACTTCAATAGATTCCCAACCAAATTTCTCTATTTACGAACAAACTGCATTAATCGATTCAGCGTCTTTAAAAACACTTTTACTTATAATTTCAAGTGTTTTTGACCACAAAAATTTTTTACTTAACACAGTGACAAAGCAAATACTATGGTTTAAATTTTGCTAAAATTCTTAATTAGGTTATGCTTGATAAATTTAGTGTAGAACCATTAGATCAAACATGTTTAATAGGAAAATAAAGCTATAATGCCAAATCTCTTTATAATTCCCATCAAAATTGACGTCCTTCGAGTTTCGCTGTACTACTTCAACTTCAATAGATTCCCAACCAAATTTCTCTATTTACGAACATACTGCATCAATCGATTCAGCGTCTTTAAAAACCCTTTTACCCATATTTTCAAGTGTTTTTGACGACAAAAATTTTTTACTTAACACAGTGACAAAGCAAATACTATGGTTTAAATTTTGCTAAAATTCTTAATTAGGTTATGCGTGATAAATTTAGTGTAGAACCATTAGATCAAACATGTTTAATAGGAAAATAAAGCTATAATGCCAAATCTCTTCATAATTCCCATCAAAATTGACGTCCTTCGAGTTTCGCTGTACTACTTCAACTTCAATAGATTCCCAACCAAATTTCTCTATTTACGAACAAACTGCATTAATCGATTCAGCGTCTTTAAAAACACTTTTACTTATAATTTCAAGTGTTTTTGACCACAAAAATTTTTTACTTAACACAGTGACAAAGCAATTACTATGGTTTAAATTTTGCTAAAATTCTTAATTAGGTTATGCTTGATAAATTTAGTGTAGAACCATTAGATCAAACATGTTTAATAGGAAAATAAAGCTATAATGCCAAATCTCTTTATAATTCCCATCAAAATTGACGTCCTTCGAGTTTCGCTGTACTATTTCAACTTCAATAGATTCCCAACCAAATTTCTCTATTTACGAACATACTGCATCAATCGATTCAGCGTCTGTAAAAACCCTTTTACCCATAATTTCAAGTGTTTTTGACGACAAAAATTTTTTACTTAACACAGTGACAAAGCAAATACTATGGTTTAAATTTTGCTAAAATTCTTAATTAGGTTATGCGTGATAAATTTAGTGTAGAACCATTAGATCAAACATGTTTAATAGGAAAATAAAGCTATAATGCCAAATCTCTTTATAATTCCCATCAAAATTGACGTCCTTCGAGTTTCGCTGTACTACTTCAACTTCAATAGATTCCCAACCAAATTTCTCTATTTACGAACAAACTGCATTAATCGATTCAGCGTCTTTAAAAACACTTTTACTTATAATTTCAAGTGTTTTTGACCACAAAAATTTTTTACTTAACACAGTGACAAAGCAAATACTATGGTTTAAATTTTGCTAAAATTCTTAATTAGGTTATGCTTGATAAATTTAGTGTAGAACCATTAGATCAAACATGTTTAATAGGAAAATAAAGCTATAATGCCAAATCTCTTTATAATTCCCATCAAAATTGACGTCCTTCGAGTTTCGCTGTACTATTTCAACTTCAATAGATTCCCAACCAAATTTCTCTATTTACGAACATACTGCATCAATCGATTCAGCGTCTTTAAAAACCCTTTTACTTATAATTTCAAGTGTTTTTGACGACAAAAATTTTTTACTTAACACAGTGACAAAGCAAATACTATGGTTTAAATTTTGCTAAAATTCTTAATTAGGTTATGCGTGATAAATTTAGTGTAGAACCATTAGATCAAACATGTTTAATAGGAAAATAAAGCTATAATGCCAAATCTCTTCATAATTCCCATCAAAATTGACGTCCTTCGAGTTTCGCTGTACTACTTCAACTTCAATAGATTCCCAACCAAATTTCTCTATTTACGAACAAACTGCATTAATCGATTCAGCGTCTTTAAAAACACTTTTACTTATAATTTCAAGTGTTTTTGACCACAAAAATTTTTTACTTAACACAGTGACAAAGCAAATACTATGGTTTAAATTTTGCTAAAATTCTTAATTAGGTTATGCTTGATAAATTTAGTGTAGAACCATTAGATCAAACATGTTTAATAGGAAAATAAAGCTATAATGCCAAATCTCTTTATAATTCCCATCAAAATTGACGTCCTTCGAGTTTCGCTGTACTATTTCAACTTCAATAGATTCCCAACCAAATTTCTCTATTTACGAACATACTGCATCAATCGATTCAGCGTCTTTAAAAACACTTTTACTAATAATTTCAAGTGTTTTTGACCACAAAAATTTTTTACTTAACACAGTGACAAAGCAAATACTATGGTTTAAATTTTGCTAAAATTCTTAATTAGGTTATGCGTGATAAATTTAGTGTAGAACCATCAGATCAAACATGTTTAATAGGAAAATAAAGCTATAATGCCAAATCTCTTTATAATTCCCATCAAAATTGACGTCCTTCGAGTTTCGCTGTACTACTTCAACTTCAATAGATTCCCAACCAAATTTCTCTATTTACGAACATACTGCATCAATCGATTCAGCGTCTTTAAAAACACTTTTACTTATAATTTCAAGTGTTTTTGACGACAAAAATTTTTTACTTAACACAGTGACAAAGCAAATACTATGGTTTAAATTTTGCTAAAATTCTTAATTAGGTTATGCGTGATAAATTTAGTGTAGAACCATTAGATCAAACATGTTTAATAGGAAAATAAAGCTATAATGCCAAATCTCTTCATAATTCCCATCAAAATTGACGTCCTTCGAGTTTCGCTGTACTACTTCAACTTCAATAGATTCCCAACCAAATTTCTCTATTTACGAACAAACTGCATTAATCGATTCAGCGTCTTTAAAAACACTTTTACTTATAATTTCAAGTGTTTTTGACCACAAAAATTTTTTACTTAACACAGTGACAAAGCAATTACTATGGTTTAAATTTTGCTAAAATTCTTAATTAGGTTATGCTTGATAAATTTAGTGTAGAACCATTAGATCAAACATGTTTAATAGGAAAATAAAGCTATAATGCCAAATCTCTTTATAATTCCCATCAAAATTGACGTCCTTCGAGTTTCGCTGTACTACTTCAACTTCAATAGATTCCCAACCAAATTTCTCTATTTACGAACATACTGCATCAATCGATTCAGCGTCTGTAAAAACCCTTTTACCCATAATTTCAAGTGCTTTGGACGACAAAAATTTTTTACTTAACACAGTGACAAAGCAAATACTATGGTTTAAATTTTGCTAAAATTCTTAATTAGGTTATGCGTGATAAATTTAGTGTAGAACCATTAGATCTCGCATTAGATCAAACATGTTTAATAGGAAAATAAAGCTATAATGCCAAATCTCTTCATAATTCCCATCAAAATTGACGTCCTTCGAGTTTCGCTGTACTACTTCAACTTCAATAGATTCCCAACCAAATTTCTCTATTTACGAACAAACTGCATTAATCGATTCAGCGTCTTTAAAAACACTTTTACTTATAATTTCAAGTGTTTTTGACCACAAAAATTTTTTACTTAACACAGTGACAAAGCAAATACTATGGTTTAAATTTTGCTAAAATTCTTAATTAGGTTATGCTTGATAAATTTAGTGTAGAACCATTAGATCAAACATGTTTAATAGGAAAATAAAGCTATAATGCCAAATCTCTTTATAATTCCCATCAAAATTGACGTCCTTCGAGTTTCGCTGTACTACTTCAACTTCAATAGATTCCCAACCAAATTTCTCTATTTACGAACATACTGCATCAATCGATTCAGCGTCTGTAAAAACCCTTTTACCCATAATTTCAAGTGCTTTGGACGACAAAAATTTTTTACTTAACACAGTGACAAAGCAAATACTATGGTTTAAATTTTGCTAAAATTCTTAATTAGGTTATGCGTGATAAATTTAGTGTAGAACCATTAGATCAAACATGTTTAATAGGAAAATAAAGCTATAATGCCAAATCTCTTTATAATTCCCATCAAAATTGACGTCCTTCGAGTTTCGCTGTACTACTTCAACTTCAATAGATTCCCAACCAAATTTCTCTATTTACGAACAAACTGCATTAATCGATTCAGCGTCTTTAAAAACACTTTTACTTATAATTTCAAGTGTTTTTGACCACAAAAATTTTTTACTTAACACAGTGACAAAGCAAATACTATGGTTTAAATTTTGCTAAAATTCTTAATTAGGTTATGCGTGATAAATTTAGTGTAGAACCATTAGATCAAACATGTTTAATAGGAAAATAAAGCTATAATGCCAAATCTCTTTATAATTCCCATCAAAATTGACGTCCTTCGAGTTTCGCTGTACTATTTCAACTTCAATAGATTCCCAACCAAATTTCTCTATTTACGAACATACTGCATCAATCGATTCAGCGTCTGTAAAAACCCTTTTACCCATAATTTCAAGTGCTTTGGACGACAAAAATTTTTTACTTAACACAGTGACAAAGCAAATACTATGGTTTAAATTTTACTAAAATTCTTAATTAGCTTATGCGTGATAAATTTAGTGTAGAACCATCAGATCAAACATGTTTAATAGGAAAATAAAGCTATAATGCCAAATCTCTTTATAATTCCCATCAAAATTGACGTCCTTGGAGTTTCGCTTTACTACTTCAACTGAAATAGATTCCCAACCAAATTTCCCTATTTACGAACAAACTGCATCAATCGATTCAGCGTCTTTAAAAACCCTTTTACTCATAATTTCAGGTGTTTTGGACGACAGAAATTTTTTACTTAACACAGTGACAAAGCAAATACCATGGTTTAAATTTTGCTAAAATTCTAAATTAGGTTATGCGTGCTAGATTTAGTGTAGAACCATTAGATCAAACATGTTTAATAGGAAAATAAAGCTATAATGCCAAATCTCTTCATAATTCCCATCAAAATTGACGTCCTTCGAATTTCGCTGTACTACTTCAACTTCAATAGATTCCCAACCAAATTTCTCTATTTACGAACAAACTGCATTAATCGATTCAGCGTCTTTAAAAACACTTTTACTTATAATTTCAAGTGTTTTTGACCACAAAAATTTTTTACTTAACACAGTGACAAAGCAATTACTATGGTTTAAATTTTGCTAAAATTCTTAATTAGGTTATGCTTGATAAATTTAGTGTAGAACCATTAGATCAAACATGTTTAATAGTAAAATAAAGCTATAATGCCAAATCTCTTTATAATTCCCATCAAAATTGACGTCCTTCGAGTTTCGCTGTACTACTTCAACTTCAATAGATTCCCAACCAAATTTCTCTATTTACGAACATACTGCATCAATCGATTCAGCGTCTGTAAAAACCCTTTTACCCATAATTTCAAGTGCTTAGGACGACAAAAATATTTTACTTAACACAGTGACAAAGCAAATACTATGGTTTAAATTTTGCTAAAATTCTTAATTAGGTTATGCGTTATAAATATAGTGTAGAACCATTAGATCTCGCATTAGATCAAACATGTTTGATAGGAAAATAAAGCTATAATGCCAAATCTCTTTATAATTCCCATCAAAATTGACGTCCTTCGAGTTTCGCTGTACTACTTCAACTTCAATAGATTCCCAACCAAATTTCTCTATTTACGAACAAACTGCATTAATCGATTCAGCGTCTTTAAAAACACTTTTACTTATAATTTCAAGTGTTTTTGACGACAAAAATTTTTTACTTAACACAGTGACAAAGCAAATACTATGGTTTAAATTTTGCTAAAATTCTTAATTAGGTTATGCTTGATAAATTTAGTGTAGAACCATTAGATCAAACATGTTTAATAGGAAAATAAAGCTATAATGCCAAATCTCTTTATAATTCCCATCAAAATTGACGTCCTTCGAGTTTCGCTGTACTATTTCAACTTCAATAGATTCCCAACCAAATTTCTCTATTTACGAACATACTGCATCAATCGATTCAGCGTCTGTAAAAACCCTTTTACCCATAATTTCAGGTGTTTTGGACGACAAAAATTTTTACTTAACACAGTGACAAAGCAAATACTATGGTTTAAATTTTGCTAAAATTCTAAATTAGGTTATGCGTGCTAGATTTAGTGTAGAACCATTAGATCAAACATGTTTAATAGGAAAATAAAGCTATAATGCCAAATCTCTTCATAATTCCCATCAAAATTGACGTCCTTCGAATTTCGCTGTACTACTTCAACTTCAATAGATTCCCAACCAAATTTCTCTATTTACGAACAAACTGCATTAATCGATTCAGCGTCTTTAAAAACACTTTTACTTATAATTTCAAGTGTTTTTGACCACAAAAATTTTTTACTTAACACAGTGACAAAGCAATTACTATGGTTTAAATTTTGCTAAAATTCTTAATTAGGTTATGCTTGATAAATTTAGTGTAGAACCATTAGATCAAACATGTTTAATAGTAAAATAAAGCTATAATGCCAAATCTCTTTATAATTCCCATCAAAATTGACGTCCTTCGAGTTTCGCTGTACTACTTCAACTTCAATAGATTCCCAACCAAATTTCTCTATTTACGAACATACTGCATCAATCGATTCAGCGTCTGTAAAAACCCTTTTACCCATAATTTCAAGTGCTTAGGACGACAAAAATATTTTACTTAACACAGTGACAAAGCAAATACTATGGTTTAAATTTTGCTAAAATTCTTAATTAGGTTATGCGTTATAAATATAGTGTAGAACCATTAGATCTCGCATTAGATCAAACATGTTTGATAGGAAAATAAAGCTATAATGCCAAATCTCTTTATAATTCCCATCAAAATTGACGTCCTTCGAGTTTCGCTGTACTACTTCAACTTCAATAGATTCCCAACCAAATTTCTCTATTTACGAACAAACTGCATTAATCGATTCAGCGTCTTTAAAAACACTTTTACTTATAATTTCAAGTGTTTTTGACCACAAAAATTTTTTACTTAACACAGTGACAAAGCAATTACTATGGTTTAAATTTTGCTAAAATTCTTAATTAGGTTATGCTTGATAAATTTAGTGTAGAACCATTAGATCAAACATGTTTAATAGGAAAATAAAGCTATAATGCCAAATCTCTTTATAATTCCCATCAAAATTGACGTCCTTCGAGTTTCGCTGTACTATTTCAACTTCAATAGATTCCCAACCAAATTTCTCTATTTACGAACGTACTGCATCAATCGATTCAGCGTCTTTAAAAACCCTTTTACCCATATTTTCAAGTGTTTTTGACGACAAAAATTTTTTACTTAACACAGTGACAAAGCAAATACTATGGTTTAAATTTTGCTAAAATTCTTAATTAGGTTATGCGTGATAAATTTAGTGTAGAACCATTAGATCAAACATGTTTAATAGGAAAATAAAGCTATAATGCCAAATCTCTTCATAATTTCCATCAAAATTGACGTCCTTCGAGTTTCGCTGTACTACTTCAACTTCAATAGATTCCCAACCAAATTTCTCTATTTACGAACAAACTGCATTAATCGATTCAGCGTCGTTAAAAACACTTTTACTTATAATTTCAAAGGTTTTTGACCACAAAAATTTTTTACTTAACACAGTGACAAAGCAATTACTATGGTTTAAATTTTGCTAAAATTCTTAATTAGGTTATGCTTGATAAATTTAGTGTAGAACCATTAGATCAAACATGTTTAATAGGAAAATAAAGCTATAATGCCAAATCTCTTTATAATTCCCATCAAAATTGACGTCCTTCGAGTTTCGCTGTACTATTTCAACTTCAATAGATTCCCAACCAAATTTCTCTATTTACGAACATACTGCATCAATCGATTCAGCGTCTGTAAAAACCCTTTTACCCATAATTTCAAGTGCTTTGGACGACAAAAATTTTTTACTTAACACAGTGACAAAGCAAATACTATGGTTTAAATTTTGCTAAAATTCTTAATTAGGTTATGCGTGATAAATTTAGTGTAGAACCATTAGATCAAACATGTTTAATAGGAAAATAAAGCTATAATGCCAAATCTCTTCATAATTCCCATCAAAATTGACGTCCTTCGAGTTTCGCTGTACTACTTCAACTTCAATAGATTCCCAACCAAATTTCTCTATTTACGAACAAACTGCATTAATCGATTCAGCGTCTTTAAAAACACTTTTACTTATAATTTCAAGTGTTTTTGACCACAAAAATTTTTTACTTAACACAGTGACAAAGCAATTACTATGGTTTAAATTTTGCTAAAATTCTTAATTAGGTTATGCGTGATAAATTTAGTGTAGAACCATTAGATCAAACATGTTTAATAGGAAAATAAAGCTATAATGCCAAATCTCTTTATAATTCCCATCAAAATTGACGTCCTTCGAGTTTCGCTGTACTACTTCAACTTCAATAGATTCCCAACCAAATTTCTCTATTTACGAACATACTGCATCAATCGATTCAGCGTCTGTAAAAACCCTTTTACCCATAATTTCAAGTGCTTTGGACGACAAAAATTTTTTACTTAACACAGTGACAAAGCAAATACTATGGTTTAAATTTTACTAAAATTCTTAATTAGCTTATGCGTGATAAATTTAGTGTAGAACCATCAGATCAAACATGTTTAATAGGAAAATAAAGCTATAATGCCAAATCTCTTTATAATTCCCATCAAAATTGACGTCCTTCGAGTTTCGCTGTACTACTTCAACTTCAATAGATTCCCAACCAAATTTCTCTATTTACGAACAAACTGCATCAATCGATTCAGCGTCTTTAAAAACCCTTTTACTCATAATTTCAAGTGTTTTGGACGACAAAAATTTTTTACTTAACACAGTGACAAAGCAAATACTATGGTTTAAATTTTGCTAAAATTCTTAATTAGGTTATGCGTGATAAATTTAGTGTAGAACCATTAGATCAAACATGTTTAATAGGAAAATAAAGCTATAATGCCAAATCTCTTCATAATTCCCATCAAAATTGACGTCCTTCGAGTTTCGCTGTACTACTTCAACTTCAATAGATTCCCAACCAAATTTCTCTATTTACGAACAAACTGCATTAATCGATTCAGCGTCTTTAAAAACACTTTTACTTATAATTTCAAGTGTTTTTGACCACAAAAATTTTTTACTTAACACAGTGACAAAGCAATAAATTACTATGGTTTAAATTTTGCTAAAATTCTTAATTAGGTTATGCTTGATAAATTTAGTGTAGAACCATTAGATCAAACATGTTTAATAGGAAAATAAAGCTATAATGCCAAATCTCTTTATAATTCCCATCAAAATTGACGTCCTTCGAGTTTCGCTGTACTATTTCAACTTCAATAGATTCCCAACCAAATTTCTCTATTTACGAACATACTGCATCAATCGATTCAGCGTCTGTAAAAACACTTTTACTTATAATTTCAGGTGTTTTGGACGACAAAAATTTTTTACTTAACACAGTGACAAAGCAAATACTATGGTTTAAATTTTGCTAAAATTCTTAATTAGGTTATGCGTGATAAATTTAGTGTAGAACCATTAGATCAAACATGTTTAATAGGAAAATAAAGCTATAATGCCAAATCTCTTCATAATTCCCATCAAAATTGACGTCCTTCGAGTTTCGCTGTACTACTTCAACTTCAATAGATTCCCAACCAAATTTCTCTATTTACGAACAAACTGCATTAATCGATTCAGCGTCTTTAAAAACACTTTTACTTATAATTTCAAGTGTTTTTGACCACAAAAATTTTTTACTTAACACAGTGACAAAGAAATTACTATGGTTTAAATTTTGCTAAAATTCTTAATTAGGTTATGCTTGATAAATTTAGTGTAGAACCATTAGATCAAACATGTTTAATAGGAAAATAAAGCTATAATGCCAAATCTCTTTATAATTCCCATCAAAATTGACGTCCTTCGAGTTTCGCTGTACTACTTCAACTTCAATAGATTCCCAACCAAATTTCTCTATTTACGAACATACTGCATCAATCGATTCAGCGTCTGTAAAAACCCTTTTACCCATAATTTCAAGTGCTTTGGACGACAAAAATTTTTTACTTAACACAGTGACAAAGCAAATACTATGGTTTAAATTTTACTAAAATTCTTAATTAGCTTATGCGTGATAAATTTAGTGTAGAACCATCAGATCAAACATGTTTAATAGGAAAATAAAGCTATAATGCCAAATCTCTTTATAATTCCCATCAAAATTGACGTCCTTCGAGTTTCGCTGTACTACTTCAACTTCAATAGATTCCCAACCAAATTTTTCTATTTACGAACAAACTGCATTAATCGATTCAGCGTCTTTAAAAACACTTTTACTATAATTTCAAGTGTTTTGGACGACAGAAATTTTTTACTTAACACAGTGACAAAGCAAATACTATGGTTTAAATTTTGCTAAAATTCTAAATTAGGTTATGCGTGCTAGATTTAGTGTAGAACCATTAGATCAAACATGTTTAATAGGAAAATAAAGCTATAATGCCAAATCTCTTTATAATTCCCATCAAAATTGACGTCCTTCGAATTTCGCTGTACTACTTCAACTTCAATAGATTCCCAACCAAATTTCTCTATTTACGAACAAACTGCATTAATCGATTCAGCGTCTTTAAAAACACTTTTACTTATAATTTCAAGTGTTTTTGACCACAAAAATTTTTTACTTAACACAGTGACAAAGCAATTACTATGGTTTAAATTTTGCTAAAATTCTTAATTAGGTTATGCTTGATAAATTTAGTGTAGAACCATTAGATCAAACATGTTTAATAGTAAAATAAAGCTATAATGCCAAATCTCTTTATAATTCCCATCAAAATTGACGTCCTTGGAGTTTCGCTGTACTACTTCAACTTCAATAGATTCCCAACCAAATTTCTCTATTTACGAACATACTGCATCAATCGATTCAGCGTCTGTAAAAACACTTTTACCCATAATTTCAAGTGCTTAGGACGACAAAAATATTTTACTTAACACAGTGACAAAGCAAATACTATGGTTTAAATTTTGCTAAAATTCTTAATTAGGTTATGCGTTATAAATATAGTGTAGAACCATTAGATCTCGCATTAGATCAAACATGTTTGATAGGAAAATAAAGCTATAATGCCAAATCTCTTTATAATTCCCATCAAAATTGACGTCCTTCGAGTTTCGCTGTACTACTTCAACTTCAATAGATTCCCAACCAAATTTCTCTATTTACGAACGTACTGCATCAATCGATTCAGCGTCTTTAAAAACCCTTTTACCCGTATTTTCAAGTGTTTTTGAAGACAAAAATTTTTTACTTAACACAGTGACAAAGCAAATACTATGGTTTAAATTTTGCTAAAATTCTTAATTAGGTTATGCGTGATAAATTTAGTGTAGAACCATTAGATCAAACATGTTTAATAGGAAAATAAAGCTATAATGCCAAATCTCTTCATAATTTCCATCAAAATTGACGTCCTTCGAGTTTCGCTGTACTACTTCAACTTCAATAGATTCCCAACCAAATTTCTCTATTTACGAACAAACTGCATTAATCGATTCAGCGTCGTTAAAAACACTTTTACTTATAATTTCAAGTGTTTTTGACCACAAAAATTTTTTACTTAACACAGTGACAAAGCAATTACTATGGTTTAAATTTTGCTAAAATTCTTAATTAGGTTATGCTTGATAAATTTAGTGTAGAACCATTAGATCAAACATGTTTAATAGGAAAATAAAGCTATAATGCCAAATCTCTTTATAATTCCCATCAAAATTGACGTCCTTCGAGTTTCGCTGTACTACTTCAACTTCAATAGATTCCCAACCAAATTTCTCTATTTACGAACATACTGCATCAATCGATTCAGCGTCTGTAAAAACCCTTTTACCCATAATTTCAAGTGCTTTGGACGACAAAAATTTTTTACTTAACACAGTGACAAAGCAAATACTATGGTTTAAATTTTGCTAAAATTCTTAATTAGCTTATGCGTGATAAATTTAGTGTAGAACCATCAGATCAAACATGTTTAATAGGAAAATAAAGCTATAATGCCAAATCTCTTTATAATTCCCATCAAAATTGACGTCCTTCGAGTTTCGCTGTACTACTTCAACTTCAATAGATTCCCAACCAAATTTCTCTATTTACGAACATACTGCATCAATCGATTCAGCGTCTGTAAAAACACTTTTACTTATAATTTCAGGTGTTTTGGACGACAAAAATTTTTTACTTAACACAGTGACAAAGCAAATACTATGGTTTAAATTTTGCTAAAATTCTTAATTAGGTTATGCGTGATAAATTTAGTGTAGAACCATTAGATCAAACATGTTTAATAGGAAAATAAAGCTATAATGCCAAATCTCTTCATAATTCCCATCAAAATTGACGTCCTTCGAGTTTCGCTGTACTACTTCAACTTCAATAGATTCCCAACCAAATTTCTCTATTTACGAACAAACTGCATTAATCGATTCAGCGTCTTTAAAAACACTTTTACTTATAATTTCAAGTGTTTTTGACCACAAAAATTTTTTACTTAACACAGTGACAAAGCAATTACTATGGTTTAAATTTTGCTAAAATTCTTAATTAGGTTATGCTTGATAAATTTAGTGTAGAACCATTAGATCAAACATGTTTAATAGGAAAATAAAGCTATAATGCCAAATCTCTTTATAATTCCCATCAAAATTGACGTCCTTCGAGTTTCGCTGTACTATTTCAACTTCAATAGATTCCCAACCAAATTTCTCTATTTACGAACACTGCATCAATCGATTCAGCGTCTGTAAAAACCCTTTTACCCATAATTTCAAGTGCTTTGGACGACAAAAATTTTTTACTTAACACAGTGACAAAGCAAATACTATGGTTTAAATTTTACTAAAATTCTTAATTAGCTTATGCGTGATAAATTTAGTGTAGAACCATCAGATCAAACATGTTTAATAGGAAAATAAAGCTATAATGCCAAATCTCTTTATAATTCCCATCAAAATTGACGTCCTTGGAGTTTCGCTTTACTACTTCAACTGAAATAGATTCCCAACCAAATTTCCCTATTTACGAACAAACTGCATCAATCGATTCAGCGTCTTTAAAAACCCTTTTACTCATAATTTCAGGGGTTTTGACGACAGAAATTTTTTACTTAACACAGTGACAAAGCAAATACCATGGTTTAAATTTTGCTAAAATTCTAAATTAGGTTATGCGTGCTAGATTTAGTGTAGAACCATTAGATCAAACATGTTTAATAGGAAAATAAAGCTATAATGCCAAATCTCTTCATAATTCCCATCAAAATTGACGTCCTTCGAGTTTCGCTGTACTACTTCAACTTCAATAGATTCCCAACCAAATTTCTCTATTTACGAACAAACTGCATTAATCGATTCAGCGTCTTTAAAAACACTTTTACTTATAATTTCAAGTGTTTTTGACCACAAAAATTTTTTACTTAACACAGTGACAAAGCAATTACTATGGTTTAAATTTTGCTAAAATTCTTAATTAGGTTATGCTTGATAAATTTAGTGTAGAACCATTAGATCAAACATGTTTAATAGTAAAATAAAGCTATAATGCCAAATCTCTTTATAATTCCCATCAAAATTGACGTCCTTCGAGTTTCGCTGTACTATTTCAACTTCAATAGATTCCCAACCAAATTTCTCTATTTACGAACATACTGCATCAATCGATTCAGCGTCTGTAAAAACCCTTTTACCCATAATTTCAAGTGCTTTGGACGACAAAAATTTTTTACTTAACACAGTGACAAAGCAAATACTATGGTTTAAATTTTGCTAAAATTCTTAATTAGGTTATGCGTGATAAATTTAGTGTAGAACCATTAGATCAAACATGTTTAATAGGAAAATAAAGCTATAATGCCAAATCTCTTCATAATTCCCATCAAAATTGACGTCCTTCGAGTTTCGCTGTACTACTTCAACTTCAATAGATTCCCAACCAAATTTCTCTATTTACGAACAAACTGCATTAATCGATTCAGCGTCGTTAAAAACACTTTTACTTATAATTTCAAGTGTTTTTGACCACAAAAATTTTTTACTTAACACAGTGACAAAGCAAATACTATGGTTTAAATTTTGCTAAAATTCTTAATTAGGTTATGCTTGATAAATTTAGTGTAGAACCATTAGATCAAACATGTTTAATAGGAAAATAAAGCTATAATGCCAAATCTCTTTATAATTCCCATCAAAATTGACGTCCTTCGAGTTTCGCTGTACTATTTCAACTTCAATAGATTCCCAACCAAATTTCTCTATTTACGAACATACTGCATCAATCGATTCAGCGTCTGTAAAAACCCTTTTACCCATAATTTCAAGTGCTTTGGACGACAAAAATTTTTTACTTAACACAGTGACAAAGCAAATACTATGGTTTAAATTTTGCTAAAATTCTTAATTAGCTTATGCGTGATAAATTTAGTGTAGAACCATTGGATCAAACATGTTTAATAGGAAAATAAAGCTATAATGCCAAATCTCTTTATAATTCCCATCAAAATTGACGTCCTTCGAGTTTCGCTGTACTACTTCAACTTCAATAGATTCCCAACCAAATTTCTCTATTTACGAACATACTGCATCAATCGATTCAGCGTCTGTAAAAACCCTTTTACTTATAATTTCAGGTGTTTTGGACGACAGAAATTTTTTACTTAACACAGTGACAAAGCAAATACTATGGTTTAAATTTTGCTAAAATTCTAAATTAGGTTATGCGTGCTAGATTTAGTGTAGAACCATTAGATCAAACATGTTTAATAGGAAAATAAAGCTATAATGCCAAATCTCTTCATAATTCCCATCAAAATTGACGTCCTTCGAATTTCGCTGTACTACTTCAACTTCAATAGATTCCCAACCAAATTTCTCTATTTACGAACAAACTGCATTAATCGATTCAGCGTCTTTAAAAACACTTTTACTTATAATTTCAAGTGTTTTTGACCACAAAAATTTTTTACTTAACACAGTGACAAAGCAAATACTATGGTTTAAATTTTGCTAAAATTCTTAATTAGGTTATGCTTGATAAATTTAGTGTAGAACCATTAGATCAAACATGTTTAATAGTAAAATAAAGCTATAATGCCAAATCTCTTTATAATTCCCATCAAAATTGACGTCCTTGGAGTTTCGCTGTACTACTTCAACTTCAATAGATTCCCAACCAAATTTCTCTATTTACGAACATACTGCATCAATCGATTCAGCGTCTGTAAAAACACTTTTACCCATAATTTCAAGTGCTTAGGACGACAAAAATATTTTACTTAACACAGTGACAAAGCAAATACTATGGTTTAAATTTTGCTAAAATTCTTAATTAGGTTATGCTTGATAAATTTAGTGTAGAACCATTAGATCAAACATGTTTAATAGGAAAATAAAGCTATAATGCCAAATCTCTTTATAATTCCCATCAAAATTGACGTCCTTCGAGTTTCGCTGTACTATTTCAACTTCAATAGATTCCCAACCAAATTTCTCTATTTACGAACAAACTGCATCAATCGATTCAGCGTCTGTAAAAACCCTTTTACCCATAATTTCAAGTGCTTTGGGCGACAAAAATTTTTTACTTAACACAGTGACAAAGCAAATACTATGGTTTAAATTTTACTAAAATTCTTAATTAGCTTATGCGTGATAAATTTAGTGTAGAACCATCAGATCAAACATGTTTAATAGGAAAATAAAGCTATAATGCCAAATCTCTTTATAATTCCCATCAAAATTGACGTCCTTCGAGTTTCGCTGTACTACTTCAACTTCAATAGATTCCCAACCAAATTTCCCTATTTACGAACAAACTGCATCAATCGATTCAGCGTCTTTAAAAACCCTTTTACTCATAATTTCAGGTGTTTTGGACGACAGAAATTTTTTACTTAACACAGTGACAAAGCAAATACCATGGTTTAAATTTTGCTAAAATTCTAAATTAGGTTATGCGTGCTAGATTTAGTGTAGAACCATTAGATCAAACATGTTTAATAGGAAAATAAAGCTATAATGCCAAATCTCTTCATAATTCCCATCAAAATTGACGTCCTTCGAATTTCGCTGTACTACTTCAACTTCAATCCATTCCCAACCAAATTTCTCTATTTACGAACAAACTGCATTAATCGATTCAGCGTCTTTAAAAACACTTTTACTTATAATTTCAAGTGTTTTTGACCACAAAAATTTTTTACTTAACACAGTGACAAAGCAATTACTATTAGGTTATGCTTGATAAATTTAGTGTAGAACCATTAGATCAAACATGTTTAATAGTAAAATAAAGCTATAATGCCAAATCTCTTTATAATTCCCATCAAAATTGACGTCCTTCGAGTTTCGCTGTACTATTTCAACTTCAATAGATTCCCAACCAAATTTCTCTATTTACGAACATACTGCATCAATCGATTCAGCGCCTGTAAAAACCCTTTTACCCATAATTTCAAGTGCTTTGGACGACCAAAATTTTTTACTTAACACAGTGACGAAGCAAATACTATGGTTTAAATTTTGCTAAAATTCTTAATTAGGTTATGCGTGATAAATTTAGTGTAGAACCATTAGATCAAACATGTTTAATAGGAAAATAAAGCTATAATGCCAAATCTCTTCATAATTTCCATCAAAATTGACGTCCTTCGAGTTTCGCTGTACTACTTCAACTTCAATAGATTCCCAACCAAATTTCTCTATTTACGAACAAACTGCATTAATCGATTCAGCGTCGTTAAAAACACTTTTACTTATAATTTCAAAGGTTTTTGACCACAAAAATTTTTTACTTAACACAGTGACAAAGCAATTACTATGGTTTAAATTTTGCTAAAATTCTTAATTAGGTTATGCTTGATAAATTTAGTGTAGAACCATTAGATCAAACATGTTTAATAGGAAAATAAAGCTATAATGCCAAATCTCTTTATAATTCCCATCAAAATTGACGTCCTTCGAGTTTCGCTGTACTATTTCAACTTCAATAGATTCCCAACCAAATTTCTCTATTTACGAACATACTGCATCAATCGATTCAGCGTCTGTAAAAACCCTTTTACCCATAATTTCAAGTGCTTTGGACGACAAAAATTTTTTACTTAACACAGTGACAAAGCAAATACTATGGTTTAAATTTTGCTAAAATTCTTAATTAGGTTATGCGTGATAAATTTAGTGTAGAACCATTGGATCAAACATGTTTAATAGGAAAATAAAGCTATAATGCCAAATCTCTTTATAATTCCCATCAAAATTGACGTCCTTCGAGTTTCGCTGTACTACTTCAACTTCAATAGATTCCCAACCAAATTTCTCTATTTACGAACAAACTGCATTAATCGATTCAGCGTCTTTAAAAACACTTTTACTTATAATTTCAAGTGTTTTTGACCACAAAAATTTTTTACTTAACACAGTGACAAAGCAAATACTATGGTTTAAATTTTGCTAAAATTCTTAATTAGGTTATGCGTGATAAATTTAGTGTAGAACCATTAGATCAAACATGTTTAATAGGAAAATAAAGCTATAATGCCAAATCTCTTCATAATTTCCATCAAAATTGACGTCCTTCGAGTTTCGCTGTACTACTTCAACTTCAATAGATTCCCAACCAAATTTCTCTATTTACGAACAAACTGCATTAATCGATTCAGCGTCGTTAAAAACACTTTTACTTATAATTTCAAAGGTTTTTGACCACAAAAATTTTTTACTTAACACAGTGACAAAGCAAATACTATGGTTTAAATTTTACTAAAATTCTTAATTAGCTTATGCGTGATGAATTTAGTGTAGAACCATTAGATCAAACATGTTTAATAGGAAAATAAAGCTATAATGCCAAATCTCTTTATAATTCCCATCAAAATTGACGTCCTTCGAGTTTCGCTGTACTATTTCAACTTCAATAGATTCCCAACCAAATTTCTCTATTTACGAACATACTGCATCAATCGATTCAGCGCCTGTAAAAACCCTTTTACCCATAATTTCAAGTGCTTTGGACGACCAAAATTTTTTACTTAACACAGTGACGAAGCAAATACTATGGTTTAAATTTTGCTAAAATTCTTAATTAGGTTATGCGTGATAAATTTAGTGTAGAACCATTAGATCAAACATGTTTAATAGGAAAATAAAGCTATAATGCCAAATCTCTTCATAATTTCCATCAAAATTGACGTCCTTCGAGTTTCGCTGTACTACTTCAACTTCAATAGATTCCCAACCAAATTTCTCTATTTACGAACAAACTGCATTAATCGATTCAGCGTCGTTAAAAACACTTTTACTTATAATTTCAAAGGTTTTTGACCACAAAAATTTTTTACTTAACACAGTGACAAAGCAATTACTATGGTTTAAATTTTGCTAAAATTCTTAATTAGGTTATGCTTGATAAATTTAGTGTAGAACCATTAGATCAAACATGTTTAATAGGAAAATAAAGCTATAATGCCAAATCTCTTTATAATTCCCATCAAAATTGACGTCCTTCGAGTTTCGCTGTACTATTTCAACTTCAATAGATTCCCAACCAAATTTCTCTATTTACGAACATACTGCATCAATCGATTCAGCGTCTGTAAAAACCCTTTTACCCATAATTTCAAGTGCTTTGGACGACAAAATTTTTTTACTTAACACAGTGACAAAGCAAATACTATGGTTTAAATTTTGCTAAAATTCTTAATTAGGTTATGCGTGATAAATTTAGTGTAGAACCATTGGATCAAACATGTTTAATAGGAAAATAAAGCTATAATGCCAAATCTCTTTATAATTCCCATCAAAATTGACGTCCTTCGAGTTTCGCTGTACTACTTCAACTTCAATAGATTCCCAACCAAATTTCTCTATTTACGAACAAACTGCATTAATCGATTCAGCGTCTTTAAAAACACTTTTACTTATAATTTCAAGTGTTTTTGACCACAAAAATTTTTTACTTAACACAGTGACAAAGCAAATACTATGGTTTAAATTTTGCTAAAATTCTTAATTAGGTTATGCGTGATAAATTTAGTGTAGAACCATTAGATCAAACATGTTTAATAGGAAAATAAAGCTATAATGCCAAATCTCTTCATAATTTCCATCAAAATTGACGTCCTTCGAGTTTCGCTGTACTACTTCAACTTCAATAGATTCCCAACCAAATTTCTCTATTTACGAACAAACTGCATTAATCGATTCAGCGTCGTTAAAAACACTTTTACTTATAATTTCAAAGGTTTTTGACCACAAAAATTTTTTACTTAACACAGTGACAAAGCAAATACTATGGTTTAAATTTTACTAAAATTCTTAATTAGCTTATGCGTGATGAATTTAGTGTAGAACCATTAGATCAAACATGTTTAATAGGAAAATAAAGCTATAATGCCAAACCTATTTATAATTCCCATCAAAATTGACGTCCTTCGAGTTTCGCTGTAACTACTTCAACTTCAATAGATTCCCAACCAAATTTCTCTATTTACGAACATACTGCATCAATCGATTCAGCGTCTGTAAAAACCCTTTTACCCATAATTTCAAGTGCTTTGGACGACAAAAATTTTTTACTTAAAAAAGTGACAAAGCAAATACTATGGTTTAAATTTTGCTAAAATTCTTAATTAGCTTATGCGTGATGAATTTAGTGTAGAACCATCAGATCAAACATGTTTAATAGGAAAATAAAGCTATAATGCCAAATCTCTTTATAATTCCCATCAAAATTGACGTCCTTGAAGTTTCGCTTTACTACTTCAACTGAAATAGATTCCCAACCAAATTTCCCTATTTACGAACAAACTGCATCAATCGATTCAGCGTCTTTAAAAACCCTTTTACTCATAATTTCAGGTGTTTTGGACGACAGAAATTTTTTACTTAACACAGTGACAAAGCAAATACCAATGTTTAAATTTTGCTAAAATTCTAAATTAGGTTATGCGTGCTAGATTTAGTGTAGAACCATTAGATCAAACATGTTTAATAGGAAAATAAAGCTATAATGCCAAATCTCTTCATAATTCCCATCAAAATTGACGTCCTTCGAATTTCGCTGTACTACTTCAACTTCAATAGATTCCCAACCAAATTTCTCTATTTACGAACAAACTGCATTAATCGATTCAGCGTCTTTAAAAACACTTTTACTTATAATTTCAAGTGTTTTTGACCACAAAAATTTTTTACTTAACACAGTGACAAAGCAATTACTATGGTTTAAATTTTGCTAAAATTCTTAATTAGGTTATGCTTGATAAATTTAGTGTAGAACCATTAGATCAAACATGTTTAATAGTAAAATAACGCTATAATGCCAAATCTCTTTATAATTCCCATCAAAATTGACGTCCTTGGAGTTTCGCTGTACTACTTCAACTTCAATAGATTCCCAACCAAATTTCTCTATTTACGAACATACTGCATCAATCGATTCAGCGCCTGTAAAAACCGTTTTACCCATAATTTCAAGTGCTTTGGACGACAAAAATATTTTACTTAACACAGTGACAAAGCAAATACTATGGTTTAAATTTTGCTAAAATTCTTAATTAGGTTATGCGTTATAAATATAGTGTAGAACCATTAGATCTCGCATTAGATCAAACATGTTTGATAGGAAAATAAAGCTATAATGCCAAATCTCTTTATAATTCCCATCAAAATTGACGTCCTTCGAGTTTCGCTGTACTACTTCAACTTCAATAGATTCCCAACCAAATTTCTCTATTTACGAACGTACTGCATCAATCGATTCAGCGTCTTTAAAAACCCTTTTACCCGTATTTTCAAGTGTTTTTGACGACAAAAATTTTTTACTTAACACAGTGACAAAGCAAATACTATGGTTTAAATTTTGCTAAAATTCTTAATTAGGTTATGCGTGATAAATTTAGTGTAGAACCATTAGATCAAACATGTTTAATAGGAAAATAAAGCTATAATGCCAAATCTCTTCATAATTTCCATTAAAACTGACGTCCTTCGAGTTTCGCTGTACTACTTCAACTTCAATAGATTCCCAACCAAATTTCTCTATTTACGAACAAACTGCATTAATCGATTCAGCGTCGTTAAAAACACTTTTACTTATAATTTCAAGTGCTTTGGACGACAAAAATTTTTTACTTAACACAGTGACAAAGCAAATACTATGGTTTAAGTTTTGCTAAAATTCTTAATTAGCTTATGCGTGATAAATTTAGTGTAGAACCATTGGATCAAACATGTTTAATAGGAAAATAAAGCTATAATGCCAAATCTCTTTATAATTCCCATCAAAATTGACGTCCTTCAAGTTTTGCTGTACTATTTCAACTTCAATAGATTCCCAACCAAATTTCTCTATTTACGAACATACTGCATCAATCGATTCAGCGTCTGTAAAAACCCTTTTACCCATAATTTCAAGTGCTTTGGACGACAAAAATTTTTTACTTAACACAGTGACAAAGCAAATACTATGGTTTAAATTTTGCTAAAATTCTTAATTAGGTTATGATTGATAAATTTAGTGTAGAACCATTAGATCAAACATGTTTAATAGGAAAATAAAGCTATAATGCCAAATCTCTTTATAATTCCCATCAAAATTGACGTCCTTGGAGTTTCGCTGTACTACTTCAACTTCAATAGATTCCCAACCAAATTTCTCTATTTACGAACATACTGCATCAATCGATTCAGCGTCTGTAAAAACACTTTTACTTATAATTTTAAGTGTTTTTGACCACAAAAATTTTTTACTTAACACAGTGACAAAGCAAATACTATGGTTTAAATTTTGCTAAAATTCTTAATTAGGTTATGCGTGATAAATTTAGTGTAGAACCATTGGATCAAACATGTTTGATAGGAAAATAAAGCTATAATGCCAAATCTCTTTCTAATTCCCATCAAAATTGACGTCCTTCGAGTTTCGCTGTACTACTTCAACTTCAATAGATTCCCAACCAAATTTCTCTATTTACGAACGTACTGCATCAATCGATTCAGCGTCTTTAAAAACCCTTTTACCCATATTTTCAAGTGTTTTTGACGATAAAAATTTTTTACTTAACACAGTGATAAAGCAAATACTATGGTTTAAATTTTACTAAAATTCTTAATTAGCTTATGCGTAATAAATTTAGTGTAGAACCATCAGATCAAACATGTTTAATAGGAAAATAAAGCTATAATGGCAAATCTCTTCATAATTCCCATCAAAATTGACTTCCTTCGAGTTTAGCTGTACTACTTCAACTTCAATAGATTCCCAACCAAATTTCTCTATTTACGAATAAACTGCATTAATCGATTCAGCGTCTTTAAAAACACTTTTACTTATAATTTCAAGTGTTTTTGACCACAAAAATTTTTTACTTAACACAGTGACAAAGCAAATACTATGGTTTAAATTTTGCTAAAATTCTTAATTAGGTTATGCGTGATAGATTTAGTGTAGAACCATCAGATCAAACATGTTTAATAGGAAAATAAAGCTATAATGCCAAATCTCTTTATAATTCCCATCAAAATTGACGTCCTTCGAGTTTCGCTGTACTACTTCAACTTCAATAGATTCCCAACCAAATTTCTCTATTTACGAACAAACTGCATTAATCGATTCAGCGTCTTTAAAAACACTTTTACTTATAATTTCAAGTGCTTTGGACGACAAAAATTTTTTACTTAACACAGTGACAAAGCAAATACTATGGTTTAAATTTTGCTAAAATTCTTAATTAGGTTATGCGTGATAAATTTAGTGTAGAACCATTGGATCAAACATGTTTAATAGGAAAATAAAGCTATAATGCCAAATCTCTTTATAATTCCCATCAAAATTGACGTCCTTCGAGTTTTGCTGTACTATTTCAACTTCAATAGATTCCCAACCAAATTTCTCTATTTACGAACATACTGCATCAATCGATTCAGCGTCTGTAAAAACCCTTTTACCCATAATTTCAAGTGCTTTGGACGACAAAAATTTTTTACTTAACACAGTGACAAAGCAAATACTATGGTTTAAATTTTGCTAAAATTCTTAATTAGGTTATGATTGATAAATTTAGTGTAGAACCATTAGATCAAACATGTTTAATAGGAAAATAAAGCTATAATGCCAAATCTCTTTATAATTCCCATCAAAATTGACGTCCTTGGAGTTTCGCTGTACTACTTCAACTTCAATAGATTCCCAACCAAATTTCTCTATTTACGAACATACTGCATCAATCGATTCAGCGTCTGTAAAAACACTTTTACTTATAATTTTAAGTGTTTTTGACCACAAAAATTTTTTACTTAACACAGTGACAAAGCAAATACTATGGTTTAAATTTTGCTAAAATTCTTAATTAGGTTATGCGTGATAAATTTAGTGTAGAACCATTGGATCAAACATGTTTGATAGGAAAATAAAGCTATAATGCCAAATCTCTTTCTAATTCCCATCAAAATTGACGTCCTTCGAGTTTCGCTGTACTACTTCAACTTCAATAGATTCCCAACCAAATTTCTCTATTTACGAACGTACTGCATCAATCGATTCAGCGTCTTTAAAAACCCTTTTACCCATATTTTCAAGTGTTTTTGACGATAAAAATTTTTACTTAACACAGTGATAAAGCAAATACTATGGTTTAAATTTTACTAAAATTCTTAATTAGCTTATGCGTGATAAATTTAGTGTAGAACCATCAGATCAAACATGTTTAATAGGAAAATAAAGCTATAATGGCAAATCTCTTCATAATTCCCATCAAAATTGACTTCCTTCGAGTTTAGCTGTACTACTTCAACTTCAATAGATTCCCAACCAAATTTCTCTATTTACGAATAAACTGCATTAATCGATTCAGCGTCTTTAAAAACACTTTTACCCATAATTTCAAGTGCTTTGGACGACAAAAATTTTTTACTTAACACAGTGACAAAGCAAATACTATGGTTTAAATTTTACTAAAATTCTTAATTAGCTTATGCGTGATGAATTTAGTGTAGAACCATTAGATCAAACATGTTTAATAGGAAAATAAAGCTATAATGCCAAACCTATTTATAATTCCCATCAAAATTGACGTCCTTCGAGTTTCGCTTTACTACTTCAACTGAAATAGATTCCCAACCAAATTTCTCTATTTACGAACATACTGCATCAATCGATTCAGCGTCTGTAAAAACCCTTTTACCCATAATTTCAAGTGCTTTGGACGACAAAAATTTTTTACTTAAAAAAGTGACAAAGCAAATACTATGGTTTAAATTTTACTAAAATTCTTAATTAGCTTATGCGTGCTAGATTTAGTGTAGAACCATCAGATCAAACATGTTTAATAGGAAAATAAAGCTATAATGCCAGACGCTGAATCGATTGATGCAGTATGTTCGTAAATAGAGAAATTTGGTTGGGAATCTATTGAAGTTGAAATAGTACAGCGAAACTCGAAGGACGTCAATTTTGATGGGAATTATAAAGAGATTTGGCATTATAGCTTTATTTTCCTATTAAACATGTTTGATCTAATGGTTCTATACTAAATTTATCAAGCATAACCTAATTAAGAATTTTAGCAAAATTTAAACCATAGTAATTGCTTTGTCACTGTGTTAAGTAAAAAATTTTTGTGGTCAAAAACCTTTGAAATTATAAGTAAAAGTGTTTTTAACGACGCTGAATCGATTAATGCAGTTTGTTCGTAAATAGAGAAATTTGGTTGGGAATCTATTGAAGTTGAAGTAGTACAGCGAAACTCGAAGGACGTCAATTTTGATGGGAATTATAAAGAGATTTGGCATTATAGCTTTATTTTCCTATTAAACATGTTTGATCTAATGGTTCTACACTAAATTTATCACGCATAACCTAATTAAGAATTTTAGCAAAATTTAAACCATAGTATTTGCTTTGTCACTGTGTTAAGTAAAAAATTTTTGTCGTCCAAAGCACTTGAAAATACGGGTAAAAGGGTTTTTAAAGACGCTGAATCGATTGATGCAGTACGTTCGTAAATAGAGAAATTTGGTTGGGAATCTATTGAAGTTGAAGTAGTACAGCGAAACTCGAAGGACGTCAATTTTGATGGGAATTATAAAATTTGGCATTATAGCTTTATTTTCCTATCAAACATGTTTGATCTAATGCGAGATCTAATGGTTCTACACTATATTTATAACGCATAACCTAATTAAGAATTTTAGCAAAATTTAAACCATAGTATTTGCTTTGTCACTGTGTTAAGTAAAATATTTTTGTCGTCCTAAGCACTTGAAATTATGGGTAAAAGGGTTTTTACAGACGCTGAATCGATTGATGCAGTATGTTCGTAAATAGAGAAATTTGGTTGGGAATCTATTGAAGTTGAAATAGTACAGCGAAACTCGAAGGACGTCAATTTTGATGGGAATTATAAAGAGATTTGGCATTATAGCTTTATTTTCCTATTAAACATGTTTGATCTACACTAAATTTATCACGCATAACCTAATTAAGAATTTTAGCAAAATTTAAACCATAGTATTTGCTTTGTCACTGTGTTAAGTAAAAAATTTTTGTCGTCCAAAGCACTTGAAATTATGGGTAAAAGGGTTTTTACAGGCGCTGAATCGATTGATGCAGTATGTTCGTAAATAGAGAAATTTGGTTGGGAATCTATTGAAGTTGAAGTAGTACAGCGAAACTCCAAGGACGTCAATTTTGATGGGAATTATAAAGAGATTTGGCATTATAGCTTTATTTTACTATTAAACATGTTTGATCTAATGGTTCTACACTAAATTTATCAAGCATAACCTAATTAAGAATTTTAGCAAAATTTAAACCATAGTAATTGCTTTGTCACTGTGTTAAGTAAAAATATTTTGTGGTCAAAAACACTTGAAATTATAAGTAAAAGTGTTTTTAAAGACGCTGAATCGATTAATGCAGTTTGTTCGTAAATAGAGAAATTTGGTTGGGAATCTATTGAAGTTGAAGTAGTACAGCGAAATTCGAAGGACGTCAATTTTGATGGGAATTATGAAGAGATTTGGCATTATAGCTTTATTTTCCTATTAAACATGTTTGATCTGATGGTTCTACACTAAATCTAGCACGCATAAGCTAATTAAGAATTTTAGTAAAATTTAAACCATAGTATTTGCTTTGTCACTTTTTTAAGTAAAAATTTTTGTCGTCCAAAGCACTTGAAATTATGGGTAAAAGGGTTTTTACAGACGCTGAATCGATTGATGCAGTATGTTCGTAAATAGAGAAATTTGGTTGGGAATCTATTTCAGTTGAAGTAGTAAAGCGAAACTCGAAGGACGTCAATTTTGATGGGAATTATAAATAGGTTTGGCATTATAGCTTTATTTTCCTATTAAACATGTTTGATCTAATGGTTCTACACTAAATTCATCACGCATAAGCTAATTAAGAATTTTAGTAAAATTTAAACCATAGTATTTGCTTTGTCACTGTGTTAAGTAAAAATTTTTGTCGTCCAAAGCACTTGAAATTATGGGTAAAAGGGTTTTTACAGACGCTGAATCGATTGATGCAGTATGTTCGTAAATAGAGAAATTTGGTTGGGAATCTATTGAAGTTGAAATAGTACAGCGAAACTCGAAGGACGTCAATTTTGATGGGAATTATAAAGAGATTTGGCATTATAGCTTTATTTTCCTATTAAACATGTTTGATCTGATGGTTCTACACTAAATCTATCACGCATAACCTAATTAAGAATTTTAGCAAAATTTAAACCATAGTATTTGCTTTGTCACTGTGTTAAGTAAAAATATTTTGTGGTCAAAAACACTTGAAATTATAAGTAAAAGTGTTTTTAAAGACGCTGAATCGATTAATGCAGTTTATTCGTAAATAGAGAAATTTGGTTGGGAATCTATTGAAGTTGAAGTAGTACAGCTAAACTCGAAGGAAGTCAATTTTGATGGGAATTATGAAGAGATTTGCCATTATAGCTTTATTTTCCTATTAAACATGTTTGATCTGATGGTTCTACACTAAATTTATCACGCATAAGCTAATTAAGAATTTTAGTAAAATTTAAACCATAGTATTTGCTTTATCACTGTGTTAAGTAAAAAATTTTTGTCGTCAAAAACACTTGAAAATATGGGTAAAAGGGTTTTTAAAGACGCTGAATCGATTGATGCAGTACGTTCGTAAATAAAGAAATTTGGTTGGGAATCTATTGAAGTTGAAGTAGTACAGCGAAACTCGGACGTCAATTTTGATGGGAATTATAAAGAGATTTGGCATTATAGCTTTATTTTCCTATTAAACATGTTTGATCCAATGGTTCTACACTAAATTTATCAAGCATAACCTAATTAAGAATTTTAGCAAAATTTAAACCATAGTAATTGCTTTGTCACTGTGTTAAGTAAAAAAGTTTTGAGGTCAAAAACCTTTGAAATTATAAGTAAAAGTGTTTTTAAAGACGCTGAATCGATTAATGCAGTTTGTTCGTAAATAGAGAAATTTGGTTGGGAATCTATTGAAGTTGAAATAGTACAGCGAAACTCGAAGGACGTCAATTTTGATGGGAATTATAAAGAGATTTGGCATTATAGATATATTTTCCTATTAAACATGTTTGATCTAATGGTTCTACACTAAATTTATCACGCATAACCTAATTAAGAATTTTAGCAAAATTTAAACCATAGTATTTGCTTTGTCACTGTGTTAAATAAAAAATTTTTGTCGTCCAAAGCACTTGAAAATACGGGTAAAAGGGTTTTTAAAGACGCTGAATCGATTGATGCAGTACGTTCGTAAATAGAGAAATTTGGTTGGGAATCTATTGAAGTTGAAGTAGTACAGCGAAACTCGAAGGACGTCAATTTTGATGGGAATTATAAAATTTGGCATTATAGCTTTATTTTCCTATCAAACATGTTTGATCTAATGCGAGATCTAATGGTTCTACACTATATTTATAACGCATAACCTAATTAAGAATTTTAGCAAAATTTAAACCATAGTATTTGCTTTGTCACTGTGTTAAGTAAAATATTTTTGTCGTCCTAAGCACTTGAAATTATGGGTAAAAGGGTTTTTACAGACGCTGAATCGATTGATGCAGTATGTTCGTAAATAGAGAAATTTGGTTGGGAATCTATTGAAGTTGAAATAGTACAGCGAAACTCGAAGGACGTCAATTTTGATGGGAATTATAAAGAGATTTGGCATTATAGCTTTATTTTCCTATTAAACATGTTTGATCTACACTAAATTTATCACGCATAACCTAATTAAGAATTTTAGCAAAATTTAAACCATAGTATTTGCTTTGTCACTGTGTTAAGTAAAAAATTTTTGTCGTCCAAAGCACTTGAAATTATGGGTAAAAGTGTTTTTAAAGACGCTGAATCGATTAATGCAGTTTGTTCGTAAATAGAGAAATTTGGTTGGGAATCTATTGAAGTTGAAGTAGTACAGCGAAATTCGAAGGACGTCAATTTTGATGGGAATTATGAAGAGATTTGGCATTATAGCTTTATTTTCCTATTAAACATGTTTGATCTGATGGTTCTACACTAAATCTAGCACGCATAAGCTAATTAAGAATTTTAGTAAAATTTAAACCATAGTATTTGCTTTGTCACTTTTTTAAGTAAAAAATTTTTGTCGTCCAAAGCACTTGAAATTATGGGTAAAAGGGTTTTTACAGACGCTGAATCGATTGATGCAGTATGTTCGTAAATAGAGAAATTTGGTTGGGAATCTATTTCAGTTGAAGTAGTAAAGCGAAACTCGAAGGACGTCAATTTTGATGGGAATTATAAATAGGTTTGGCATTATAGCTTTATTTTCCTATTAAACATGTTTGATCTAATGGTTCTACACTAAATTCATCACGCATAAGCTAATTAAGAATTTTAGTAAAATTTAAACCATAGTATTTGCTTTGTCACTGTGTTAAGTAAAAAATTTTTGTCGTCCAAAGCACTTGAAATTATGGGTAAAAGGGTTTTTACAGACGCTGAATCGATTGATGCAGTATGTTCGTAAATAGAGAAATTTGGTTGGGAATCTATTGAAGTTGAAATAGTACAGCGAAACTCGAAGGACGTCAATTTTGATGGGAATTATAAAGAGATTTGGCATTATAGCTTTATTTTCCTATTAAACATGTTTGATCTGATGGTTCTACACTAAATCTATCACGCATAACCTAATTAAGAATTTTAGCAAAATTTAAACCATAGTATTTGCTTTGTCACTGTGTTAAGTAAAAATTTTTGTGGTCAAAAACACTTGAAATTATAAGTAAAAGTGTTTTTAAAGACGCTGAATCGATTAATGCAGTTTATTCGTAAATAGAGAAATTTGGTTGGGAATCTATTGAAGTTGAAGTAGTACAGCTAAACTCGAAGGAAGTCAATTTTGATGGGAATTATGAAGAGATTTGCCATTATAGCTTTATTTTCCTATTAAACATGTTTGATCTGATGGTTCTACACTAAATTTATCACGCATAAGCTAATTAAGAATTTTA
Source organism: Ophraella communa (assembly GCA_035357415.1). Classification (NCBI taxonomy): domain Eukaryota; kingdom Metazoa; phylum Arthropoda; class Insecta; order Coleoptera; family Chrysomelidae; genus Ophraella; species Ophraella communa. The sequence continues at coordinate 1,242,915 of CM068988.1, read as the reverse complement.
GTAAAATTTAAACCATAGTATTTGCTTTATCACTGTTTTAAGTAAAAAATTTTTATCGTCAAAAACACTTGAAAATATGGGTAAAAGGGTTTTAAAGACGCTGAATCGATTGATGCAGTACGTTCGTAAATAGAGAAATTTGGTTGGGAATCTATTGAAGTTGAAGTAGTACAGCGAAACTCGAAGGACGTCAATTTTGATGGGAATTAGAAAGAGATTTGGCATTATAGCTTTATTTTCCTATCAAACATGTTTGATCCAATGGTTCTACACTAAATTTATCACGCATAACCTAATTAAGAATTTTAGCAAAATTTAAACCATAGTATTTGCTTTGTCACTGTGTTAAGTAAAAAATTTTTGTGGTCAAAAACACTTGAAATTATAAGTAAAAGTGTTTTTAAAGACGCTGAATCGATTAATGCAGTTTGTTCGTAAATAGAGAAATTTGGTTGGGAATCTATTGAAGTTGAAGTAGTACAGCGAAACTCGAAGGACGTCAATTTTGATGGGAATTATAAAGAGATTTGGCATTATAGCTTTATTTTCCTATTAAACATGTTTGATCCAATGGTTCTACACTAAATTTATCACGCATAACCTAATTAAGAATTTTAGCAAAACTTAAACCATAGTATTTGCTTTGTCACTGTGTTAAGTAAAATATTTTTGTCGTCCTAAGCACTTGAAATTATGGGTAAAAGGGTTTTTACAGACGCTGAATCGATTGATGCAGTATGTTCGTAAATAGAGAAATTTGGTTGGGAATCTATTGAAGTTGAAATAGTACAGCGAAACTCGAAGGACGTCAATTTTGATGGGAATTATAAAGAGATTTGGCATTATAGCTTTATTTTCCTATTAAACATGTTTGATCTACACTAAATTTATCACGCATAACCTAATTAAGAATTTTAGCAAAATTTAAACCATAGTATTTGCTTTGTCACTGTGTTAAGTAAAAAATTTTTGTCGTCCAAAGCACTTGAAATTATGGGTAAAAGGGTTTTTACAGGCGCTGAATCGATTGATGCAGTATGTTCGTAAATAGAGAAATTTGGTTGGGAATCTATTGAAGTTGAAGTAGTACAGCGAAACTCCAAGGACGTCAATTTTGATGGGAATTATAAAGAGATTTGGCATTATAGCTTTATTTTACTATTAAACATGTTTGATCTAATGGTTCTACACTAAATTTATCAAGCATAACCTGTACTACTTCAACTTCAATAGATTCCCAACCAAATTTCTCTATTTACGAACAAACTGCATTAATCGATTCAGCGTCGTTAAAAACACTTTTACTTATAATTTCAAAGGTTTTTGACCACAAAAATTTTTTACTTAACACAGTGACAAAGCAATTACTATGGTTTAAATTTTGCTAAAATTCTTAATTAGGTTATGCTTGATAAATTTAGTGTAGAACCATTAGATCAAACATGTTTAATAGGAAAATAAAGCTATAATGCCAAATCTCTTTATAATTCCCATCAAAATTGACGTCCTTCGAGTTTCGCTGTACTATTTCAACTTCAATAGATTCCCAACCAAATTTCTCTATTTACGAACATACTGCATCAATCGATTCAGCGTCTGTAAAAACCCTTTTACCCATAATTTCAAGTGCTTTGGACGACCAAAATTTTTTACTTAACACAGTGACAAAGCAAATACTATGGTTTAAATTTTGCTAAAATTCTTAATTAGGTTATGCGTGATAAATTTAGTGTAGAACCATTGGATCAAACATGTTTAATAGGAAAATAAAGCTATAATGCCAAATCTCTTTATAATTCCCATCAAAATTGACGTCCTTCGAGTTTCGCTGTACTACTTCAACTTCAATAGATTCCCAACCAAATTTCTCTATTTACGAACAAACTGCATTAATCGATTCAGCGTCTTTAAAAACACTTTTACTTATAATTTCAAGAGTTTTTGACCACAAAAATTTTTTACTTAACACAGTGACGAAGCAAATACTATGGTTTAAATTTTGCTAAAATTCTTAATTAGGTTATGCGTGATAAATTTAGTGTAGAACCATTAGATCAAACATGTATAATAGGAAAATAAAGCTATAATGCCAAATCTCTTCATAATTTCCATCAAAATTGACGTCCTTCGAGTTTCGCTGTACTACTTCAACTTCAATAGATTCCCAACCAAATTTCTCTATTTACGAACAAACTGCATTAATCGATTCAGCGTCGTTAAAAACACTTTTACTTATAATTTCAAAGGTTTTTGACCACAAAAATTTTTTACTTAACACAGTGACAAAGCAATTACTATGGTTTAAATTTTGCTAAAATTCTTAATTAGGTTATGCTTGATAAATTTAGTGTAGAACCATTAGATCAAACATGTTTAATAGGAAAATAAAGCTATAATGCCAAATCTCTTTATAATTCCCATCAAAATTGACGTCCTTCGAGTTTCGCTGTACTATTTCAACTTCAATAGATTCCCAACCAAATTTCTCTATTTACGAACATACTGCATCAATCGATTCAGCGTCTGTAAAAACCCTTTTACCCATAATTTCAAGTGCTTTGGACGACAAAATTTTTTTACTTAACACAGTGACAAAGCAAATACTATGGTTTAAATTTTGCTAAAATTCTTAATTAGGTTATGCGTGATAAATTTAGTGTAGAACCATCAGATCAAACATGTTTAATAGGAAAATAAAGCTCTTTATAATTCCCATCAAAATTGACGTCCTTCGAGTTTCGCTGTACTATTTCAACTTCAATAGATTCCCAACCAAATTTCTCTATTTACGAACATACTGCATCAATCGATTCAGCGTCTGTAAAAACCCTTTTACCCATAATTTCAAGTGCTTTGGACGACAAAAATTTTTTACTTAACACAGTGACAAAGCAAATACTATGGTTTAAATTTTACTAAAATTCTTAATTAGCTTATGCGTGATGAATTTAGTGTAGAACCATTAGATCAAACATGTTTAATAGGAAAATAAAGCTATAATGCCAAACCTATTTATAATTCCCATCAAAATTGACGTCCTTCGAGTTTCGCTGTACTACTTCAACTTCAATAGATTCCCAACCAAATTTCTCTATTTACGAACATACTGCATCAATCGATTCAGCGTCTGTAAAAACCCTTTTACCCATAATTTCAAGTGCTTTGGACGACAAAAATTTTTTACTTAAAAAAGTGACAAAGCAAATACTATGGTTTAAATTTTGCTAAAATTCTTAATTAGGTTATGCGTGATAAATTTAGTGTAGAACCATCAGATCAAACATGTTTAATAGGAAAATAAAGCTATAATGCCAAATCTCTTTATAATTCCCATCAAAATTGACGTCCTTGAAGTTTCGCTTTACTACTTCAACTGAAATAGATTCCCAACCAAATTTCCCTATTTACGAACAAACTGCATCAATCGATTCAGCGTCTTTAAAAACCCTTTTACTCATAATTTCAGGTGTTTTGGACGACAGAAATTTTTTACTTAACACAGTGACAAAGCAAATACCATGGTTTAAATTTTGCTAAAATTCTAAATTAGGTTATGCGTGCTAGATTTAGTGTAGAACCATTAGATCAAACATGTTTAATAGGAAAATAAAGCTATAATGCCAAATCTCTTCATAATTCCCATCAAAATTGACGTCCTTCGAATTTCGCTGTACTACTTCAACTTCAATAGATTCCCAACCAAATTTCTCTATTTACGAACAAACTGCATTAATCGATTCAGCGTCTTTAAAAACACTTTTACTTATAATTTCAAGTGTTTTTGACCACAAAAATTTTTTACTTAACACAGTGACAAAGCAATTACTATGGTTTAAATTTTGCTAAAATTCTTAATTAGGTTATGCTTGATAAATTTAGTGTAGAACCATTAGATCAAACATGTTTAATAGTAAAATAACGCTATAATGCCAAATCTCTTTATAATTCCCATCAAAATTGACGTCCTTGGAGTTTCGCTGTACTACTTCAACTTCAATAGATTCCCAACCAAATTTCTCTATTTACGAACATACTGCATCAATCGATTCAGCGCCTGTAAAACCCTTTTACCCATAATTTCAAGTGCTTTGGACGACCAAAATTTTTTACTTAACACAGTGACAAAGCAAATACTATGGTTTAAATTTTGCTAAAATTCTTAATTAGGTTATGCGTGATAAATTTAGTGTAGAACCATTGGATCAAACATGTTTAATAGGAAAATAAAGCTATAATGCCAAATCTCTTTATAATTCCCATCAAAATTGACGTCCTTCGAGTTTCGCTGTACTACTTCAACTTCAATAGATTCCCAACCAAATTTCTCTATTTACGAACAAACTGCATTAATCGATTCAGCGTCTTTAAAAACACTTTTACTTATAATTTCAAGTGTTTTTGACCACAAAAATTTTTTACTTAACACAGTGACGAAGCAAATACTATGGTTTAAATTTTGCTAAAATTCTTAATTAGGTTATGCGTGATAAATTTAGTGTAGAACCATTAGATCAAACATGTTTAATAGGAAAATAAAGCTATAATGCCAAATCTCTTCATAATTTCCATCAAAATTGACGTCCTTCGAGTTTCGCTGTACTACTTCAACTTCAATAGATTCCCAACCAAATTTCTCTATTTACGAACAAACTGCATTAATCGATTCAGCGTCGTTAAAAACACTTTTACTTATAATTTCAAAGGTTTTTGACCACAAAAATTTTTTACTTAACACAGTGACAAAGCAATTACTATGGTTTAAATTTTGCTAAAATTCTTAATTAGGTTATGCTTGATAAATTTAGTGTAGAACCATTAGATCAAACATGTTTAATAGGAAAATAAAGCTATAATGCCAAATCTCTTTATAATTCCCATCAAAATTGACGTCCTTCGAGTTTCGCTGTACTATTTCAACTTCAATAGATTCCCAACCAAATTTCTCTATTTACGAACATACTGCATCAATCGATTCAGCGTCTGTAAAAACCCTTTTACCCATAATTTCAAGTGCTTTGGACGACAAAATTTTTTACTTAACACAGTGACAAAGCAAATACTATGGTTTAAATTTTGCTAAAATTCTTAATTAGGTTATGCGTGATAAATTTAGTGTAGAACCATTGGATCAAACATGTTTAATAGGAAAATAAAGCTATAATGCCAAATCTCTTTATAATTCCCATCAAAATTGACGTCCTTCGAGTTTCGCTGTACTACTTCAACTTCAATAGATTCCCAACCAAATTTCTCTATTTACGAACAAACTGCATTAATCGATTCAGCGTCTTTAAAAACACTTTTACTTATAATTTCAAGTGTTTTTGACCACAAAAATTTTTTACTTAACACAGTGACAAAGCAAATACTATGGTTTAAATTTTGCTAAAATTCTTAATTAGGTTATGCGTGATAAATTTAGTGTAGAACCATTAGATCAAACATGTTTAATAGGAAAATAAAGCTATAATGCCAAATCTCTTCATAATTTCCATCAAAATTGACGTCCTTCGAGTTTCGCTGTACTACTTCAACTTCAATAGATTCCCAACCAAATTTCTCTATTTACGAACAAACTGCATTAATCGATTCAGCGTCGTTAAAAACACTTTTACTTATAATTTCAAAGGTTTTTGACCACAAAAATTTTTTACTTAACACAGTGACAAAGCAATTACTATGGTTTAAATTTTGCTAAAATTCTTAATTAGGTTATGCTTGATAAATTTAGTGTAGAACCATTAGATCAAACATGTTTAATAGGAAAATAAAGCTATAATGCCAAATCTCTTTATAATTCCCATCAAAATTGACGTCCTTCGAGTTTCGCTGTACTATTTCAACTTCAATAGATTCCCAACCAAATTTCTCTATTTACGAACATACTGCATCAATCGATTCAGCGTCTGTAAAAACCCTTTTACCCATAATTTCAAGTGCTTTGGACGACAAAATTTTTTTACTTAACACAGTGACAAAGCAATTACTATGGTTTAAATTTTGCTAAAATTCTTAATTAGGTTATGCTTGATAAATTTAGTGTAGAACCATTAGATCAAACATGTTTAATAGGAAAATAAAGCTATAATGCCAAATCTCTTTATAATTCCCATCAAAATTGACCTCCTTCGAGTTTCGCTGTACTATTTCAACTTCAATAGATTCCCAACCAAATTTCTCTATTTACGAACATACTGCATCAATCGATTCAGCGTCTGTAAAAACCCTTTTACCCATAATTTCAAGTGCTTTGGACGACAAAATTTTTTTACTTAACACAGTGACAAAGCAAATACTATGGTTTAAATTTTGCTAAAATTCTTAATTAGGTTATGCGTGATAAATTTAGTGTAGAACCATTGGATCAAACATGTTTAATAGGAAAATAAAGCTATAATGACAAATCTCTTTATAATTCCCATCAAAATTGACGTCCTTCGAGTTTCGCTGTACTACTTCAACTTCAATAGATTCCCAACCAAATTTCTCTATTTACGAACAAACTGCATTAATCGATTCAGCGTCTTTAAAAACACTTTTACTTATAATTTCAAGTGTTTTTGACCACAAAAATTTTTTACTTAACACAGTGACAAAGCAAATACTATGGTTTAAATTTTGCTAAAATTCTTAATTAGGTTATGCGTGATAAATTTAGTGTAGAACCATTAGATCAAACATGTTTAATAGGAAAATAAAGCTATAATGCCAAATCTCTTCATAATTTCCATCAAAATTGACGTCCTTCGAGTTTCGCTGTACTACTTCAACTTCAATAGATTCCCAACCAAATTTCTCTATTTACGAACAAACTGCATTAATCGATTCAGCGTCTTTAAAAACACTTTTACTTATAATTTCAAGTGTTTTTGACCACAAAAATTTTTTACTTAACACAGTGACAAAGCAATTACTATGGTTTAAATTTTGCTAAAATTCTTAATTAGGTTATGCTTGATAAATTTAGTGTAGAACCATTAGATCAAACATGTTTAATAGTAAAATAACGCTATAATGCCAAATCTCTTTATAATTCCCATCAAAATTGACGTCCTTCGAGTTTCGCTGTACTATTTCAACTTCAATAGATTCCCAACCAAATTTCTCTATTTACGAACATACTGCATCAATCGATTCAGCGTCTGTAAAAACCCTTTTACCCATAATTTCAAGTGCTTTGGACGACAAAATTTTTTACTTAACACAGTGACAAAGCAAATACTATGGTTTAAATTTTGCTAAAATTCTTAATTAGGTTATGCGTGATAAATTTAGTGTAGAACCATTGGATCAAACATGTTTAATAGGAAAATAAAGCTATAATGCCAAATCTCTTTATAATTCCCATCAAAATTGACGTCCTTCGAGTTTCGCTGTACTACTTCAACTTCAATAGATTCCCAACCAAATTTCTCTATTTACGAACAAACTGCATTAATCGATTCAGCGTCTTTAAAAACACTTTTACTTATAATTTCAAGTGTTTTTGACCACAAAAATTTTTTACTTAACACAGTGACAAAGCAAATACTATGGTTTAAATTTTGCTAAAATTCTTAATTAGGTTATGCGTGATAAATTTAGTGTAGAACCATCAGATCAAACATGTTTAATAGGAAAATAAAGCTATAATGCCAAATCTCTTTATAATTCCCATCAAAATTGACGTCCTTCGAGTTTCGCTGTACTATTTCAACTTCAATAGATTCCCAACCAAATTTCTCTATTTACGAACATACTGCATCAATCGATTCAGCGTCTGTAAAAACCCTTTTACCCATAATTTCAAGTGCTTTGGACGACAAAAATTTTTTACTTAACACAGTGACAAAGCAAATACTATGGTTTAAATTTTACTAAAATTCTTAATTAGCTTATGCGTGATGAATTTAGTGTAGAACCATTAGATCAAACATGTTTAATAGGAAAATAAAGCTATAATGCCAAACCTATTTATAATTCCCATCAAAATTGACGTCCTTCGAGTTTCGCTTTACTACTTCAACTGAAATAGATTCCCAACCAAATTTCTCTATTTACGAACATACTGCATCAATCGATTCAGCGTCTGTAAAAACCCTTTTACCCATAATTTCAAGTGCTTTGGACGACAAAAATTTTTTACTTAAAAAGTGACAAAGCAAATACTATGGTTTAAATTTTACTAAAATTCTTAATTAGCTTATGCGTGCTAGATTTAGTGTAGAACCATCAGATCAAACATGTTTAATAGGAAAATAAAGCTATAATGCCAGACGCTGAATCGATTGATGCAGTATGTTCGTAAATAGAGAAATTTGGTTGGGAATCTATTGAAGTTGAAATAGTACAGCGAAACTCGAAGGACGTCAATTTTGATGGGAATTATAAAGAGATTTGGCATTATAGCTTTATTTTCCTATTAAACATGTTTGATCTAATGGTTCTATACTAAATTTATCAAGCATAACCTAATTAAGAATTTTAGCAAAATTTAAACCATAGTAATTGCTTTGTCACTGTGTTATTTAAAAAATTTTGTGGTCAAAAACCTTTGAAATTATAAGTAAAAGTGTTTTTAACGACGCTGAATCGATTAATGCAGTTTGTTCGTAAATAGAGAAATTTGGTTGGGAATCTATTGAAGTTGAAATAGTACAGCGAAACTCGAAGGACGTCAATTTTGATGGGAATTATAAAGAGATTTGGCATTATAGCTTTATTTTCCTATTAAACATGTTTGATCTAATGGTTCTACACTAAATTTATCACGCATAACCTAATTAAGAATTTTAGCAAAATTTAAACCATAGTATTTGCTTTGTCACTGTGTTAAATAAAAACTTTTGTCGTCCAAAGCACTTGAAAATACGGGTAAAAGGGTTTTTAAAGACGCTGAATCGATTGATGCAGTATGTTCGTAAATAGAGAAATTTGGTTGGGAATCTATTGAAGTTGAAGTAGTACAGCGAAACTCCAAGGACGTCAATTTTGATGGGAATCAAACATGTTTGATCTAATGCGAGATCTAATGGTTCTACACTATATTTATAACGCATAACCTAATTAAGAATTTTAGCAAAATTTAAACCATAGTATTTGCTTTGTCACTGTGTTAAGTAAAATATTTTTGTCGTCCTAAGCACTTGAAATTATGGGTAAAAGGGTTTTTACAGACGCTGAATCGATTGATGCAGTATGTTCGTAAATAGAGAAATTTGGTTGGGAATCTATTGAAGTTGAAATAGTACAGCGAAACTCGAAGGACGTCAATTTTGATGGGAATTATAAAGAGATTTGGCATTATAGCTTTATTTTCCTATTAAACATGTTTGATCTACACTAAATTTATCACGCATAACCTAATTAAGAATTTTAGCAAAATTTAAACCATAGTATTTGCTTTGTCACTGTGTTAAGTAAAAAATTTTTGTCGTCCAAAGCACTTGAAATTATGGGTAAAAGGGTTTTTACAGGCGCTGAATCGATTGATGCAGTATGTTCGTAAATAGAGAAATTTGGTTGGGAATCTATTGAAGTTGAAGTAGTACAGCGAAACTCCAAGGACGTCAATTTTGATGGGAATTATAAAGAGATTTGGCATTATAGCTTTATTTTACTATTAAACATGTTTGATCTAATGGTTCTACACTAAATTTATCAAGCATAACCTAATTAAGAATTTTAGCAAAATTTAAACCATAGTAATTGCTTTGTCACTGTGTTAAGTAAAAATATTTTGTGGTCAAAAACACTTGAAATTATAAGTAAAAGTGTTTTTAAAGACGCTGAATCGATTAATGCAGTTTGTTCGTAAATAGAGAAATTTGGTTGGGAATCTATTGAAGTTGAAGTAGTACAGCGAAATTCGAAGGACGTCAATTTTGATGGGAATTATGAAGAGATTTGGCATTATAGCTTTATTTTCCTATTAAACATGTTTGATCTGATGGTTCTACACTAAATCTAGCACGCATAAGCTAATTAAGAATTTTAGTAAAATTTAAACCATAGTATTTGCTTTGTCACTTTTTTAAGTAAAAAATTTTTGTCGTCCAAAGCACTTGAAATTATGGGTAAAAGGGTTTTTACAGACGCTGAATCGATTGATGCAGTATGTTCGTAAATAGAGAAATTTGGTTGGGAATCTATTTCAGTTGAAGTAGTAAAGCGAAACTCGAAGGACGTCAATTTTGATGGGAATTATAAATAGGTTTGGCATTATAGCTTTATTTTCCTATTAAACATGTTTGATCTAATGGTTCTACACTAAATTCATCACGCATAAGCTAATTAAGAATTTTAGTAAAATTTAAACCATAGTATTTGCTTTGTCACTGTGTTAAGTAAAAAATTTTTGTCGTCCAAAGCACTTGAAATTATGGGTAAAAGGGTTTTTACAGACGCTGAATCGATTGATGCAGTATGTTCGTAAATAGAGAAATTTGGTTGGGAATCTATTGAAGTTGAAATAGTACAGCGAAACTCGAAGGACGTCAATTTTGATGGGAATTATAAAGAGATTTGGCATTATAGCTTTATTTTCCTATTAAACATGTTTGATCTGATGGTTCTACACTAAATCTATCACGCATAACCTAATTAAGAATTTTAGCAAAATTTAAACCATAGTATTTGCTTTGTCACTGTGTTAAGTATAAATTTTTGTGGTCAAAAACACTTGAAATTATAAGTAAAAGTGTTTTTAAAGACGCTGAATCGATTAATGCAGTTTATTCGTAAATAGAGAAATTTGGTTGGGAATCTATTGAAGTTGAAGTAGTACAGCTAAACTCGAAGGAAGTCAATTTTGATGGGAATTATGAAGAGATTTGCCATTATAGCTTTATTTTCCTATTAAACATGTTGGATCTGATGGTTCTACACTAAATTTATCACGCATAAGCTAATTAAGAATTTTAGTAAAATTTAAACCATAGTATTTGCTTTATCACTGTGTTAAGTAAAAAATTTTTATCGTCAAAAACACTTGAAAATATGGGTAAAAGGGTTTTTAAAGACGCTGAATCGATTGATGCAGTACGTTCGTAAATAGAGAAATTTGGTTGGGAATCTATTGAAGTTGAAATAGTACAGCGAAACTCGAAGGACGTCAATTTTGATGGGAATTATAAAGAGATTTGGCATTATAGCTTTATTTTCCTATTAAACATGTTTGATCTAATGGTTCTATACTAAATTTATCAAGCATAACCTAATTAAGAATTTTAGCAAAATTTAAACCATAGTAATTGCTTTGTCACTGTGTTAAGTAAAAAATTTTTGTGGTCAAAAACCTTTGAAATTATAAGTAAAAGTGTTTTTAACGACGCTGAATCGATTAATGCAGTTTGTTCGTAAATAGAGAAATTTGGTTGGGAATCTATTGAAGTTGAAATAGTACAGCGAAACTCGAAGGACGTCAATTTTGATGGGAATTATAAAGAGATTTGGCATTATAGCTTTATTTTCCTATTAAACATGTTTGATCTAATGGTTCTACACTAAATTTATCACGCATAACCTAATTAAGAATTTTAGCAAAATTTAAACCATAGTATTTGCTTTGTCACTGTGTTAAGTAAAAAATTTTTGTCGTCCAAAGCACTTGAAAATACGGGTAAAAGGGTTTTTAAAGACGCTGAATCGATTGATGCAGTACGTTCGTAAATAGAGAAATTTGGTTGGGAATCTATTGAAGTTGAAGTAGTACAGCGAAACTCGAAGGACGTCAATTTTGATGGGAATTATAAAATTTGGCATTATAGCTTTATTTTCCTATCAAACATGTTTGATCTAATGCGAGATCTAATGGTTCTACACTATATTTATAACGCATAACCTAATTAAGAATTTTAGCAAAATTTAAACCATAGTATTTGCTTTGTCACTGTGTTAAGTAAAATATTTTTGTCGTCCTAAGCACTTGAAATTATGGGTAAAAGGGTTTTTACAGACGCTGAATCGATTGATGCAGTATGTTCGTAAATAGAGAAATTTGGTTGGGAATCTATTGAAGTTGAAATAGTACAGCGAAACTCGAAGGACGTCAATTTTGATGGGAATTATAAAGAGATTTGGCATTATAGCTTTATTTTCCTATTAAACATGTTTGATCTACACTAAATTTATCACGCATAACCTAATTAAGAATTTTAGCAAAATTTAAACCATAGTATTTGCTTTGTCACTGTGTTAAGTAAAAATTTTTGTCGTCCAAAGCACTTGAAATTATGGGTAAAAGGGTTTTTACAGGCGCTGAATCGATTGATGCAGTATGTTCGTAAATAGAGAAATTTGGTTGGGAATCTATTGAAGTTGAAGTAGTACAGCGAAACTCCAAGGACGTCAATTTTGATGGGAATTATAAAGAGATTTGGCATTATAGCTTTATTTTACTATTAAACATGTTTGATCTAATGGTTCTACACTAAATTTATCAAGCATAACCTAATTAAGAATTTTAGCAAAATTTAAACCATAGTAATTGCTTTGTCACTGTGTTAAGTAAAAATATTTTGTGGTCAAAAACACTTGAAATTATAAGTAAAAGTGTTTTTAAAGACGCTGAATCGATTAATGCAGTTTGTTCGTAAATAGAGAAATTTGGTTGGGAATCTATTGAAGTTGAAGTAGTACAGCGAAATTCGAAGGACGTCAATTTTGATGGGAATTATGAAGAGATTTGGCATTATAGCTTTATTTTCCTATTAAACATGTTTGATCTGATGGTTCTACACTAAATCTAGCACGCATAAGCTAATTAAGAATTTTAGTAAAATTTAAACCATAGTATTTGCTTTGTCACTGTTAAGTAAAAAATTTTTGTCGTCCAAAGCACTTGAAATTATGGGTAAAAGGGTTTTTACAGACGCTGAATCGATTGATGCAGTATGTTCGTAAATAGAGAAATTTGGTTGGGAATCTATTTCAGTTGAAGTAGTAAAGCGAAACTCGAAGGACGTCAATTTTGATGGGAATTATAAATAGGTTTGGCATTATAGCTTTATTTTCCTATTAAACATGTTTGATCTAATGGTTCTACACTAAATTCATCACGCATAAGCTAATTAAGAATTTTAGTAAAATTTAAACCATAGTATTTGCTTTGTCACTGTGTTAAGTAAAAAATTTTTGTCGTCCAAAGCACTTGAAATTATGGGTAAAAGGGTTTTTACAGACGCTGAATCGATTGATGCAGTATGTTCGTAAATAGAGAAATTTGTTTGGGAATCTATTGAAGTTGAAATAGTACAGCGAAACTCGAAGGACGTCAATTTTGATGGGAATTATAAAGAGATTTGGCATTATAGCTTTATTTTCCTATTAAACATGTTTGATCTGATGGTTCTACACTAAATCTATCACGCATAACCTAATTAAGAATTTTAGCAAAATTTAAACCATAGTATTTGCTTTGTCACTGTGTTAAGTAAAAAATTTTTGTGGTCAAAAACACTTGAAATTATAAGTAAAAGTGTTTTTAAAGACGCTGAATCGATTAATGCAGTTTATTCGTAAATAGAGAAATTTGGTTGGGAATCTATTGAAGTTGAAGTAGTACAGCTAAACTCGAAGGAAGTCAATTTTGATGGGAATTATGAAGAGATTTGCCATTATAGCTTTATTTTCCTATTAAACATGTTTGATCTGATGGTTCTACACTAAATTTATCACGCATAAGCTAATTAAGAATTTTAGTAAAATTTAAACCATAGTATTTGCTTTATCACTGTGTTAAGTAAAAATTTTTATCGTCAAAAACACTTGAAAATATGGGTAAAAGGGTTTTTAAAGACGCTGAATCGATTGATGCAGTACGTTCGTAAATAGAGAAATTTGGTTGGGAATCTATTGAAGTTGAAGTAGTACAGCGAAACTCGAAGGACGTCAATTTTGATGGGAATTAGAAAGAGATTTGGCATTATAGCTTTATTTTCCTATCAAACATGTTTGATCCAATGGTTCTACACTAAATTTATCACGCATAACCTAATTAAGAATTTTAGCAAAATTTAAACCATAGTATTTGCTTTGTCACTGTGTTAAGTAAAAAATTTTTGTGGTCAAAAACACTTGAAATTATAAGTAAAAGTGTTTTTAAAGACGCTGAATCGATTAATGCAGTTTGTTCGTAAATAGAGAAATTTGGTTGGGAATCTATTGAAGTTGAAGTAGTACAGCGAAACTCGAAGGACGTCAATTTTGATGGGAATTATAAAGAGATTTGGCATTATAGCTTTATTTTCCTATTAAACATGTTTGATCCAATGGTTCTACACTAAATTTATCACGCATAACCTAATTAAGAATTTTAGCAAAATTTAAACCATAGTATTTGCTTTGTCACTGTGTTAAGTAAAATATTTTTGTCGTCCTAAGCACTTGAAATTATGGGTAAAAGGGTTTTTACAGACGCTGAATCGATTGATGCAGTATGTTCGTAAATAGAGAAATTTGGTTGGGAATCTATTGAAGTTGAAATAGTACAGCGAAACTCGAAGGACGTCAATTTTGATGGGAATTATAAAGAGATTTGGCATTATAGCTTTATTTTCCTATTAAACATGTTTGATCTACACTAAATTTATCACGCATAACCTAATTAAGAATTTTAGCAAAATTTAAACCATAGTATTTGCTTTGTCACTGTGTTAAGTAAAAAATTTTTGTCGTCCAAAGCACTTGAAATTATGGGTAAAAGGGTTTTTACAGGCGCTGAATCGATTGATGCAGTATGTTCGTAAATAGAGAAATTTGGTTGGGAATCTATTGAAGTTGAAGTAGTACAGCGAAACTCCAAGGACGTCAATTTTGATGGGAATTATAAAGAGATTTGGCATTATAGCTTTATTTTACTATTAAACATGTTTGATCTAATGGTTCTACACTAAATTTATCAAGCATAACCTGTACTACTTCAACTTCAATAGATTCCCAACCAAATTTCTCTATTTACGAACAAACTGCATTAATCGATTCAGCGTCGTTAAAAACACTTTTACTTATAATTTCAAAGGTTTTTGACCACAAAAATTTTTTACTTAACACAGTGACAAAGCAATTACTATGGTTTAAATTTTGCTAAAATTCTTAATTAGGTTATGCTTGATAAATTTAGTGTAGAACCATTAGATCAAACATGTTTAATAGGAAAATAAAGCTATAATGCCAAATCTCTTTATAATTCCCATCAAAATTGACGTCCTTCGAGTTTCGCTGTACTATTTCAACTTCAATAGATTCCCAACCAAATTTCTCTATTTACGAACATACTGCATCAATCGATTCAGCGTCTGTAAAAACCCTTTTACCCATAATTTCAAGTGCTTTGGACGACCAAAATTTTTTACTTAACACAGTGACAAAGCAAATACTATGGTTTAAATTTTGCTAAAATTCTTAATTAGGTTATGCGTGATAAATTTAGTGTAGAACCATTGGATCAAACATGTTTAATAGGAAAATAAAGCTATAATGCCAAATCTCTTTATAATTCCCATCAAAATTGACGTCCTTCGAGTTTCGCTGTACTACTTCAACTTCAATAGATTCCCAACCAAATTTCTCTATTTACGAACAAACTGCATTAATCGATTCAGCGTCTTTAAAAACACTTTTACTTATAATTTCAAGAGTTTTTGACCACAAAAATTTTTTACTTAACACAGTGACGAAGCAAATACTATGGTTTAAATTTTGCTAAAATTCTTAATTAGGTTATGCGTGATAAATTTAGTGTAGAACCATTAGATCAAACATGTTTAATAGGAAAATAAAGCTATAATGCCAAATCTCTTCATAATTTCCATCAAAATTGACGTCCTTCGAGTTTCGCTGTACTACTTCAACTTCAATAGATTCCCAACCAAATTTCTCTATTTACGAACAAACTGCATTAATCGATTCAGCGTCGTTAAAAACACTTTTACTTATAATTTCAAAGGTTTTTGACCACAAAAATTTTTTACTTAACACAGTGACAAAGCAAATACTATGGTTTAAATTTTGCTAAAATTCTTAATTAGGTTATGCGTGATAAATTTAGTGTAGAACCATCAGATCAAACATGTTTAATAGGAAAATAAAGCTCTTTATAATTCCCATCAAAATTGACGTCCTTCGAGTTTCGCTGTACTATTTCAACTTCAATAGATTCCCAACCAAATTTCTCTATTTACGAACATACTGCATCAATCGATTCAGCGTCTGTAAAAACCCTTTTACCCATAATTTCAAGTGCTTTGGACGACAAAAATTTTTTACTTAACACAGTGACAAAGCAAATACTATGGTTTAAATTTTACTAAAATTCTTAATTAGCTTATGCGTGATGAATTTAGTGTAGAACCATTAGATCAAACATGTTTAATAGGAAAATAAAGCTATAATGCCAAACCTATTTATAATTCCCATCAAAATTGACGTCCTTCGAGTTTCGCTGTACTACTTCAACTTCAATAGATTCCCAACCAAATTTCTCTATTTACGAACATACTGCATCAATCGATTCAGCGTCTGTAAAAACCCTTTTACCCATAATTTCAAGTGCTTTGGACGACAAAAATTTTTTACTTAAAAAAGTGACAAAGCATGGTTTAAATTTTGCTAAAATTCTTAATTAGGTTATGCGTGATAAATTTAGTGTAGAACCATCAGATCAAACATGTTTAATAGGAAAATAAAGCTATAATGCCAAATCTCTTTATAATTCCCATCAAAATTGACGTCCTTGAAGTTTCGCTTTACTACTTCAACTGAAATAGATTCCCAACCAAATTTCCCTATTTACGAACAAACTGCATCAATCGATTCAGCGTCTTTAAAAACCCTTTTACTCATAATTTCAGGTGTTTTGGACGACAGAAATTTTTTACTTAACACAGTGACAAAGCAAATACCATGGTTTAAATTTTGCTAAAATTCTAAATTAGGTTATGCGTGCTAGATTTAGTGTAGAACCATTAGATCAAACATGTTTAATAGGAAAATAAAGCTATAATGCCAAATCTCTTCATAATTCCCATCAAAATTGACGTCCTTCGAATTTCGCTGTACTACTTCAACTTCAATGGATTCCCAACCAAATTTCTCTATTTACGAACAAACTGCATTAATCGATTCAGCGTCTTTAAAAACACTTTTACTTATAATTTCAAGTGTTTTTGACCACAAAAATTTTTTACTTAACACAGTGACAAAGCAATTACCATGGTTTAAATTTTGCTAAAATTCTTAATTAGGTTATGCTTGATAAATTTAGTGTAGAACCATTAGATCAAACATGTTTAATAGGAAAATAAAGCTATAATGCCAAATCTCTTTATAATTCCCATCAAAATTGACGTCCTTGGAGTTTCGCTGTACTACTTCAACTTCAATAGATTCCCAACCAAATTTCTCTATTTACGAACATACTGCATCAATCGATTCAGCGTCTGTAAAAACCCTTTTACCCATAATTTCAAGTGCTTTGGACGACAAAAATTTTTCACTTAACACAGTGACAAAGCAAATACTATGGTTTAAATTTTGCTAAAATTCTTAATTAGGTTATGCGTGATAAATTTAGTGTAGAACCATTGGATCAAACATGTTTAATAGGAAAATAGAGCTATAATGCCAAATCTCTTTATAATTCCCATCAAAATTGACGTCCTTCGAGTTTCGCTGTACTACTTCAACTTCAATAGATTCCCAACCAAATTTCTCTATTTACGAACAAACTGCATTAATCGATTCAGCGTCTTTAAAAACACTTTTACTTATAATTTCAAGTGTTTTTGACCACAAAAATTTTTTACTTAACACAGTGACGAAGCAAATACTATGGTTTAAATTTTGCTAAAATTCTTAATTAGGTTATGCGTGATAAATTTAGTGTAGAACCATTAGATCAAACATGTTTAATAGGAAAATAAAGCTATAATGCCAAATCTCTTCATAATTTCCATCAAAATTGACGTCCTTCGAGTTTCGCTGTACTACTTCAACTTCAATAGATTCCCAACCAAATTTCTCTATTTACGAACAAACTGCATTAATCGATTCAGCGTCGTTAAAAACACTTTTACTTATAATTTCAAAGGTTTTTGACCACAAAAATTTTTTACTTAACACAGTGACAAAGCAATTACTATGGTTTAAATTTTGCTAAAATTCTTAATTAGGTTATGCTTGATAAATTTAGTGTAGAACCATTAGATCAAACATGTTTAATAGGAAAATAAAGCTATAATGCCAAATCTCTTTATAATTCCCATCAAAATTGACGTCCTTCGAGTTTCGCTGTACTATTTCAACTTCAATAGATTCCCAACCAAATTTCTCTATTTACGAACATACTGCATCAATCGATTCAGCGTCTGTAAAAACCCTTTTACCCATAATTTCAAGTGCTTTGGACGACAAAATTTTTTACTTAACACAGTGACAAAGCAAATACTATGGTTTAAATTTTGCTAAAATTCTTAATTAGGTTATGCGTGATAAATTTAGTGTAGAACCATTGGATCAAACATGTTTAATAGGAAAATAAAGCTATAATGCCAAATCTCTTTATAATTCCCATCAAAATTGACGTCCTTCGAGTTTCGCTGTACTACTTCAACTTCAATAGATTCCCAACCAAATTTCTCTATTTACGAACAAACTGCATTAATCGATTCAGCGTCTTTAAAAACACTTTTACTTATAATTTCAAGTGTTTTTGACCACAAAAATTTTTTACTTAACACAGTGACAAAGCAAATACTATGGTTTAAATTTTGCTAAAATTCTTAATTAGGTTATGCGTGATAAATTTAGTGTAGAACCATTAGATCAAACATGTTTAATAGGAAAATAAAGCTATAATGCCAAATCTCTTCATAATTTCCATCAAAATTGACGTCCTTCGAGTTTCGCTGTACTACTTCAACTTCAATAGATTCCCAACCAAATTTCTCTATTTACGAACAAACTGCATTAATCGATTCAGCGTCGTTAAAAACACTTTTACTTATAATTTCAAAGGTTTTTGACCACAAAAATTTTTTACTTAACACAGTGACAAAGCAATTACTATGGTTTAAATTTTGCTAAAATTCTTAATTAGGTTATGCATGATAAATTTAGTGTAGAACCATTAGATCAAACATGTTTAATAGGAAAATAAAGCTATAATGCCAAATCTCTTTATAATTCCCATCAAAATTGACGTCCTTCGAGTTTCGCTGTACTATTTCAACTTCAATAGATTCCCAACCAAATTTCTCTATTTACGAACATACTGCATCAATCGATTCAGCGTCTGTAAAAACCCTTTTACCCATAATTACAAGTGCTTTGGACGACAAAATTTTTTACTTAACACAGTGTCAAAGCAAATACTATGGTTTAAATTTTACTAAAATTCTTAATTAGCTTATGCGTGATGAATTTAGTGTAGAACCATTAGATCAAACATGTTTAATAGGAAAATAAAGCTATAATGCCAAACCTATTTATAATTCCCATCAAAATTGACGTCCTTCGAGTTTCGCTGTAACTACTTCAACTTCAATAGATTCCCAACCAAATTTCTCTATTTACGAACATACTGCATCAATCGATTCAGCGTCTGTAAAAACCCTTTTACCCATAATTTCAAGTGCTTTGGACGACAAAAATTTTTTACTTAAAAAAGTGACAAAGCAAATACTATGGTTTAAATTTTGCTAAAATTCTTAATTAGCTTATGCGTGATGAATTTAGTGTAGAACCATCAGATCAAACATGTTTAATTGGAAAATAAAGCTATAATGCCAAATCTCTTCATAATTCCCATCAAAATTGACGTCCTTGAAGTTTCGCTTTACTACTTCAACTGAAATAGATTCCCAACCAAATTTCCCTATTTACGAACAAACTGCATCAATCGATTCAGCGTCTTTAAAAACCCTTTTACTCATAATTTCAGGTGTTTTGGACGACAGAAATTTTTTACTTAACACAGTGACAAAGCAAATACCATGGTTTAAATTTTGCTAAAATTCTAAATTAGGTTATGCGTGCTAGATTTAGTGTAGAATCATTAGATCAAACATGTTTAATAGGAAAATAAAGCTATAATGCCAAATCTCTTCATAATTCCCATCAAAATTGACGTCCTTCGAATTTCGCTGTACTACTTCAACTTCAATAGATTCCCAACCAAATTTCTCTATTTACGAACAAACTGCATTAATCGATTCAGCGTCTTTAAAAACACTTTTACTTATAATTTCAAGTGTTTTTGACCACAAAAATTTTTTACTTAACACAGTGACAAAGCAATTACTATGGTTTAAATTTTGCTAAAATTCTTAATTAGGTTATGCTTGATAAATTTAGTGTAGAACCATTAGATCAAACATGTTTAATAGTAAAATAAAGCTATAATGCCAAATCTCTTTATAATTCCCATCAAAATTGACGTCCTTGGAGTTTCGCTGTACTACTTCAACTTCAATAGATTCCCAACCAAATTTCTCTATTTACGAACATACTGCATCAATCGATTCAGCGCCTGTAAAAACCCTTTTACCCATAATTTCAAGTGCTTTGGACGACAAAAATTTTTACTTAACACAGTGACAAAGCAAATACCAATGTTTAAATTTTGCTAAAATTCTAAATTAGGTTATGCGTGCTAGATTTAGTGTAGAACCATTAGATCAAACATGTTTAATAGGAAAATAAAGCTATAATGCCAAATCTCTTCATAATTCCCATCAAAATTGACGTCCTTCGAATTTCGCTGTACTACTTCAACTTCAATAGATTCCCAACCAAATTTCTCTATTTACGAACAAACTGCATTAATCGATTCAGCGTCTTTAAAAACACTTTTACTTATAATTTCAAGTGTTTTTGACCACAAAAATTTTTTACTTAACACAGTGACAAAGCAATTACTATGGTTTAAATTTTGCTAAAATTCTTAATTAGGTTATGCTTGATAAATTTAGTGTAGAACCATTAGATCAAACATGTTTAATAGTAAAATAACGCTATAATGCCAAATCTCTTTATAATTCCCATCAAAATTGACGTCCTTCGAGTTTCGCTGTAACTACTTCAACTTCAATAGATTCCCAACCAAATTTCTCTATTTACGAACATACTGCATCAATCGATTCAGCGTCTGTAAAAACCCTTTTACCCATAATTTCAAGTGCTTTGGACGACAAAAATTTTTTACTTAAAAAAGTGACAAAGCAAATACTATGGTTTAAATTTTGCTAAAATTCTTAATTAGCTTATGCGTGATGAATTTAGTGTAGAACCATCAGATCAAACATGTTTAATAGGAAAATAAAGCTATAATGCCAAATCTCTTTATAATTCCCATCAAAATTGACGTCCTTGAAGTTTCGCTTTACTACTTCAACTGAAATAGATTCCCAACCAAATTTCCCTATTTACGAACAAACTGCATCAATCGATTCAGCGTCTTTAAAAACCCTTTTACTCATAATTTCAGGTGTTTTGGACGACAGAAATTTTTTACTTAACACAGTGACAAAGCAAATACCATGGTTTAAATTTTGCTAAAATTCTAAATTAGGTTATGCGTGCTAGATTTAGTGTAGAACCATTAGATCAAACATGTTTAATAGGAAAATAAAGCTATAATGCCAAATCTCTTCATAATTCCCATCAAAATTGACGTCCTTCGAATTTCGCTGTACTACTTCAACTTCAATAGATTCCCAACCAAATTTCTCTATTTACGAACAAACTGCATTAATCGATTCAGCGTCTTTAAAAACACTTTTACTTATAATTTCAAGTGTTTTTGACCACAAAAATTTTTTACTTAACACAGTGACAAAGCAATTACTATGGTTTAAATTTTGCTAAAATTCTTAATTAGGTTATGCTTGATAAATTTAGTGTAGAACCATTAGATCAAACATGTTTAATAGTAAAATAAAGCTATAATGCCAAATCTCTTTATAATTCCCATCAAAATTGACGTCCTTGGAGTTTCGCTGTACTACTTCAACTTCAATAGATTCCCAACCAAATTTCTCTATTTACGAACATACTGCATCAATCGATTCAGCGCCTGTAAAAACCCTTTTACCCATAATTTCAAGTGCTTTGGACGACAAAAATTTTTTACTTAACACAGTGACAAAGCAAATACCAATGTTTAAATTTTGCTAAAATTCTAAATTAGGTTATGCGTGCTAGATTTAGTGTAGAACCATTAGATCAAACATGTTTAATAGGAAAATAAAGCTATAATGCCAAATCTCTTCATAATTCCCATCAAAATTGACGTCCTTCGAATTTCGCTGTACTACTTCAACTTCAATAGATTCCCAACCAAATTTCTCTATTTACGAACAAACTGCATTAATCGATTCAGCGTCTTTAAAAACACTTTTACTTATAATTTCAAGTGTTTTTGACCACAAAAATTTTTTACTTAACACAGTGACAAAGCAATTACTATGGTTTAAATTTTGCTAAAATTCTTAATTAGGTTATGCTTGATAAATTTAGTGTAGAACCATTAGATCAAACATGTTTAATAGTAAAATAACGCTATAATGCCAAATCTCTTTATAATTCCCATCAAAATTGACGTCCTTGGAGTTTCGCTGTACTACTTCAACTTCAATAGATTCCCAACCAAATTTCTCTATTTACGAACATACTGCATCAATCGATTCAGCGCCTGTAAAAACCCTTTTACCCATAATTTCAAGTGCTTTGGACGACAAAAATTTTTTACTTAACACAGTGACAAAGCAAATACTATGGTTTAAATTTTACTAAAATTCTTAATTAGCTTATGCGTGATGAATTTAGTGTAGAACCATTAGATCAAACATGTTTAATAGGAAAATAAAGCTATAATGCCAAACCTATTTATAATTCCCATCAAAATTGACGTCCTTCGAGTTTCGCTGTACTATTTCAACTTCAATAGATTCCCAACAAATTTCTCTATTTACGAACATACTGCATCAATCGATTCAGCGTCTGTAAAAACCCTTTTACCCATAATTTCAAGTGCTTAGGACGACAAAAATATTTTACTTAACACAGTGACAAAGCAAATACTATGGTTTAAATTTTGCTAAAATTCTTAATTAGGTTATGCGTTATAAATATAGTGTAGAACCATTAGATCTCGCATTAGATCAAACATGTTTGATAGGAAAATAAAGCTATAATGCCAAATCTCTTTATAATTCCCATCAAAATTGACGTCCTTCGAGTTTCGCTGTACTACTTCAACTTCAATAGATTCCCAACCAAATTTCTCTATTTACGAACGTACTGCATCAATCGATTCAGCGTCTTTAAAAACCCTTTTACCCGTATTTTCAAGTGTTTTTGACGACAAAAATTTTTACTTAACACAGTGACAAAGCAAATACTATGGTTTAAATTTTGCTAAAATTCTTAATTAGGTTATGCGTGATAAATTTAGTGTAGAACCATTAGATCAAACATGTTTAATAGGAAAATAAAGCTATAATGCCAAATCTCTTCATAATTTCCATTAAAATTGACGTCCTTCGAGTTTCGCTGTACTACTTCAACTTCAATAGATTCCCAACCAAATTTCTCTATTTACGAACAAACTGCATTAATCGATTCAGCGTCGTTAAAAACACTTTTACTTATAATTTCAAAGGTTTTTGACCACAAAAATTTTTTACTTAACACAGTGACAAAGCAATTACTATGGTTTAAATTTTGCTAAAATTCTTAATTAGCTTATGCTTGATAAATTTAGTGTAGAACCATTAGATCAAACATGTTTAATAGGAAAATAAAGCTATAATGCCAAATCTCTTTATAATTCCCATCAAAATTGACGTCCTTCGAGTTTCGCTGTACTATTTCAACTTCAATAGATTCCCAACCAAATTTCTCTATTTACGAACATACTGCATCAATTGATTCAGCGTCTGTAAAAACCCTTTTACCCATAATTTCAAGTGCTTTGGACGACAAAAATTTTTTACTTAACACAGTGACAAAGCAAATACTATGGTTTAAGTTTTGCTAAAATTCTTAATTAGCTTATGCGTGATAAATTTAGTGTAGAACCATTGGATCAAACATGTTTAATAGGAAAATAAAGCTATAATGCCAAATCTCTTTATAATTCCCATCAAAATTGACGTCCTTCGAGTTTTGCTGTACTATTTCAACTTCAATAGATTCCCAACCAAATTTCTCTATTTACGAACATACTGCATCAATCGATTCAGCGTCTGTAAAAACCCTTTTACCCATAATTTCAAGTGCTTTGGACGACAAAAATTTTTTACTTAACACAGTGACAAAGCAAATACTATGGTTTAAATTTTGCTAAAATTCTTAATTAGGTTATGATTGATAAATTTAGTGTAGAACCATTAGATCAAACATGTTTAATAGGAAAATAAAGCTATAATGCCAAATCTCTTTATAATTCCCATCAAAATTGACGTCCTTGGAGTTTCGCTGTACTACTTCAACTTCAATAGATTCCCAACCAAATTTCTCTATTTACGAACATACTGCATCAATCGATTCAGCGTCTGTAAAAACACTTTTACTTATAATTTTAAGTGTTTTTGACCACAAAAATTTTTTACTTAACACAGTGACAAAGCAAATACTATGGTTTAAATTTTGCTAAAATTCTTAATTAGGTTATGCGTGATAAATTTAGTGTAGAACCATTGGATCAAACATGTTTGATAGGAAAATAAAGCTATAATGCCAAATCTCTTTCTAATTCCCATCAAAATTGACGTCCTTCGAGTTTCGCTGTACTACTTCAACTTCAATAGATTCCCAACCAAATTTCTCTATTTACGAACGTACTGCATCAATCGATTCAGCGTCTTTAAAAACCCTTTTACCCATATTTTCAAGTGTTTTTGACGATAAAAATTTTTTACTTAACACAGTGATAAAGCAAATACTATGGTTTAAATTTTACTAAAATTCTTAATTAGCTTATGCGTGATAAATTTAGTGTAGAACCATCAGATCAAACATGTTTAATAGGAAAATAAAGCTATAATGGCAAATCTCTTCATAATTCCCATCAAAATTGACTTCCTTCGAGTTTAGCTGTACTACTTCAACTTCAATAGATTCCCAACCAAATTTCTCTATTTACGAATAAACTGCATTAATCGATTCAGCGTCTTTAAAAACACTTTTACTTATAATTTCAAGTGTTTTTGACCACAAAAATTTTTTACTTAACACAGTGACAAAGCAAATACTATGGTTTAAATTTTGCTAAAATTCTTAATTAGGTTATGCGTGATAGATTTAGTGTAGAACCATCAGATCAAACATGTTTAATAGGAAAATAAAGCTATAATGCCAAATCTCTTTATAATTCCCATCAAAATTGACGTCCTTCGAGTTTCGCTGTACTATTTCAACTTCAATAGATTCCCAACCAAATTTCTCTATTTACGAACATACTGCATCAATCGATTCAGCGTCTGTAAAAACCCTTTTACCCATAATTTCAAGTGCTTTGGACGACAAAAATTTTTTACTTAACACAGTGACAAAGCAAATACTATGGTTTAAATTTTACTAAAATTCTTAATTAGCTTATGCGTGATGAATTTAGTGTAGAACCATTAGATCAAACATGTTTAATAGGAAAATAAAGCTATAATGCCAAACCTATTTATAATTCCCATCAAAATTGACGTCCTTCGAGTTTCGCTTTACTACTTCAACTGAAATAGATTCCCAACCAAATTTCTCTATTTACGAACATACTGCATCAATCGATTCAGCGTCTGTAAAAACCCTTTTACCCATAATTTCAAGTGCTTTGGACGACAAAAATTTTTTACTTAAAAAGTGACAAAGCAAATACTATGGTTTAAATTTTACTAAAATTCTTAATTAGCTTATGCGTGCTAGATTTAGTGTAGAACCATCAGATCAAACATGTTTAATAGGAAAATAAAGCTATAATGCCAGACGCTGAATCGATTGATGCAGTATGTTCGTAAATAGAGAAATTTGGTTGGGAATCTATTGAAGTTGAAATAGTACAGCGAAACTCGAAGGACGTCAATTTTGATGGGAATTATAAAGAGATTTGGCATTATAGCTTTATTTTCCTATTAAACATGTTTGATCTAATGGTTCTATACTAAATTTATCAAGCATAACCTAATTAAGAATTTTAGCAAAATTTAAACCATAGTAATTGCTTTGTCACTGTGTTAAGTAAAAATTTTTGTGGTCAAAAACCTTTGAAATTATAAGTAAAAGTGTTTTTAACGACGCTGAATCGATTAATGCAGTTTGTTCGTAAATAGAGAAATTTGGTTGGGAATCTATTGAAGTTGAAATAGTACAGCGAAACTCGAAGGACGTCAATTTTGATGGGAATTATAAAGAGATTTGGCATTATAGCTTTATTTTCCTATTAAACATGTTTGATCTAATGGTTCTACACTAAATTTATCACGCATAACCTAATTAAGAATTTTAGCAAAATTTAAACCATAGTATTTGCTTTGTCACTGTGTTAAATAAAAAATTTTTGTCGTCCAAAGCACTTGAAAATACGGGTAAAAGGGTTTTTAAAGACGCTGAATCGATTGATGCAGTACGTTCGTAAATAGAGAAATTTGGTTGGGAATCTATTGAAGTTGAAGTAGTACAGCGAAACTCGAAGGACGTCAATTTTGATGGGAATTATGGCATTATAGCTTTATTTTCCTATCAAACATGTTTGATCTAATGCGAGATCTAATGGTTCTACACTATATTTATAACGCATAACCTAATTAAGAATTTTAGCAAAATTTAAACCATAGTATTTGCTTTGTCACTGTGTTAAGTAAAATATTTTTGTCGTCCTAAGCACTTGAAATTATGGGTAAAAGGGTTTTTACAGACGCTGAATCGATTGATGCAGTATGTTCGTAAATAGAGAAATTTGGTTGGGAATCTATTGAAGTTGAAATAGTACAGCGAAACTCGAAGGACGTCAATTTTGATGGGAATTATAAAGAGATTTGGCATTATAGCTTTATTTTCCTATTAAACATGTTTGATCTACACTAAATTTATCACGCATAACCTAATTAAGAATTTTAGCAAAATTTAAACCATAGTATTTGCTTTGTCACTGTGTTAAGTAAAAAATTTTTTTCGTCCAAAGCACTTGAAATTATGGGTAAAAGGGTTTTTACAGGCGCTGAATCGATTGATGCAGTATGTTCGTAAATAGAGAAATTTGGTTGGGAATCTATTGAAGTTGAAGTAGTACAGCGAAACTCCAAGGACGTCAATTTTGATGGGAATTATAAAGAGATTTGGCATTATAGCTTTATTTTACTATTAAACATGTTTGATCTAATGGTTCTACACTAAATTTATCAAGCATAACCTAATTAAGAATTTTAGCAAAATTTAAACCATAGTAATTGCTTTGTCACTGTGTTAAGTAAAAATATTTTGTGGTCAAAAACACTTGAAATTATAAGTAAAAGTGTTTTTAAAGACGCTGAATCGATTAATGCAGTTTGTTCGTAAATAGAGAAATTTGGTTGGGAATCTATTGAAGTTGAAGTAGTACAGCGAAATTCGAAGGACGTCAATTTTGATGGGAATTATGAAGAGATTTGGCATTATAGCTTTATTTTCCTATTAAACATGTTTGATCTGGATGGTTCTACACTAAATCTAGCACGCATAAGCTAATTAAGAATTTTAGTAAAATTTAAACCATAGTATTTGCTTTGTCACTTTTTTAAGTAAAAAATTTTTGTCGTCCAAAGCACTTGAAATTATGGGTAAAAGGGTTTTTACAGACGCTGAATCGATTGATGCAGTATGTTCGTAAATAGAGAAATTTGGTTGGGAATCTATTTCAGTTGAAGTAGTAAAGCGAAACTCGAAGGACGTCAATTTTGATGGGAATTATAAATAGGTTTGGCATTATAGCTTTATTTTCCTATTAAACATGTTTGATCTAATGGTTCTACACTAAATTCATCACGCATAAGCTAATTAAGAATTTTAGTAAAATTTAAACCATAGTATTTGCTTTGTCACTGTGTTAAGTAAAAAATTTTGTCGTCCAAAGCACTTGAAATTATGGGTAAAAGGGTTTTTACAGACGCTGAATCGATTGATGCAGTATGTTCGTAAATAGAGAAATTTGGTTGGGAATCTATTGAAGTTGAAATAGTACAGCGAAACTCGAAGGACGTCAATTTTGATGGGAATTATAAAGAGATTTGGCATTATAGCTTTATTTTCCTATTAAACATGTTTGATCTGATGGTTCTACACTAAATCTATCACGCATAACCTAATTAAGAATTTTAGCAAAATTTAAACCATAGTATTTGCTTTGTCACTGTGTTAAGTAAAAATATTTTGTGGTCAAAAACACTTGAAATTATAAGTAAAAGTGTTTTTAAAGACGCTGAATCGATTAATGCAGTTTATTCGTAAATAGAGAAATTTGGTTGGGAATCTATTGAAGTTGAAGTAGTACAGCTAAACTCGAAGGAAGTCAATTTTGATGGGAATTATGAAGAGATTTGCCATTATAGCTTTATTTTCCTATTAAACATGTTTGATCTGATGGTTCTACACTAAATTTATCACGCATAAGCTAATTAAGAATTTTAGTAAAATTTAAACCATAGTATTTGCTTTATCACTGTGTTAAGTAAAAAAATTTATCGTCAAAAACACTTGAAAATATGGGTAAAAGGGTTTTTAAAGACGCTGAATCGATTGATGCAGTACGTTCGTAAATAGAGAAATTTGGTTGGGAATCTATTGAAGTTGAAATAGTACAGCGAAACTCGAAGGACGTCAATTTTGATGGGAATTATAAAGAGATTTGGCATTATAGCTTTATTTTCCTATTAAACATGTTTGATCTAATGGTTCTATACTAAATTTATCAAGCATAACCTAATTAAGAATTTTAGCAAAATTTAAACCATAGTAATTGCTTTGTCACTGTGTTAAGTAAAAATTTTTGTGGTCAAAACCTTTGAAATTATAAGTAAAAGTGTTTTTAACGACGCTGAATCGATTAATGCAGTTTGTTCGTAAATAGAGAAATTTGGTTGGGAATCTATTGAAGTTGAAATAGTACAGCGAAACTCGAAGGACGTCAATTTTGATGGGAATTATAAAGAGATTTGGCATTATAGCTTTATTTTCCTATTAAACATGTTTGATCAAATGGTTCTACACTAAATTTATCACGCATAACCTAATTAAGAATTTTAGCAAAATTTAAACCATAGTATTTGCTTTGTCACTGTGTTAAATAAAAAATTTTTGTCGTCCAAAGCACTTGAAAATACGGGTAAAAGGGTTTTTAAAGACGCTGAATCGATTGATGCAGTACGTTCGTAAATAGAGAAATTTGGTTGGGAATCTATTGAAGTTGAAGTAGTACAGCGAAACTCGAAGGACGTCAATTTTGATGGGAATTATAAAGAGATTTGGCATTATAGCTTTATTTTCCTATCAAACATGTTTGATCTGATGGTTCTACACTAAATTTATCACGCATAACCTAATTAAGAATTTTAGCAAAATTTAAACCGTAGTATTTGCTTTGTCACTGTGTTAAGTAAAAAATTTTTGTGGTCAAAAACACTTGAAATTATAAGTAAAAGTGTTTTTAAAGACGCTGAATCGATTAATGCAGTTTATTCGTAAATAGAGAAATTTGGTTGGGAATCTATTGAAGTTGAAGTAGTACAGCTAAACTCGAAGGAAGTCAATTTTGATGGGAATTATGAAGAGATTTGCCATTATAGCTTTATTTTCCTATTAAACATGTTTGATCTGATGGTTCTACACTAAATTTATCACGCATAAGCTAATTAAGAATTTTAGTAAAATTTAAACCATAGTATTTGCTTTATCACTGTGTTAAGTAAAAAATTTTTATCGTCAAAAACACTTGAAAATATGGGTAAAAGGGTTTTTAAAGACGCTGAATCGATTGATGCAGTACGTTCGTAAAGGGAAATTTGGTTGGGAATCTATTGAAGTTGAAGTAGTACAGCGAAACTCGAAGGACGTCAATTTTGATGGGAATTAGAAAGAGATTTGGCATTATAGCTTTATTTTCCTATTAAACATGTTTGATCTAATGGTTCTACACTAAATTTATCACGCATAACCTAATTAAGAATTTTAGCAAAATTTAAGTAAAAGTGTTTTTAAAGACGCTGAATCGATTAATGCAGTTTGTTCGTAAATAGAGAAATTTGGTTGGGAATCTATTGAAGTTGAAGTAGTACAGCGAAACTCGAAGGACGTCAATTTTGATGGGAATTATAAAGAGATTTGGCATTATAGCTTTATTTTCCTATTAAACATGTTTGATCCAATGGTTCTACACTAAATTTATCACGCATAACCTAATTAAGAATTTTAGCAAAATTTAAACCATAGTATTTGCTTTGTCACTGTGTTAAGTAAAATATTTTTGTCGTCCTAAGCACTTGAAATTATGGGTTAAAGGGTTTTTACAGACGCTGAATCGATTGATGCAGTATGTTCGTAAATAGAGAAATTTGGTTGGGAATCTATTGAAGTTGAAATAGTACAGCGAAACTCGAAGGACGTCAATTTTGATGGGAATTATAAAGAGATTTGGCATTATAGCTTTATTTTCCTATTAAACATGTTTGATCTACACTAAATTTATCACGCATAACCTAATTAAGAATTTTAGCAAAATTTAAACCATAGTATTTGCTTTGTCACTGTGTTAAGTAAAAAATTTTTGTGGTCAAAACACTTGAAATTATAAGTAAAAGTGTTTTTAAAGACGCTGAATCGATTAATGCAGTTTATTCGTAAATAGAGAAATTTGGTTGGGAATCTATTGAAGTTGAAGTAGTACAGCTAAACTCGAAGGAAGTCAATTTTGATGGGAATTATGAAGAGATTTGCCATTATAGCTTTATTTTCCTATTAAACATGTTTGATCTGATGGTTCTACACTAAATTTATCACGCATAAGCTAATTAAGAATTTTAGTAAAATTTAAACCATAGTATTTGCTTTATCACTGTGTTAAGTAAAAAATTTTTATCGTCAAAAACACTTGAAAATATGGGTAAAAGGGTTTTAAAGACGCTGAATCAATTGATGCAGTACGTTCGTAAATAGAGAAATTTGGTTGGGAATCTATTGAAGTTGAAGTAGTACAGCGAAACTCGAAGGACGTCAATTTTGATGGGAATTAGAAAGAGATTTGGCATTATAGCTTTATTTTCCTATCAAACATGTTTGATCCAATGGTTCTACACTAAATTTATCACGCATAACCTAATTAAGAATTTTAGCAAAATTTAAACCATAGTATTTGCTTTGTCACTGTGTTAAGTAAAAATTTTTGTGGTCAAAAACACTTGAAATTATAAGTAAAAGTGTTTTTAAAGACGCTGAATCGATTAATGCAGTTTGTTCGTAAATAGAGAAATTTGGTTGGGAATCTATTGAAGTTGAAGTAGTACAGCGAAACTCGAAGGACGTCAATTTTGATGGGAATTATAAAGAGATTTGGCATTATAGCTTTATTTTCCTATTAAACATGTTTGATCCAATGGTTCTACACTAAATTTATCACGCATAACCTAATTAAGAATTTTAGCAAAATTTAAACCATAGTATTTGCTTTGTCACTGTGTTAAGTAAAAAATTTTGGTCGTCCAAAGCACTTGAAATTATGTGTAAATGGTTTTTTACAGGCGCTGAATCGATTGATGCAGTATGTTCGTAAATAGAGAAATTTGGTTGGGAATCTATTGAAGTTGAAGTAGTACAGCGAAACTCCAAGGACGTCAATTTTGATGGGAATTATAAAGAGATTTGGCATTATAGCGTTATTTTACTATTAAACATGTTTGATCTAATGGTTCTACACTAAATTTATCAAGCATAACCTAATTAAGAATTTTAGCAAAATTTAAACCATAGTAATTGCTTTGTCACTGTGTTAAGTAAAAAATTTTTGTGGTCAAAAACACTTGAAATTATAAGTAAAAGTGTTTTTAAAGACGCTGAATCGATTAATGCAGTTTGTTCGTAAATAGAGAAATTTGGTTGGGAATCTATTGAAGTTGAAGTAGTACAGCGAAATTCGAAGGACGTCAATTTTGATGGGAATTATGAAGAGATTTGGCATTATAGCTTTATTTTCCTATTAAACATGTTTGATCTAATGGTTCTACACTAAATCTAGCACGCATAACCTAATTTAGAATTTTAGCAAAATTTAAACCATAGTATTTGCTTTGTCACTTTGTTAAGTAAAATATTTTGGTCGTCCAAAGCACTTGAAATTATGGTTAAAAGGGTTTTTACAGACGCTGAATCGATTGATGCAGTATGTTCGTAAATAGAGAAATTTGGTTGGGAATCTATTGAAGTTGAAGTACATAGTACAGCGAAACTCGAAGGACGTCAATTTTGATGGGAATTATAAATAGGTTTGGCATTAAAGCTTTATTTTCCTATTAAACATGTTTGATCTGATGGTTCTACACTAAATTTATCACGCATAAGCTAATTAAGAATTTTAGTAAAATTTAAACCATAGTATTTGCTTTGTCACTGTGTTAAGTAAAAAATTTTTGTCGTCCAAAGCACTTAAAATTATGGGTAAAAGGGTTTTTACAGACGCTGAATCGATTGATGCAGTATGTTCGTAAATAGAGAAATTTGGTTGGGAATCTATTGAAGTTGAAATAGTACAGCGAAACTCGAAGGACGTCAATTTTGATGGGAATTATAAAGAGATTTGGCATTATAGCTTTATTTTCCTATTAAACATGTTTGATCTGATGGTTCTACACTAAATTTATCACGCATAAGCTAATTAAGAATTTTAGTAAAATTTAAACCATAGTATTTGCTTTATCACTGTGTTAAGTAAAAATTTTTGTCGTCCAAAGCATATGAAATTATGGGTAAAAGGGTTTATACAGACGCTGAATCGATTATTGCAGTTTTGTCGTTATTAGAAATTTGGTTGGGAATCTATTGAAGTTGAAATAGTACAGCGAAACTCGAAGGACGTCAATTTTGATGGGAATTATAAAGAGATTTGGCATTATAGCTTTATTTTCCTATTAAACATGTTTGATCTGATGGTTCTACACTAAATTTATCACGCATAAGCTAATTAAGAATTTTAGTAAAATTTAAACCATAGTATTTGCTTTATCACTGTGTTAAGTAAAAAATTTTTGTCGTCCAAAGCACTTGAAATTATGGGTAAAAGGGTTTTTACAGACGCTGAATCGATTGATGCAGTATGTTCGTAAATAGAGAAATTTGGTTGGGAATCTATTGAAGTTGACATAGTACAGCGAAACTCGAAGGACGTCAATTTTGATGGGAATTATAAAGAGATTTGGCATTATAGCTTTATTTTCCTATTAAACATGTTTGATCTAATGGTTCTACACTAAATTTATCAAGCATAACCTAATTAAGAATTTTAGCAAAATTTAAACCATAGTAATTGCTTTGTCACTGTGTTAAGTAAAAAATTTTTGTGGTCAAAAACACTTGAAATTATAAGTAAAAGGGTTTTTAAAGACGCTGAATCGATTAATGCAGATTGTTTGTAAATAGAGAAATTTGGTTGGGAATCTATTGAAGTTGAAGTAGTACAGCGAAACTCGAAATACGTCAATTTTGATGGAAATTAGGAAGAGATTTGGCATTATAGCTTTATTTTCCTATTAAACATGTTTGATCTAATGGTTCTACACTAAATTTTTCAGGCATAAGCTAATTAAGAATTTTAGCAAAATTTAAACCATAGTATTTGCTTTGTCACTGTGTTAAGTAAAAAATTTTTGTCTTCAAAAACACTTGAAAATACGGCTATAATGCCAAATCTTCATAATTCCCATCAAAATTGACGTCCTTCGAATTTCGCTGTACTACTTCAGCTTCAATAGATTCCCAACCAAATTTCTCTATTTACGAACAAACTGCATTAATCGATTCAGCGTCTTTAAAAACACTTTTACTTATAATTTCAAGTGTTTTCGACCACAAAAATTTTTTACTTAACACAGTGACAAAGCAATTACTATGGTTTAAATTTTGCTAAAATTCTTAATTAGGTTATGCTTGATAAATTTAGTGTAGAACCATTAGATCAAACATGTTTAATAGTAAAATAAAGCTATAATGCCAAATCTCTTTATAATTCCCATCAAAATTGACGTCCTTGGAGTTTCGCTGTACTACTTCAACTTCAATAGATTCCCAACCAAATTTCTCTATTTACGAACATACTGCATCAATCGATTCAGCGTCTGTAAAAACCCTTTTACCCATAATTTCAAGTGCTTAGGACGACAAAAATATTTTACTTAACACAGTGACAAAGCAAATACTATGGTTTAAATTTTGCTAAAATTCTTAATTAGGTTATGCGTTATAAATATAGCGTAGAACCATTAGATCTCGCATTAGATCATACATGTTTGATAGGAAAATAAAGCTATAATGCCAAATCTCTTTATAATTCCCATCAAAATTGACGTCCTTCGAGTTTCGCTGTACTACTTCAACTTCAATAGATTCCCAACCAAATTTCTCTATTTACGAACGTACTGCATCAATCGATTCAGCGTCTTTAAAAACCCTTTTACCCGTATTTTCAAGTGTTTTTGAAGACAAAAATTTTTTACTTAACACAGTGACAAAGCAAATACTATGGTTTAAATTTTGCTAAAATTCTTAATTAGGTTATGCGTGATAAATTTAGTGTAGAACCATTAGATCAAACATGTTTAATAGGAAAATAAAGCTATAATGCCAAATCTCTTCATAATTTCCATCAAAATTGACGTCCTTCGAGTTTCGCTGTACTACTTCAACTTCAATAGATTCCCAACCAAATTTCTCTATTTACGAACAAACTGCATTAATCGATTCAGCGTCGTTAAAAACACTTTTACTTATAATTTCAAAGGTTTTTGACCACAAAAATTTTTTACTTAACACAGTGACAAAGCAATTACTATGGTTTAAATTTTGCTAAAATTCTTAATTAGGTTATGCTTGATAAATTTAGTGTAGAACCATTAGATCAAACATGTTTAATAGGAAAATAAAGCTATAATGCCAAATCTCTTTATAATTCCCATCAAAATTGACGTCCTTCGAGTTTCGCTGTACTATTTCAACTTCAATAGATTCCCAACCAAATTTCTCTATTTACGAATAAACTGCATTAATCGATTCAGCGTCTTTAAAAACACTTTTACTTATAATTTCAAGTGTTTTTGACCACAAAAATTTTTTACTTAACAAAGTGACAAAGCAAATACTATGGTTTAAATTTTGCTAAAATTCTTAATTAGGTTATGCGTGATAAATTTAGTGTAGAACCATCAGATCAAACATGTTTAATAGGAAAATAAAGCTATAATGCCAAATCTCTTTATAATTCCCATCAAAATTGACGTCCTTCGAGTTTCGCTGTACTATTTCAACTTCAATAGATTCCCAACCAAATTTCTCTATTTACGAACATACTGCATCAATCGATTCAGCGTCTGTAAAAACCCTTTTACCCATAATTTCAAGTGCTTTGGACGACAAAAATTTTTTACTTAAAAAAGTGACAAAGCAAATACTATGGTTTAAATTTTGCTAAAATTCTAAATTAGGTTATGCGTGCTAGATTTAGTGTAGAACCATTAGATCAAACATGTTTAATAGGAAAATAAAGCTATAATGCCAAATCTCTTCATAATTCCCATCAAAATTGACGTCCTTCGAATTTCGCTGTACTACTTCAACTTCAATAGATTCCCAACCAAATTTCTCTATTTACGAACAAACTGCATTAATCGATTCAGCGTCTTTAAAAACACTTTTACTTATAATTTCAAGTGTTTTTGACCACAAAAATTTTTTACTTAACACAGTGACAAAGCAATTACTATGGTTTAAATTTTGCTAAAATTCTTAATTAGGTTATGCTTGATAAATTTAGTGTAGAACCATTAGATCAAACATGTTTAATAGTAAAATAACGCTATAATGCCAAATCTCTTTATAATTCCCATCAAAATTGACGTCCTTGGAGTTTCGCTGTACTACTTCAACTTCAATAGATTCCCAACCAAATTTCTCTATTTACGAACATACTGCATCAATCGATTCAGCGCCTGTAAAAACCCTTTTACCCATAATTTCAAGTGCTTTGGACGACCAAAATTTTTTACTTAACACAGTGACAAAGCAAATACTATGGTTTAAATTTTGCTAAAATTCTTAATTAGGTTATGCGTGATAAATTTAGTGTAGAACCATTAGATCAAACATGTTTAATAGGAAAATAAAGCTATAATGCCAAATCTCTTCATAATTTCCATCAAAATTGACGTCCTTCGAGTTTCGCTGTACTACTTCAACTTCAATAGATTCCCAACCAAATTTCTCTATTTACGAACAAACTGCATTAATCGATTCAGCGTCTTTAAAAACACTTTTACTTATAATTTCAAGTGTTTTTGACCACAAAAATTTTTTACTTAACACAGTGACAAAGCAAATACTATGGTTTAAATTTTGCTAAAATTCTTAATTAGGTTATGCTTGATAAATTTAGTGTAGAACCATTAGATCAAACATGTTTAATAGGAAAATAAAGCTATAATGCCAAATCTCTTTATAATTCCCATCAAAATTGACGTCCTTCGAGTTTCGCTGTACTACTTCAACTTCAATAGATTCCCAACCAAATTTCTCTATTTACGAACATACTGCATCAATCGATTCAGCGTCTGTAAAAACCCTTTTACCCATAATTTCAAGTGCTTTGGACGACAAAAATTTTTTACTTAACACAGTGATAAAGCAAATACTATGGTTTAAATTTTACTAAAATTCTTAATTAGCTTATGCGTGATAAATTTAGTGTAGAACCATTAGATCAAACATGTTTAATAGGAAAATAAAGCTATAATGCCAAATCTCTTCATAATTCCCATCAAAATTGACGTCCTTCGTGTTTCGCTGTACTACTTCAACTTCAATAGATTCCCAACCAAATTTCTCTATTTACGAACAAACTGCATTAATCGATTCAGCGTCTTTAAAAACACTTTTACTTATAATTTCAAGTGTTTTTGACCACAAAAATTTTTTACTTAACACAGTGACAAAGCAAATACTATGGTTTAAATTTTGCTAAAATTCTTAATTAGGTTATGCTTGATAAATTTAGTGTAGAACCATTAGATCAAACATGTTTAATAGGAAAATAAAGCTATAATGCCAAATCTCTTTATAATTCCCATCAAAATTGACGTCCTTCGAGTTTCGCTGTACTATTTCAACTTCAATAGATTCCCAACCAAATTTCTCTATTTACGAACATACTGCATCAATCGATTCAGCGTCTGTAAAAACACTTTTACTTATAATTTCAGGTGTTTTGGACGACAGAAATTTTTTACTTAAGACAGTGACAAAGCAAATACCATGGTTTAAATTTTGCTAAAATTCTAAATTAGGTTATGCGTGCTAGATTTAGTGTAGAACCATTAGATCAAACATGTTTAATAGGAAAATAAAGCTATAATGCCAAATCTCTTCATAATTCCCATCAAAATTGACGTCCTTCGAATTTCGCTGTACTACTTCAACTTCAATAGATTCCCAACCAAATTTCTCTATTTACGAACAAACTGCATTAATCGATTCAGCGTCTTTAAAAACACTTTTACTTATAATTTCAAGTGTTTTTGACCACAAAAATTTTTTACTTAACACAGTGACAAAGCAATTACTATGGTTTAAATTTTGCTAAAATTCTTAATTAGGTTATGCTTGATAAATTTAGTGTAGAACCATTAGATCAAACATGTTTAATAGTAAAATAAAGCTATAATGCCAAATCTCTTTATAATTCCCATCAAAATTGACGTCCTTCGAGTTTCGCTGTACTATTTCAACTTCAATAGATTCCCAACCAAATTTCTCTATTTACGAACATACTGCATCAATCAATTCAGCGTCTGTAAAAACACTTTTACTTATAATTTCAGGTGTTTTGGACGACAGAAATTTTTTACCTAAGACAGTGACAAAGCAAATACCATGGTTTAAATTTTGCTAAAATTCTAAATTAGGTTATGCGTGCTAGATTTAGTGTAGAACCATTAGATCAAACATGTTTAATAGGAAAATAAAGCTATAATGCCAAATCTCTTCATAATTCCCATCAAAATTGATGTCCTTCGAATTTCGCTGTACTACTTCAACTTCAATAGATTCCCAACCAAATTTCTCTATTTACGAACAAACTGCATTAATCGATTCAGCGTCTTTAAAAACACTTTTACTTATAATTTCAAGTGTTTTTGACCACAAAAATTTTTTACTTAACACAGTGACAAAGCAATTACTATGGTTTAAATTTTGCTAAAATTCTTAATTAGGTTATGCTTGATAAATTTAGTGTAGAACCATTAGATCAAACATGTTTAATAGTAAAATAAAGCTATAATGCCAAATCTCTTTATAATTCCCATCAAAATTGACGTCCTTGGAGTTTCGCTGTACTACTTCAACTTCAATAGATTCCCAACCAAATTTCTCTATTTACGAACAAACTGCATTAATCGATTCAGCGTCTTTAAAAACACTTTTACTTATAATTTCAAGTGTTTTTGACCACAAAAATTTTTTACTTAACACAGTGACAAAGCAATTACTATGGTTTAAATTTTGCTAAAATTCTTAATTAGGTTATGCTTGATAAATTTAGTGTAGAACCATTAGATCAAACATGTTTAATAGTAAAATAAAGCTATAATGCCAAATCTCTTTATAATTCCCATCAAAATTGACGTCCTTCGAGTTTCGCTGTACTATTTCAACTTCAATAGATTCCCAACCAAATTTCTCTATTTACGAACATACTGCATCAATCAATTCAGCGTCTGTAAAAACACTTTTACTTATAATTTCAGGTGTTTTGGACGACAGAAATTTTTTACTTAAGACAGTGACAAAGCAAATACCATGGTTTAAATTTTGCTAAAATTCTAAATTAGGTTATGCGTGCTAGATTTAGTGTAGAACCATTAGATCAAACATGTTTAATAGGAAAATAAAGCTATAATGCCAAATCTCTTCATAATTCCCATCAAAATTGACGTCCTTCGAATTTCGCTGTACTACTTCAACTTCAATAGATTCCCAACCAAATTTCTCTATTTACGAACAAACTGCATTAATCGATTCAGCGTCTTTAAAAACACTTTTACTTATAATTTCAAGTGTTTTTGACCACAAAAATTTTTTACTTAACACAGTGACAAAGCAATTACTATGGTTTAAATTTTGCTAAAATTCTTAATTAGGTTATGCTTGATAAATTTAGTGTAGAACCATTAGATCAAACATGTTTGATAGGAAAATAAAGCTATAATGCCAAATCTCTTTATAATTCCCATCAAAATTGACGTCCTTCGAGTTTCGCTGTACTACTTCAACTTCAATAGATTCCCAACCAAATTTCTCTATTTACGAACAAACTGCATTAATCGATTCAGCGTCTTTAAAAACACTTTTACTTATAATTTCAAGTGTTTTTGACCACAAAAATTTTTTACTTAACACAGTGACAAAGCAAATACTATGGTTTAAATTTTGCTAAAATTCTTAATTAGGTTATGCTTGATAAATTTAGTGTAGAACCATTAGATCAAACATGTTTAATAGGAAAATAAAGCTATAATGCCAAATCTCTTTATAATTCCCATCAAAATTGACGTCCTTCGAGTTTCGCTGTACTATTTCAACTTCAATAGATTCCCAACCAAATTTCTCTATTTACGAACATACTGCATCAATCGATTCAGCGTCTGTAAAAACCCTTTTACCCATAATTTCAAGTGCTTTGGACGACAGAAATTTTTTACTTAAGACAGTGACAAAGCAAATACCATGGTTTAAATTTTGCTAAAATTCTAAATTAGGTTATGCGTGCTAGATTTAGTGTAGAACCATTAGATCAAACATGTTTAATAGGAAAATAAAACTATAATGCCAAATCTCTTCATAATTCCCATCAAAATTGACGTCCTTCGAATTTCGCTGTACTACTTCAACTTCAATAGATTCCCAACCAAATTTCTCTATTTACGAACAAACTGCATTAATCGATTCAGCGTCTTTAAAAACACTTTTACTTATAATTTCAAGTGTTTTCGACCACAAAAATTTTTTACTTAACACAGTGACAAAGCAATTACTATGGTTTAAATTTTGCTAAAATTCTTAATTAGGTTATGCTTGATAAATTTAGTGTAGAACCATTAGATCAAACATGTTTAATAGTAAAATAAAGCTATAATGCCAAATCTCTTTATAATTCCCATCAAAATTGACGTCCTTGGAGTTTCGCTGTACTACTTCAACTTCAATAGATTCCCAACCAAATTTCTCTATTTACGAACATACTGCATCAATCGATTCAGCGTCTGTAAAAACCCTTTTACCCATAATTTCAAGTGCTTAGGACGACAAAAATATTTTACTTAACACAGTGACAAAGCAAATACTATGGTTTAAATTTTGCTAAAATTCTTAATTAGGTTATGCGTTATAAATATAGCGTAGAACCATTAGATCTCGCATTAGATCATACATGTTTGATAGGAAAATAAAGCTATAATGCCAAATCTCTTTATAATTCCCATCAAAATTGACGTCCTTCGAGTTTCGCTGTACTACTTCAACTTCAATAGATTCCCAACCAAATTTCTCTATTTACGAACGTACTGCATCAATCGATTCAGCGTCTTTAAAAACCCTTTTACCCGTATTTTCAAGTGTTTTTGAAGACAAAAATTTTTTACTTAACACAGTGACAAAGCAAATACTATGGTTTAAATTTTGCTAAAATTCTTAATTAGGTTATGCGTGATAAATTTAGTGTAGAACCATTAGATCAAACATGTTTAATAGGAAAATAAAGCTATAATGCCAAATCTCTTCATAATTTCCATCAAAATTGACGTCCTTCGAGTTTCGCTGTACTACTTCAACTTCAATAGATTCCCAACCAAATTTCTCTATTTACGAACAAACTGCATTAATCGATTCAGCGTCGTTAAAAACACTTTTACTTATAATTTCAAAGGTTTTTGACCACAAAAATTTTTTACTTAACACAGTGACAAAGCAATTACTATGGTTTAAATTTTGCTAAAATTCTTAATTAGGTTATGCTTGATAAATTTAGTGTAGAACCATTAGATCAAACATGTTTAATAGGAAAATAAAGCTATAATGCCAAACCTATTTATAATTCCCATCAAAATTGACGTCCTTCGAGTTTCGCTGTACTATTTCAACTTCAATAGATTCCCAACCAAATTTCTCTATTTACGAACATACTGCATCAATCGATTCAGCGTCTGTAAAAACCCTTTTACCCATAATTTCAAGTGCTTTGGACGACAAAAATTTTTTACTTAACACAGTGACAAAGCAAATACTATGGTTTAAATTTTGCTAAAATTCTTAATTAGGTTATGCGTGATAAATTTAGTGTAGAACCATTGGATCAAACATGTTTGATAGGAAAATAAAGCTATAATGCCAAATCTCTTTCTAATTCCCATCAAAATTGACGTCCTTCGAGTTTCGCTGTACTATTTCAACTTCAATAGATTCCCAACCAAATTTCTCTATTTACGAACATACTGCATCAATCGATTCAGCGTCTGTAAAAACCCTTTTACCCATAATTTCAAGTGCTTTGGACGACAAAAATTTTTTACTTAACACAGTGACAAAGCAAATACTATGGTTTAAATTTTACTAAAATTCTTAATTAGCTTATGCGTGATGAATTTAGTGTAGAACCATTAGATCAAACATGTTTAATAGGAAAATAAAGCTATAATGCCAAACCTATTTATAATTCCCATCAAAATTGACGTCCTTCGAGTTTCGCTGTACTACTTCAACTTCAATAGATTCCCAACCAAATTTCTCTATTTACGAACATACTGCATCAATCGATTCAGCGTCTGTAAAAACCCTTTTACCCATAATTTCAAGTGCTTTGGACGACAAAAATTTTTTACTTAAAAAAGTGACAAAGCAAATACCATGGTTTAAATTTTGCTAAAATTCTAAATTAGGTTATGCGTGCTAGATTTAGTGTAGAACCATTAGATCAAACATGTTTAATAGGAAAATAAAGCTATAATGCCAAATCTCTTCATAATTCCCATCAAAATTGACGTCCTTCGAATTTCGCTGTACTACTTCAACTTCAATAGATTCCCAACCAAATTTCTTTATTTACGAACAAACTGCATCAATCGA
The DNA here is from genome assembly GCA_035357415.1 of Ophraella communa. Lineage (NCBI taxonomy): Eukaryota > Metazoa > Arthropoda > Insecta > Coleoptera > Chrysomelidae > Ophraella > Ophraella communa. The sequence continues at coordinate 1,200,546 of CM068988.1, read as the reverse complement.
TTCAGCGTCTTTAAAAACACTTTAACTTATAATTTCAAGTGTTTTTGACCACAAAAATTTTTTACTTAACACAGTGACAAAGCAATTACTATGGTTTAAATTTTGCTAAAATTCTTAATTAGGTTATGCTTGATAAATTTAGTGTAGAACCATTAGATCAAACATGTTTAATAGTAAAATAACGCTATAATGCCAAATCTCTTTATAATTCCCATCAAAATTGACGTCCTTGGAGTTTCGCTGTACTACTTCAACTTCAATAGATTCCCAACCAAATTTCTCTATTTACGAACAAACTGCATTAATCGATTCAGCGTCTTTAAAAACACTTTTACTTATAATTTCAAGTGTTTTTGACCACAAAAATTTTTTACTTAACACAGTGACAAAGCAAATACTATGGTTTAAATTTTGCTAAAATTCTTAATTAGGTTATGCGTGATAAATTTAGTGTAGAACCATTAGATCAAACATGTTTAATAGGAAAATAAAGCTATAATGCCAAATCTCTTCATAATTCCCATCAAAATTGACGTCCTTCGAATTTCGCTGTACTACTTCAACTTCAATAGATTCCCAACCAAATCTCTATTTACGAACAAACTGCATTAATCGATTCAGCGTCTTTAAAAACACTTTAACTTATAATTTCAAGTGTTTTTGACCACAAAAATTTTTTACTTAACACAGTGACAAAGCAATTACTATGGTTTAAATTTTGCTAAAATTCTTAATTAGGTTATGCGTGATAAATTTAGTGTAGAACCATTAGATCAAACATGTTTAATAGGAAAATAAAGCTATAATGCCAAATCTCTTCATAATTCCCATCAAAATTGACGTCCTTCGAATTTCGCTGTACTACTTCAACTTCAATAGATTCCCAACCAAATTTCTCTATTTACGAACAAACTGCATTAATCGATTCAGCGTCTTTAAAAACACTTTAACTTATAATTTCAAGTGTTTTTGACCACAAAAATTTTTTACTTAACACAGTGACAAAGCAATTACTATGGTTTAAATTTTGCTAAAATTCTTAATTAGGTTATGCTTGATAAATTTAGTGTAGAACCATTAGATCAAACATGTTTAATAGTAAAATAACGCTATAATGCCAAATCTCTTTATAATTCCCATCAAAATTGACGTCCTTGGAGTTTCGCTGTACTACTTCAACTTCAATAGATTCCCAACCAAATTTCTCTATTTACGAACATACTGCATCAATCGATTCAGCGTCTGTAAAAACCCTTTTACCCATAATTTCAAGTGCTTTGGACGACAAAAATTTTTTACTTAAAAAGTGACAAAGCAAATACTATGGTTTAAATTTTGCTAAAATTCTTAATTAGGTTATGCGTGATAAATTTAGTGTAGAACCATTAGATCAAACATGTTTAATAGGAAAATAAAGCTATAATGCCAAATCTCTTCATAATTTCCATCAAAATTGACGTCCTTCGAGTTTCGCTGTACTACTTCAACTTCAATAGATTCCCAACCAAATTTCTCTATTTACGAACAAACTGCATTAATCGATTCAGCGTCTTTAAAAACACTTTTACTTATAATTTCAAGTGTTTTTGACCACAAAAATTTTTTACTTAACACAGTGACAAAGCAAATACTATGGTTTAAATTTTGCTAAAATTCTTAATTAGGTTATGCTTGATAAATTTAGTGTAGAACCATTAGATCAAACATGTTTAATAGGAAAATAAAGCTATAATGCCAAATCTCTTTATAATTCCCATCAAAATTGACGTCCTTCGAGTTTCGCTGTACTACTTCAACTTCAATAGATTCCCAACCAAATTTCTCTATTTACGAACATACTGCATCAATCGATTCAGCGTCTGTAAAAACCCTTTTACCCATAATTTCAAGTGCTTTGGACGACAAAAATTTTTTACTTAACACAGTGATAAAGCAAATACTATGGTTTAAATTTTACTAAAATTCTTAATTAGCTTATGCGTGATAAATTTAGTGTAGAACCATTAGATCAAACATGTTTAATAGGAAAATAAAGCTATAATGCCAAATCTCTTCATAATTCCCATCAAAATTGACGTCCTTCGTGTTTCGCTGTACTACTTCAACTTCAATAGATTCCCAACCAAATTTCTCTATTTACGAACAAACTGCATTAATCGATTCAGCGTCTTTAAAAACACTTTTACTTATAATTTCAAGTGTTTTTGACCACAAAAATTTTTTACTTAACACAGTGACAAAGCAAATACTATGGTTTAAATTTTGCTAAAATTCTTAATTAGGTTATGCTTGATAAATTTAGTGTAGAACCATTAGATCAAACATGTTTAATAGGAAAATAAAGCTATAATGCCAAATCTCTTTATAATTCCCATCAAAATTGACGTCCTTCGAGTTTCGCTGTACTATTTCAACTTCAATAGATTCCCAACCAAATTTCTCTATTTACGAACATACTGCATCAATCGATTCAGCGTCTGTAAAAACCCTTTTACCCATAATTTCAAGTGCTTTGGACGACAAAAATTTTTTACTTAACACAGTGACAAAGCAAATACTATGGTTTAAATTTTAATAAAATTCTTAATTAGCTTATGCGTGATAAATTTAGTGTAGAACCATCAGATCAAACATGTTTAATAGGAAAATAAAGCTATAATGCCAAATCTCTTTCTAATTCCCATCAAAATTGACGTCCTTGGAGTTTCGCTTTACTACTTCAACTGAAATAGATTCCCAACCAAATTTCCCTATTTACGAACAAACTGCATCAATCGATTCAGCGTCTTTAAAAACCCTTTTACTCATAATTTCAGGTGTTTTGGACGACAGAAATTTTTTACTTAACACAGTGACAAAGCAAATACCATGGTTTAAATTTTGCTAAAATTCTAAATTAGGTTATGCGTGCTAGATTTAGTGTAGAACCATTAGGTCAAACATGTTTAATAGGAAAATAAAGCTATAATGCCAAATCTCTTCATAATTCCCATCAAAATTGACGTCCTTCGAATTTCGCTGTACTACTTCAACTTCAATAGATTCCCAACCAAATTTCTCTATTTACGAACAAACTGCATTAATCGATTCAGCGTCTTTAAAAACACTTTTACTTATAATTTCAAGTGTTTTTGACCACAAAAATTTTTTACTTAACACAGTGACAAAGCAATTACTATGGTTTAAATTTTGCTAAAATTCTTAATTAGGTTATGCTTGATAAATTTAGTGTAGAACCATTAGATCAAACATGTTTAATAGTAAAATAAAGCTATAATGCCAAATCTCTTTATAATTCCCATCAAAATTGACGTCCTTCGAGTTTCGCTGTACTATTTCAACTTCAATAGATTCCCAACCAAATTTCTCTATTTACGAACATACTGCATCAATCAATTCAGCGTCTGTAAAAACACTTTTACTTATAATTTCAGGTGTTTTGGACGACAGAAATTTTTTACTTAAGACAGTGACAAAGCAAATACCATGGTTTAAATTTTGCTAAAATTCTAAATTAGGTTATGCGTGCTAGATTTAGTGTAGAACCATTAGATCAAACATGTTTAATAGGAAAATGAAGCTATAATGCCAAATCTCTTCATAATTCCCATCAAAATTGACGTCCTTCGAATTTCGCTGTACTACTTCAACTTCAATAGATTCCCAACCAAATTTCTCTATTTACGAACAAACTGCATTAATCGATTCAGCGTCTTTAAAAACACTTTTACTTATAATTTCAAGTGTTTTTGACCACAAAAATTTTTTACTTAACACAGTGACAAAGCAATTACTATGGTTTAAATTTTGCTAAAATTCTTAATTAGGTTATGCTTGATAAATTTAGTGTAGAACCATTAGAACAAACATGTTTAATAGTAAAATAAAGCTATAATGCCAAATCTCTTTATAATTCCCATCAAAATTGACGTCCTTCGAGTTTCGCTGTACTACTTCAACTTCAATAGATTCCCAACCAAATTTCTCTATTTACGAACATACTGCATCAATCGATTCAGCGTCTGTAAAAACCCTTTTACCCATAATTTCAAGTGCTTTGGACGACAAAAATTTTTTACTTAACACAGTGACAAAGCAAATACTATGGTTTAAATTTTGCTAAAATTCTAAATTAGGTTATGCGTGCTAGATTTAGTGTAGAACCATTAGATCAAACATGTTTAATAGGAAAATAAAGCTATAATGCCAAATCTCTTCATAATTCCCATCAAAATTGACGTCCTTCGAATTTCGCTGTACTACTTCAACTTCAATAGATTCCCAACCAAATTTCTCTATTTACGAACAAACTGCATTAATCGATTCAGCGTCTTTAAAAACACTTTAACTTATAATTTCAAGTGTTTTTGACCACAAAAATTTTTTACTTAACACAGTGACAAAGCAATTACTATGGTTTAAATTTTGCTAAAATTCTTAATTAGGTTATGCTTGATAAATTTAGTGTAGAACCATTAGATCAAACATGTTTAATAGTAAAATAACGCTATAATGCCAAATCTCTTTATAATTCCCATCAAAATTGACGTCCTTGGAGTTTCGCTGTACTACTTCAACTTCAATAGATTCCCAACCAAATTTCTCTATTTACGAACATACTGCATCAATCGATTCAGCGTCTGTAAAAACCCTTTTACCCATAATTTCAAGTGCTTTGGACGACAAAATTTTTTACTTAAGACAGTGACAAAGCAAATACCATGGTTTAAATTTTGCTAAAATTCTAAATTAGGTTATGCGTGCTAGATTTAGTGTAGAACCATTAGATCAAACATGTTTAATAGGAAAATAAAGCTATAATGCCAAATCTCTTCATAATTCCCATCAAAATTGACGTCCTTCGAATTTCGCTGTACTACTTCAACTTCAATAGATTCCCAACCAAATTTCTCTATTTACGAACAAACTGCATTAATCGATTCAGCGTCTTTAAAAACACTTTTACTTATAATTTCAAGTGTTTTTGACCACAAAAATTTTTTACTTAACACAGTGACAAAGCAATTACTATGGTTTAAATTTTGCTAAAATTCTTAATTAGGTTATGCTTGATAAATTTAGTGTAGAACAATTAGATCAAACATGTTTAATAGTAAAATAAAGCTATAATGCCAAATCTCTTTATAATTCCCATCAAAATTGACGTCCTTGGAGTTTCGCTGTACTACTTCAACTTCAATAGATTCCCAACCAAATTTCTCTATTTACGAACAAACTGCATTAATCGATTCAGCGTCTTTAAAAACACTTTTACTTATAATTTCAAGTGTTTTTGACCACAAAAATTTTTTACTTAACACAGTGACAAAGCAATTACTATGGTTTAAATTTTGCTAAAATTCTTAATTAGGTTATGCTCGATAAATTTAGTGTAGAACCATTAGAACAAACATGTTTAATAGTAAAATAAAGCTATAATGCCAAATCTCTTTATAATTCCCATCAAAATTGACGTCCTTCGAGTTTCGCTGTACTATTTCAACTTCAATAGATTCCCAACCAAATTTCTCTATTTACGAACATACTGCATCAATCAATTCAGCGTCTGTAAAAACACTTTTACTTATAATTTCAGGTGTTTTGGACGACAGAAATTTTTTACTTAAGACAGTGACAAAGCAAATACCATGGTTTAAATTTTGCTAAAATTCTAAATTAGGTTATGCGTGCTAGATTTAGTGTAGAACCATTAGATCAAACATGTTTAATAGGAAAATAAAGCTATAATGCCAAATCTCTTCATAATTCCCATCAAAATTGACGTCCTTCGAATTTCGCTGTACTACTTCAACTTCAATAGATTCCCAACCAAATTTCTCTATTTACGAACAAACTGCATTAATCGATTCAGCGTCTTTAAAAACACTTTTACTTATAATTTCAAGTGTTTTTGACCACAAAAATTTTTTACTTAACACAGTGACAAAGCAAATACTATGGTTTAAATTTTGCTAAAATTCTTAATTAGGTTATGCTTGATAAATTTAGTGTAGAACCATTAGATCAAACATGTTTAATAGGAAAATAAAGCTATAATGCCAAATCTCTTTATAATTCCCATCAAAATTGACGTCCTTCGAGTTTCGCTGTACTATTTCAACTTCAATAGATTCCCAACCAAATTTCTCTATTTACGAACATACTGCATCAATCGATTCAGCGTCTGTAAAAACCCTTTTACCCATAATTTCAAGTGCTTTGGACGACAGAAATTTTTTACTTAAGACAGTGACAAAGCAAATACCATGGTTTAAATTTTGCTAAAATTCTAAATTAGGTTATGCGTGCTAGATTTAGTGTAGAACCATTAGATCAAACATGTTTAATAGGAAAATAAAACTATAATGCCAAATCTCTTCATAATTCCCATCAAAATTGACGTCCTTCGAATTTCGCTGTACTACTTCAACTTCAATAGATTCCCAACCAAATTTCTCTATTTACGAACAAACTGCATTAATCGATTCAGCGTCTTTAAAAACACTTTTACTTATAATTTCAAGTGTTTTTGACCACAAAAATTTTTTACTTAACACAGTGACAAAGCAAATACTATGGTTTAAATTTTGCTAAAATTCTTAATTAGGTTATGCTTGATAAATTTAGTGTAGAACCATTAGATCAAACATGTTTAATAGGAAAATAAAGCTATAATGCCAAATCTCTTTATAATTCCCATCAAAATTGACGTCCTTCGAGTTTCGCTGTACTATTTCAACTTCAATAGATTCCCAACCAAATTTCTCTATTTACGAACATACTGCATCAATCGATTCAGCGTCTGTAAAAACCCTTTTACCCATAATTTCAAGTGCTTTGGACGACAGAAATTTTTTACTTAAGACAGTGACAAAGCAAATACCATGGTTTAAATTTTGCTAAAATTCTAAATTAGGTTATGCGTGCTAGATTTAGTGTAGAACCATTAGATCAAACATGTTTAATAGGAAAATAAAACTATAATGCCAAATCTCTTCATAATTCCCATCAAAATTGACGTCCTTCGAATTTCGCTGTACTACTTCAACTTCAATAGATTCCCAACCAAATTTCTCTATTTACGAACAAACTGCATTAATCGATTCAGCGTCTTTAAAAACACTTTTACTTATAATTTCAAGTGTTTTTGACCACAAAAATTTTTTACTTAACACAGTGACAAAGCAATTACTATGGTTTAAATTTTGCTAAAATTCTTAATTAGGTTATGCTTGATAAATTTAGTGTAGAACCATTAGATCAAACATGTTTAATAGTAAAATAAAGCTATAATGCCAAATCTCTTTATAATTCCCATCAAAATTGACGTCCTTGGAGTTTCGCTGTACTACTTCAACTTCAATAGATTCCCAACCAAATTTCTCTATTTACGAACATACTGCATCAATCGATTCAGCGTCTGTAAAAACCCTTTTACTTATAATTTCAAGTGTTTTTGACCACAAAAATTTTTTACTTAACACAGTGACAAAGCAAATACTATGGTTTAAATTTTGCTAAAATTCTTAATTAGGTTATGCTTGATAAATTTAGTGTAGAACCATTAGATCAAACATGTTTAATAGGAAAATAAAGCTATAATGCCAAATCTCTTTATAATTCCCATCAAAATTGACGTCCTTCGAGTTTCGCTGTACTATTTCAACTTCAATAGATTCCCAACCAAATTTCTCTATTTACGAACATACTGCATTAATCGATTCAGCGTCTTTAAAAACACTTTTACTTATAATTTCAAGTGTTTTTGACCACAAAAATTTTTTACTTAACACAGTGACAAAGCAAATACTATGGTTTAAATTTTGCTAAAATTCTTAATTAGGTTATGCTTGATAAATTTAGTGTAGAACCATTAGATCAAACATGTTTAATAGGAAAATAAAGCTATAATGCCAAATCTCTTTATAATTCCCATCAAAATTGACGTCCTTCGAGTTTCGCTGTACTACTTCAACTTCAATAGATTCCCAACCAAATTTCTCTATTTACGAACATACTGCATCAATCGATTCAGCGTCTGTAAAAACCCTTTTACCCATAATTTCAAGTGCTTTGGACGACAAAAATTTTTTACTTAACACAGTGATAAAGCAAATACTATGGTTTAAATTTTACTAAAATTCTTAATTAGCTTATGCGTGATAAATTTAGTGTAGAACCATTAGATCAAACATGTTTAATAGGAAAATAAAGCTATAATGCCAAATCTCTTCATAATTCCCATCAAAATTGACGTCCTTCGTGTTTCGCTGTACTACTTCAACTTCAATAGATTCCCAACCAAATTTCTCTATTTACGAACAAACTGCATTAATCGATTCAGCGTCTTTAAAAACACTTTTACTTATAATTTCAAGTGTTTTTGACCACAAAAATTTTTTACTTAACACAGTGACAAAGCAAATACTATGGTTTAAATTTTGCTAAAATTCTTAATTAGGTTATGCTTGATAAATTTAGTGTAGAACCATTAGATCAAACATGTTTAATAGGAAAATAAAGCTATAATGCCAAATCTCTTTATAATTCCCATCAAAATTGACGTCCTTCGAGTTTCGCTGTACTATTTCAACTTCAATAGATTCCCAACCAAATTTCTCTATTTACGAACATACTGCATCAATCGATTCAGCGTCTGTAAAAACCCTTTTACCCATAATTTCAAGTGCTTTGGACGACAAAAATTTTTTACTTAACACAGTGACAAAGCAAATACTATGGTTTAAATTTTAATAAAATTCTTAATTAGCTTATGCGTGATAAATTTAGTGTAGAACCATCAGATCAAACATGTTTAATAGGAAAATAAAGCTATAATGCCAAATCTCTTTCTAATTCCCATCAAAATTGACGTCCTTGGAGTTTCGCTTTACTACTTCAACTGAAATAGATTCCCAACCAAATTTCCCTATTTACGAACAAACTGCATCAATCGATTCAGCGTCTTTAAAAACCCTTTTACTCATAATTTCAGGTGTTTTGGACGACAGAAATTTTTACTTAACACAGTGACAAAGCAAATACCATGGTTTAAATTTTGCTAAAATTCTAAATTAGGTTATGCGTGCTAGATTTAGTGTAGAACCATTAGGTCAAACATGTTTAATAGGAAAATAAAGCTATAATGCCAAATCTCTTCATAATTCCCATCAAAATTGACGTCCTTCGAATTTCGCTGTACTACTTCAACTTCAATAGATTCCCAACCAAATTTCTCTATTTACGAACAAACTGCATTAATCGATTCAGCGTCTTTAAAAACACTTTTACTTATAATTTCAAGTGTTTTTGACCACAAAAATTTTTTACTTAACACAGTGACAAAGCAATTACTATGGTTTAAATTTTGCTAAAATTCTTAATTAGGTTATGCTTGATAAATTTAGTGTAGAACCATTAGATCAAACATGTTTAATAGTAAAATAAAGCTATAATGCCAAATCTCTTTATAATTCCCATCAAAATTGACGTCCTTCGAGTTTCGCTGTACTATTTCAACTTCAATAGATTCCCAACCAAATTTCTCTATTTACGAACATACTGCATCAATCAATTCAGCGTCTGTAAAAACACTTTTACTTATAATTTCAGGTGTTTTGGACGACAGAAATTTTTTACTTAAGACAGTGACAAAGCAAATACCATGGTTTAAATTTTGCTAAAATTCTTAATTAGGTTATGCGTGCTAGATTTAGTGTAGAACCATTAGATCAAACATGTTTAATAGGAAAATAAAGCTATAATGCCAAATCTCTTCATAATTCCCATCAAAATTGACGTCCTTCGAATTTCGCTGTACTACTTCAACTTCAATAGATTCCCAACCAAATTTCTCTATTTACGAACATACTGCATCAATCAATTCAGCGTCTGTAAAAACACTTTTACTTATAATTTCAGGTGTTTTGGACGACAGAAATTTTTTACTTAAGACAGTGACAAAGCAAATACCATGGTTTAAATTTTGCTAAAATTCTAAATTAGGTTATGCGTGCTAGATTTAGTGTAGAACCATTAGATCAAACATGTTTAATAGGAAAATAAAGCTATAATGCCAAATCTCTTTATAATTCCCATCAAAATTGACGTCCTTCGAATTTCGCTGTACTACTTCAACTTCAATAGATTCCCAACCAAATTTCTCTATTTACGAACAAACTGCATTAATCGATTCAGCGTCTTTAAAAACACTTTTACTTATAATTTCAAGTGTTTTTGACCACAAAAATTTTTTACTTAACACAGTGACAAAGCAATTACTATGGTTTAAATTTTGCTAAAATTCTTAATTAGGTTATGCTTGATAAATTTAGTGTAGAACCATTAGATCAAACATGTTTGATAGGAAAATAAAGCTATAATGCCAAATCTCTTTATAATTCCCATCAAAATTGACGTCCTTCGAGTTTCGCTGTACTACTTCAACTTCAATAGATTCCCAACCAAATTTCTCTATTTACGAACAAACTGCATTAATCGATTCAGCGTCTTTAAAAACACTTTTACTTATAATTTCAAGTGTTTTTGACCACAAAAATTTTTTACTTAACACAGTGACAAAGCAAATACTATGGTTTAAATTTTGCTAAAATTCTTAATTAGGTTATGCTTGATAAATTTAGTGTAGAACCATTAGATCAAACATGTTTAATAGGAAAATAAAGCTATAATGCCAAATCTCTTTATAATTCCCATCAAAATTGACGTCCTTCGAGTTTCGCTGTACTATTTCAACTTCAATAGATTCCCAACCAAATTTCTCTATTTACGAACATACTGCATCAATCGATTCAGCGTCTGTAAAAACCCTTTTACCCATAATTTCAAGTGCTTTGGACGACAGAAATTTTTTACTTAAGACAGTGACAAAGCAAATACCATGGTTTAAATTTTGCTAAAATTCTAAATTAGGTTATGCGTGCTAGATTTAGTGTAGAACCATTAGATCAAACATGTTTAATAGGAAAATAAAACTATAATGCCAAATCTCTTCATAATTCCCATCAAAATTGACGTCCTTCGAATTTCGCTGTACTACTTCAACTTCAATAGATTCCCAACCAAATTTCTCTATTTACGAACAAACTGCATTAATCGATTCAGCGTCTTTAAAAACACTTTTACTTATAATTTCAAGTGTTTTTGACCACAAAAATTTTTTACTTAACACAGTGACAAAGCAATTACTATGGTTTAAATTTTGCTAAAATTCTTAATTAGGTTATGCTTGATAAATTTAGTGTAGAACCATTAGATCAAACATGTTTAATAGTAAAATAAAGCTATAATGCCAAATCTCTTTATAATTCCCATCAAAATTGACGTCCTTGGAGTTTCGCTGTACTACTTCAACTTCAATAGATTCCCAACCAAATTTCTCTATTTACGAACATACTGCATCAATCGATTCAGCGTCTGTAAAAACCCTTTTACTTATAATTTCAAGTGTTTTTGACCACAAAAATTTTTTACTTAACACAGTGACAAAGCAAATACTATGGTTTAAATTTTGCTAAAATTCTTAATTAGGTTATGCTTGATAAATTTAGTGTAGAACCATTAGATCAAACATGTTTAATAGGAAAATAAAGCTATAATGCCAAATCTCTTTATAATTCCCATCAAAATTGACGTCCTTCGAGTTTCGCTGTACTATTTCAACTTCAATAGATTCCCAACCAAATTTCTCTATTTACGAACATACTGCATCAATCGATTCAGCGTCTGTAAAAACCCTTTTACCCATAATTTCAAGTGCTTTGGACGACAGAAATTTTTTACTTAAGACAGTGACAAAGCAAATACCATGGTTTAAATTTTGCTAAAATTCTAAATTAGGTTATGCGTGCTAGATTTAGTGTAGAACCATTAGATCAAACATGTTTAATAGGAAAATAAAACTATAATGCCAAATCTCTTCATAATTCCCATCAAAATTGACGTCCTTCGAATTTCGCTGTACTACTTCAACTTCAATAGATTCCCAACCAAATTTCTCTATTTACGAACAAACTGCATTAATCGATTCAGCGTCTTTAAAAACACTTTTACTTATAATTTCAAGTGTTTTTGACCACAAAAATTTTTTACTTAACACAGTGACAAAGCAATTACTATGGTTTAAATTTTGCTAAAATTCTTAATTAGGTTATGCTTGATAAATTTAGTGTAGAACCATTAGATCAAACATGTTTAATAGTAAAATAAAGCTATAATGCCAAATCTCTTTATAATTCCCATCAAAATTGACGTCCTTGGAGTTTCGCTGTACTACTTCAACTTCAATAGATTCCCAACCAAATTTCTCTATTTACGAACATACTGCATCAATCGATTCAGCGTCTGTAAAAACCCTTTTACTTATAATTTCAAGTGTTTTTGACCACAAAAATTTTTTACTTAACACAGTGACAAAGCAAATACTATGGTTTAAATTTTGCTAAAATTCTTAATTAGGTTATGCTTGATAAATTTAGTGTAGAACCATTAGATCAAACATGTTTAATAGGAAAATAAAGCTATAATGCCAAATCTCTTTATAATTCCCATCAAAATTGACGTCCTTCGAGTTTCGCTGTACTATTTCAACTTCAATAGATTCCCAACCAAATTTCTCTATTTACGAACATACTGCATTAATCGATTCAGCGTCTTTAAAAACACTTTTACTTATAATTTCAAGTGTTTTTGACCACAAAAATTTTTTACTTAACACAGTGACAAAGCAAATACTATGGTTTAAATTTTGCTAAAATTCTTAATTAGGTTATGCTTGATAAATTTAGTGTAGAACCATTAGATCAAACATGTTTAATAGGAAAATAAAGCTATAATGCCAAATCTCTTTATAATTCCCATCAAAATTGACGTCCTTCGAGTTTCGCTGTACTACTTCAACTTCAATAGATTCCCAACCAAATTTCTCTATTTACGAACATACTGCATCAATCGATTCAGCGTCTGTAAAAACCCTTTTACCCATAATTTCAAGTGCTTTGGACGACAAAAATTTTTTACTTAACACAGTGATAAAGCAAATACTATGGTTTAAATTTTACTAAAATTCTTAATTAGCTTATGCGTGATAAATTTAGTGTAGAACCATTAGATCAAACATGTTTAATAGGAAAATAAAGCTATAATGCCAAATCTCTTCATAATTCCCATCAAAATTGACGTCCTTCGTGTTTCGCTGTACTACTTCAACTTCAATAGATTCCCAACCAAATTTCTCTATTTACGAACAAACTGCATTAATCGATTCAGCGTCTTTAAAAACACTTTTACTTATAATTTCAAGTGTTTTTGACCACAAAAATTTTTTACTTAACACAGTGACAAAGCAAATACTATGGTTTAAATTTTGCTAAAATTCTTAATTAGGTTATGCTTGATAAATTTAGTGTAGAACCATTAGATCAAACATGTTTAATAGGAAAATAAAGCTATAATGCCAAATCTCTTTATAATTCCCATCAAAATTGACGTCCTTCGAGTTTCGCTGTACTATTTCAACTTCAATAGATTCCCAACCAAATTTCTCTATTTACGAACATACTGCATCAATCGATTCAGCGTCTGTAAAAACCCTTTTACCCATAATTTCAAGTGCTTTGGACGACAAAAATTTTTTACTTAACACAGTGACAAAGCAAATACTATGGTTTAAATTTTAATAAAATTCTTAATTAGCTTATGCGTGATAAATTTAGTGTAGAACCATCAGATCAAACATGTTTAATAGGAAAATAAAGCTATAATGCCAAATCTCTTTCTAATTCCCATCAAAATTGACGTCCTTGGAGTTTCGCTTTACTACTTCAACTGAAATAGATTCCCAACCAAATTTCCCTATTTACGAACAAACTGCATCAATCGATTCAGCGTCTTTAAAAACCCTTTTACTCATAATTTCAGGTGTTTTGGACGACAGAAATTTTTTACTTAACACAGTGACAAAGCAAATACCATGGTTTAAATTTTGCTAAAATTCTAAATTAGGTTATGCGTGCTAGATTTAGTGTAGAACCATTAGATCAAACATGTTTAATAGGAAAATAAAGCTATAATGCCAAATCTCTTCATAATTCCCATCAAAATTGACGTCCTTCGAATTTCGCTGTACTACTTCAACTTCAATAGATTCCCAACCAAATTTCTCTATTTACGAACAAACTGCATTAATCGATTCAGCGTCTTTAAAAACACTTTTACTTATAATTTCAAGTGTTTTTGACCACAAAAATTTTTTTACTTAACACAGTGACAAAGCAATTACTATGGTTTAAATTTTGCTAAAATTCTTAATTAGGTTATGCTTGATAAATTTAGTGTAGAACCATTAGATCAAACATGTTTAATAGTAAAATAAAGCTATAATGCCAAATCTCTTTATAATTCCCATCAAAATTGACGTCCTTCGAGTTTCGCTGTACTATTTCAACTTCAATAGATTCCCAACCAAATTTCTCTATTTACGAACATACTGCATCAATCGATTCAGCGTCTGTAAAAACACTTTTACTTATAATTTCAGGTGTTTTGGACGACAGAAATTTTTTACTTAAGACAGTGACAAAGCAAATACCATGGTTTAAATTTTGCTAAAATTCTAAATTAGGTTATGCGTGCTAGATTTAGTGTAGAACCATTAGATCAAACATGTTTAATAGGAAAATAAAGCTATAATGCCAAATCTCTTCATAATTCCCATCAAAATTGACGTCCTTGGAGTTTCGCTGTACTACTTCAACTTCAATAGATTCCCAACCAAATTTCTCTATTTACGAACATACTGCATCAATCGATTCAGCGTCTGTAAAAACCCTTTTACTCATAATTTCAGGTGTTTTGGACGACAGAAATTTTTTACTTAACACAGTGACAAAGCAAATACCATGGTTTAAATTTTGCTAAAATTCTAAATTAGGTTATGCGTGCTAGATTTAGTGTAGAACCATTAGATCAAACATGTTTAATAGGAAAATAAAGCTATAATGCCAAATCTCTTTATAATTCCCATCAAAATTGACGTCCTTGGAGTTTCGCTGTACTACTTCAACTTCAATAGATTCCCAACCAAATTTCTCTATTTACGAACAAACTGCATTAATCGATTCAGCGTCTTTAAAAACACTTTTACTTATAATTTCAAGTGTTTTTGACCACAAAAATGTTTTACTTAACACAGTGACAAAGCAATTACTATGGTTTAAATTTTGCTAAAATTCTTAATTAGGTTATGCTTGATAAATTTAGTGTAGAACCATTAGATCAAACATGTTTAATAGGAAAATAAAGCTATAATGCCAAATCTCTTTATAATTCCCATCAAAATTGACGTCCTTCGAGTTTCGCTGTACTACTTCAACTTCAATAGATTCCCAACCAAATTTCTCTATTTACGAACAAACTGCATTAATCGATTCAGCGTCTTTAAAAACACTTTTACTTATAATTTCAAGTGTTTTTGACCACAAAAATTTTTTACTTAACACAGTGACAAAGCAAATACTATGGTTTTAAATTTTGCTAAAATTCTTAATTAGGTTATGCTTGATAAATTTAGTGTAGAACCATTAGATCAAACATGTTTAATAGGAAAATAAAGCTATAATGCCAAATCTCTTTATAATTCCCATCAAAATTGACGTCCTTCGAGTTTCGCTGTACTATTTCAACTTCAATAGATTCCCAACCAAATTTCTCTATTTACGAACATACTGCATCAATCGATTCAGCGTCTGTAAAAACCCTTTTACCCATAATTTCAAGTGCTTTGGACGACAGAAATTTTTTACTTAACACAGTGACAAAGCAAATACTATGGTTTAAATTTTGCTAAAATTCTAAATTAGGTTATGCGTGCTAGATTTAGTGTAGAACCATTAGATCAAACATGTTTAATAGGAAAATAAAGCTATAATGCCAAATCTCTTCATAATTCCCATCAAAATTGACGTCCTTCGAATTTCGCTGTACTACTTCAACTTCAATAGATTCCCAACCAAATTTCTCTATTTACGAACAAACTGCATTAATCGATTCAGCGTCTTTAAAAACATTTTTACTTATAATTTTAAGTGTTTTTGACCACAAAAATTTTTTACTTAACACAGTGACAAAGCAATTACTATGGTTTAAATTTTGCTAAAATTCTTAATTAGGTTATGCTTGATAAATTTAGTGTAGAACCATTAGATCAAACATGTTTAATAGTAAAATAAAGCTATAATGCCAAATCTCTTTATAATTCCCATCAAAATTGACGTCCTTGGAGTTTCGCTGTACTACTTCAACTTCAATAGATTCCCAACCAAATTTCTCTATTTACGAACATACTGCATCAATCGATTCAGCGTCTGTAAAAACCCTTTTACTTATAATTTCAAGTGTTTTTGACCACAAAAATTTTTTACTTAACACAGTGACAAAGCAAATACTATGGTTTAAATTTTGCTAAAATTCTTAATTAGGTTATGCTTGATAAATTTAGTGTAGAACCATTAGATCAAACATGTTTAATAGGAAAATAAAGCTATAATGCCAAATCTCTTTATAATTCCCATCAAAATTGACGTCCTTCGAGTTTCGCTGTACTATTTCAACTTCAATAGATTCCCAACCAAATTTCTCTATTTACGAACATACTGCATCAATCGATTCAGCGTCTGTAAAAACCCTTTTACCCATAATTTCAAGTGCTTTGGACGACAGAAATTTTTTACTTAAGACAGTGACAAAGCAAATACCATGGTTTAAATTTTGCTAAAATTCTAAATTAGGTTATGCGTGCTAGATTTAGTGTAGAACCATTAGATCAAACATGTTTAATAGGAAAATAAAACTATAATGCCAAATCTCTTCATAATTCCCATCAAAATTGACGTCCTTCGAATTTCGCTGTACTACTTCAACTTCAATAGATTCCCAACCAAATTTCTCTATTTACGAACAAACTGCATTAATCGATTCAGCGTCTTTAAAAACACTTTTACTTATAATTTCAAGTGTTTTTGACCACAAAAATTTTTTACTTAACACAGTGACAAAGCAATTACTATGGTTTAAATTTTGCTAAAATTCTTAATTAGGTTATGCTTGATAAATTTAGTGTAGAACCATTAGATCAAACATGTTTAATAGTAAAATAAAGCTATAATGCCAAATCTCTTTATAATTCCCATCAAAATTGACGTCCTTGGAGTTTCGCTGTACTACTTCAACTTCAATAGATTCCCAACCAAATTTCTCTATTTACGAACATACTGCATCAATCGATTCAGCGTCTGTAAAAACCCTTTTACCCATAATTTCAAGTGCTTAGGACGACAAAAATATTTTACTTAACACAGTGACAAAGCAAATACTATGGTTTAAATTTTGCTAAAATTCTTAATTAGGTTATGCGTTATAAATATAGTGTAGAACCATTAGATCTCGCATTAGATCAAACATGTTTGATAGGAAAATAAAGCTATAATGCCAAATCTCTTTATAATTCCCATCAAAATTGACGTCCTTCGAGTTTCGCTGTACTACTTCAACTTCAATAGATTCCCAACCAAATTTCTCTATTTACGAACAAACTGCATTAATCGATTCAGCGTCTTTAAAAACACTTTTACTTATAATTTCAAGTGTTTTTGACCACAAAAATTTTTTACTTAACACAGTGACAAAGCAAATACTATGGTTTAAATTTTGCTAAAATTCTTAATTAGGTTATGCTTGATAAATTTAGTGTAGAACCATTAGATCAAACATGTTTAATAGGAAAATAAAGCTATAATGCCAAATCTCTTTATAATTCCCATCAAAATTGACGTCCTTCGAGTTTCGCTGTACAATTTCAACTTCAATAGATTCCCAACCAAATTTCTCTATTTACGAACATACTGCATCAATCGATTCAGCGTCTGTAAAAACCCTTTTACCCATAATTTCAAGTGCTTAGGACGACAAAAATATTTTACTTAACACAGTGACAAAGCAAATACTATGGTTTAAATTTTGCTAAAATTCTTAATTAGGTTATGCGTTATAAATATAGCGTAGAACCATTAGATCTCGCATTAGATCATACATGTTTGATAGGAAAATAAAGCTATAATGCCAAATCTCTTTATAATTCCCATCAAAATTGACGTCCTTCGAGTTTCGCTGTACTACTTCAACTTCAATAGATTCCCAACCAAATTTCTCTATTTACGAACGTACTGCATCAATCGATTCAGCGTCTTTAAAAACCCTTTTACCCGTATTTTCAAGTGTTTTTGAAGACAAAAATTTTTTACTTAACACAGTGACAAAGCAAATACTATGGTTTAAATTTTGCTAAAATTCTTAATTAGGTTATGCGTGATAAATTTAGTGTAGAACCATTGGATCAAACATGTTTGATAGGAAAATAAAGCTATAATGCCAAATCTCTTTCTAATTCCCATCAAAATTGACGTCCTTCGAGTTTCGCTGTACTACTTCAACTTCAATAGATTCCCAACCAAATTTCTCTATTTACGAATAAACTGCATTAATCGATTCAGCGTCTTTAAAAACACTTTTACTTATAATTTCAAGTGTTTTTGACCACAAAAATTTTTTACTTAACACAGTGACAAAGCAAATACTATGGTTTAAATTTTGCTAAAATTCTTAATTAGGTTATGCGTGATAAATTTAGTGTAGAACCATCAGATCAAACATGTTTAATAGGAAAATAAAGCTATAATGCCAAATCTCTTTATAATTCCCATCAAAATTGACGTCCTTCGAGTTTCGCTGTACTATTTCAACTTCAATAGATTCCCAACCAAATTTCTCTATTTACGAACATACTGCATCAATCGATTCAGCGTCTGTAAAAACCCTTTTACCCATAATTTCAAGTGCTTTGGACGACAAAAATTTTTTACTTAACACAGTGACAAAGCAAATACTATGGTTTAAATTTTACTAAAATTCTTAATTAGCTTATGCGTGATGAATTTAGTGTAGAACCATTAGATCAAACATGTTTAATAGGAAAATAAAGCTATAATGCCAAATCTATTTATAATTCCCATCAAAATTGACGTCCTTCGAGTTTCGCTGTACTACTTCAACTTCAATAGATTCCCAACCAAATTTCTCTATTTACGAACATACTGCATCAATCGATTCAGCGTCTGTAAAAACCCTTTTACCCATAATTTCAAGTGCTTTGGACGACAAAAATTTTTTACTTAAAACAGTGACAAAGCAAATACTATGGTTTAAATTTTGCTAAAATTCTAAATTAGGTTATGCGTGCTAGATTTAGTGTAGAACCATTAGATCAAACATGTTTAATAGGAAAATAAAGCTATAATGCCAAATCTCTTCATAATTCCCATCAAAATTGACGTCCTTCGAATTTCGCTGTACTACTTCAACTTCAATAGATTCCCAACCAAATTTCTCTATTTACGAACAAACTGCATTAATCGATTCAGCGTCTTTAAAAACACTTTAACTTATAATTTCAAGTGTTTTTGACCACAAAAATTTTTTACTTAACACAGTGACAAAGCAATTACTATGGTTTAAATTTTGCTAAAATTCTTAATTAGGTTATGCTTGATAAATTTAGTGTAGAACCATTAGATCAAACATGTTTAATAGTAAAATAAAGCTATAATGCCAAATCTCTTTATAATTCCCATCAAAATTGACGTCCTTGGAGTTTCGCTGTACTACTTCAACTTCAATAGATTCCCAACCAAATTTCTCTATTTACGAACATACTGCATCAATCGATTCAGCGCCTGTAAAAACCCTTTTACCCATAATTTCAAGTGCTTTGGACGACAAAAATTTTTTACTTAACACAGTGACAAAGCAAATACTATGGTTTAAATTTTGCTAAAATTCTTAATTAGGTTATGCGTGATAAATTTAGTGTAGAACCATTGGATCAAACA
This sequence comes from Ophraella communa, assembly GCA_035357415.1. Taxonomy (NCBI): domain Eukaryota; kingdom Metazoa; phylum Arthropoda; class Insecta; order Coleoptera; family Chrysomelidae; genus Ophraella; species Ophraella communa. Next base: position 1,180,585 of record CM068988.1, on the reverse strand, counting down.
TGTTTAATAGGAAAATAAAGCTATAATGCCAAATCTCTTTATAATTCCCATCAAAATTGACGTCCTTCGAGTTTCGCTGTACTACTTCAACTTCAATAGATTCCCAACCAAATTTCTCTATTTACGAACAAACTGCATTAATCGATTCAGCGTCTTTAAAAACACTTTTACTTATAATTTCAAGTGTTTTTGACCACAAAAATTTTTTACTTAACACAGTGACAAAGCAAATACTATGGTTTAAATTTTGCTAAAATTCTTAATTAGGTTATGCGTGATAAATTTAGTGTAGAACCATTAGATCAAACATGTTTAATAGGAAAATAAAGCTATAATGCCAAATCTCTTCATAATTTCCATCAAAATTGACGTCCTTCGAGTTTCGCTGTACTACTTCAACTTCAATAGATTCCCAACCAAATTTCTCTATTTACGAACAAACTGCATTAATCGATTCAGCGTCTTTAAAAACACTTTTACTTATAATTTCAAGTGTTTTTGACCACAAAAATTTTTTACTTAACACAGTGACAAAGCAAATACTATGGTTTAAATTTTGCTAAAATTCTTAATTAGGTTATGCTTGATAAATTTAGTGTAGAACCATTAGATCAAACATGTTTAATAGGAAAATAAAGCTATAATGCCAAATCTCTTTATAATTCCCATCAAAATTGACGTCCTTCGAGTTTCGCTGTACTACTTCAACTTCAATAGATTCCCAACCAAATTTCTCTATTTACGAACATACTGCATCAATCGATTCAGCGTCTGTAAAAACCCTTTTACCCATAATTTCAAGTGCTTTGGACGACAAAAATTTTTTACTTAACACAGTGACAAAGCAAATACTATGGTTTAAATTTTACTAAAATTCTTAATTAGCTTATGCGTGATAAATTTAGTGTAGAACCATTAGATCAAACATGTTTAATAGGAAAATA
>CM068988.1:909193-1179141 GCA_035357415.1 Ophraella communa | reverse complement strand
GGGTTTCTCATTATATTTTGACCCCCACTTATTTTCCTTAATTTCGGGAATATAAAAAAAAGTTTCAAATAAAAATTGTATTATTTTATATGTACCGACCAAAAATGTAGCAACAGACCGAATTTTATATAAATGCATCTTCAATATTTTAAATGGGACACCCTGTATTTTTTCATAGTTTTAAGTAGTCTTGCTTTTCCTGATTACAAATATATAACATAGTGTAGCATTAGTTTTGTTCTATAATGACGTATGGGGCTACAAAAAGGGTAACCATAGGTGGCTATGCATTTCAAAATTAATCTTTTTTGTTTTTATAATTTTTTATATAACTTGAGAATATATCTACTTTTTTTGTAATCAGGAAAAGCAGGGCTACTCAAAACTATAAAAAAATATTAAAGATGCATTTTATTGGGCACAAAAAAACACTGGCAAGTGATACAAACGAAAAATCCAAGTCGACTGGTACTACAACAAGAAGGCCTGGATGGCTGCACAAATTTGACAGAAAAATGCAACGTCAAAAAAGAAAAATTCTCTTATTCCTAGACAACGCAACACCCCATCCGGATATTCAGTTATCTAACATATCGATAATATTTTTGCCACCTAATACTACAGCACATTGCCAACCGTTAGACCAAGGAATAATTAAAAACTTTAAATCACTGTATAGAAAGTTTTTGATGAGAAGAAAGTTATCATCTTTAGAATGTTCTTTATCAACGGTTGAACTGGAGAAGTCCATAACGATTGCTAACGCCTTAATTTGGATTGTGGTAGCATGGAGAGACGTTTCAACACAAACAATTAAAAAGTGTTTCATCAGGTGCGGTTTTTTAAAAAACGATAGTAATGGAGAAGAAATTGTGGAAAATCTGGAGCTACAAGACTTGGAAGATGATTTGCCATTGTCAACCTTTTGCGAAAGTCATGGAGTTGAAAATTTTTTGAACTACGTGGAGATTGAAGCAGCCGTATTGACGGAAAATCCTGAAGTAAACTTAGCTAGTTGTGTTAGTGATTTTAAAGAAAAGTACAGGTGTCCAATATTTCCGATAATGAGAGTGACGATCAACTAGAGCTTACTACAACTGTAAATAATTTAAATGATGCTTACCTAAAATTAAGAGACTTAGAATTATTTTTTATATATAAAGGTGATGCAAGGGTAAGTCAAAAAATTTCTGATGTAATTCTAAACGTTGAGTCAGAAATTGTGAAAAATAATGTCCAAAACAAAAAACAAACCAAAATTGATGATTATTTTAAGAAGTAATACATACCTACCTTTTTGATATTAGTGTTTTATTTGTGTATATGCTTATACAAATACGAATATATATAATTAAAGATCAAGTAAATCGAAATATCTTTTATTTTAATTGTCTAAGCGATAACTCTACATAACGGACAATTATTTTTCCCAGTTGGTGTCCGTTATGGAGAAGTTTCACTGTATATGATTTTTTTAATTAAATATTATCTAAAAGTAGGGTGAAAATGTTTTTTTCTACTCCTTTATGTATATTACCTATTTTATGCACACTTCACTGAATGTAAATGTAGCAAATATCGGTCAACTGTACGGATATGAATTCATATCCATTCTCGTGCGGATATTATGCTGACCAATTGGAGTTTATAATTTAATATTTACTCATTTATTTCGAACAATAACATGCCTTATTTAATAGTTCGCCAACTATTCCTTACTAAAAATTAAGCTGTCACTGCTGTCAAAATAATTGTCAAAAATTTTAAAATATTGCGGTATTTAATAATATAGGTTTTTTAATAAATATGAGTGATAGTGATGAAAAAGCACTAAATGGTACTCCACCATTTATTAAAATTGTTGCAAAAGAAACATACAAATCGTTAGTACCACAAAAATCTAAAGAAAAATATGAACATTGTCATTATTAGTTTATGGAATGGTTCTTCAAAAATAAAATAAAAAGCGTATCCGAAAACGTTTTAACAGCATATTTTAAACAATTATCAGCAGAAATTAAACCCTCTACTCTCTGGACAACATAATATCATCTTATCCTAAGTTACGAAGCTTTTTAAAATTACAATCTTCAAATTATAAATCGAAAAAGTCAAAAGTACTAATGCCAGAACAAATAAAAGAATTTCTTTTAAAAGCTCCATATGAAGCATAGGAAAAATTTCGGTATAGGGGAATAACTCCGATTTTAACGAATTTTTTTTTGGACACTCCCTAAACATCCCTGAGCACTACTGTGAAGTTTTTTTTTTCGGAAATGAAAACTAAAATTTTGAAATTTTTTTTCAGAAAAATTTTTTGCCTCCAATTTGCACAAAAATTTTTTTGGAGAACCCGATAAAATGTAAGTTGAAACCTAACCTAACAAAATCTAACCTAATCTAACCTAACCTAACCTAATCTAACCTAACCTAACCTAACCTAACCTAACCTAACCTAACCTAACCTAACCAAACCAAACCAAACCTAACCTAACCTAACCTAACCTAACCTAACCTAACCTAACCTAATCTAACCTAACCTAACCTAACCTAACCTAACCTAACCTAACCTAACCTAACCTAACCTAACCTAACCTGTACAAATTGGAGCAAAAAAAAATTTTTTTTTTAAATTTCAAAATTTTTTCAAAATTTTAGTTTTCATTTCCGGAAAAAAAAACTTCACAGTAGTGCTCAGGGATGTTTAAGGAGTGTCCAAAATAAAATTCATTAAAATCGGAGCTATTCCCCTATACCGAAATTTTACCGAAGTATATTTATTTACAAAAGTTAAAATTCCAAATACAAATTTTTAATTTTTCTTCTAATTTTAGATAGTACTAATATTTGGTATATCTGGTGGGTGCAGACGTCAAGAATTAAAAAATTTAAAAATAAATCATATAAGAGACTTAGGAGATGAATATCAAGTAAAATTAGTGGACACAAAAACAAAAACCGATAGATCCTTTGTAATTCCCGGAACATTCTATAAATTAGCAAAAAAGTACATACTTCTTAGACCGCCTAATATGGAGCCATTTTTTTTAAATTATCAAAAGGGGAAATGTACAAAACAAGTTGTTGGAATCAACAAAATTGGAAACCAGCCCAAAATAATTGCTAACTTTTTAAAATTACCTCATGCTAACTTATATACCCGGCATTGTTTTCACCGTTCAGGTGCCACTATTTTTGCTGATGCTGGAGGTGATACTTTAACAGTAAAAAAATTTGGTGGCTGGAAATCAACTGCCGTAATGGAAACTTACATAGAAAATTCCATAAAGAAAAAAAAAAGAAATAGCTAATACCTTGGTAAACAGTATAAACACAACAAACACAAGCAAGATCTTTTTCTGAAGTTACTGATAATTTTGTCAGGAAAAACATAACATATTCAAATTGTATTTTTCACAATTGTAATTTTATTGTTAAAAATCAATGATTTAAATTAAATTAGTTTTATTTTTCTTAACTGCAAATTTAAATAAAATCATTAATATTTTATTATTATTTTCTTAGTGAGTCGTAGAAAAAATATTCTGTCCAAATCGTGTGCATTGTCCATATCGCACGCGAATGATTGAGCACTCCGCCTTCGGCGTCGTGCCCAACTTACATTCTTGTGCGATATGGACATCATATCCACACTTGTTGCACAAACTACTATTTTTAGACACGCTTATTTTGAAAAATTTGAAATGATACTGTATAAATGTTGACGTGTTTAATTATGTAAAATGAGAATATAAAATATTTCTGATTTTATTAATGGTATGAAGCCGAGGATAAACCAACCGCTTTAAATAATATATTGCTTTATATTTTATGACGATAAAATACCTATAATAAACTTACAGTGTAGTAATAATATATAATACTTATTTTATATGAATAATATATGAATATGAGTAACATATGAATAAATATTATTAGTTATTCTGCAAACATTCATTATTATTTTTAAAACAGACACAAAGTTATTGAGCTACTAAAAACGTCACTACTCTCGAGAGGGGCATTACGTCTTTATGAATGAACGGATATCAGCTGAGCGACACTATCTGATTCCGTTATTAATATTAAGATAAACTAATTTTGTAGCATACTTCTAAAACAAACATTACTATTTTTACATTTACAAAAACGTTTTATACCTATAATTGTTTTAATTATTATTATAAAATTATCCGGGATTTTGCTGTTTGTTAACATTTTAGAGCTCAGTAATTCTTTTTTAAAATATTTATTAAAATTAGTACATTATTGATGTATGCTTAAACTTTTAATTTAACTAGAGATTAATGGTTTATTTTACGAAAATTAAATTTTTGGAAAAAGTAATAACTGACCGAATGATATTAAAATGACATTTTGGGGGTGGAACTTTATTTACGTACTCTTATTCCAATAAAGGAAATTATGTCATAAAAGTAATTATATTAATATTCAAAATTTTAATCTATTGTTTGACTTTCAAATACCTTAATAATGATTTTACTTATTCAGGATAACAAAATCAATTTATTAAGTAAACTTAGCAGTCATTAAGACCCATTAAATAGCTTAAGTTATAACTGAAGTACCTAAGAAAAGCGAACAGCTGTTTTTCTTTTATTTTTTGTTTTCTTTTAAAAAAAATTCGTATGAAGAAAATAGAAAAGTTAATAACTCAAGTTGATATATCTATTTATATTATTTTCTTATTTTTTTCGAAATATACTTAAAAAGTTTTGTTGTTTAATTATATGGAAAATAAAAGTTGGCTTTTTAGTTTTATGAACATGAGGAATATTTATATTACGCACCTTTTTGAAAATATCCTGAACATTGGTCGGTTTTATATATACTCCAGTATGATAACTCCTGAATCTTGAAAAAACTTCACAAACAATTTTAAAAATATCACTAGATGCATTAAAAGTGCGTGGTTACAAAAAAAAAACACGATAACTATTCGCTTAAAAAATTATCGTAACATTAGCGGTAACCGGTTTCACTCTCGATCAGACACAAACACACACACATATGATTTAAGAACAACAAGACTTCAGCGTCTAGTTTACCAGAAGAGCTCTTCGTTCTTCGGCATTCGCCGGCATTCTACATCCCTGTTAGTCTCAATCACTCTATTATAAAACCGTTTCGTTTCGCCGTACGGCTTACGTCATAGCCGCAGTGACGTCACTGATAATCGATCCCGTTATGCGCTATCCCTTCTTCTGAGCGGAAAACGTTACGTCATAGTTGTGAAGTCATTACTTCCGCAGGAATAATGTGCGGAGAACCAGGACCGTGACATAGACCTTTAGAAAAAGTTTTACTGGTATTGATTTTCACGAGGGTTTGTTACGTAATAATATAAATATACGTGTAGAACTTGGCATCGGATCGGATGAAAAATTATTTTTATTTGGATATTAACTAATTGGAAAATAAATCTTAAAAAAATTAAAACTTTATCGTCTCAAAAATATAAAGAATATGAAAATTTAATAAACGAATTAAAGTAAATTATATATAAGAAATTTTTTAAATCCGATTTGTTCTATGAACTATTATGAACACTGTAAGGTAGAGTAATTTATGTACGGTATGCGCCAAAATAAAGGACACTGAAATCAGGAAGCCTGTGAAATATAATTGCGTCTCATGAAACACGTGACAATAGTTGTCATGGTATTTTTAAACATTGTTTATTTTAACAAACTGTCAAAAATATTCGAAATAGTGCTTACAACGCAAAAAAAATATTATTGAGTATTATTTTCGCTCAAATGGGAATGGACATAGTTTGTTAGTTTCGGGAAGAGTTTCAGAAGCGTGCACCGACTGAAAAGGACTTGTCAAGAGTCGTTACAGGAAGAAAAGGAAGCCTTCTGACTTAAGGAAGGCTATTTCAACTGGTGTTAGAATCACCAAAAAGAAGACTCCGCAGAACATCTCTAGTGCTTAAGTCTTGGTAATGGTTTATGAACAACCCCTATTTTTTTCTAACTTATGGGTTACAGACGAATGTCACATCCATCTGAATGGATTTATTGATCGACAGACAAATCATTTTCTTGATTTTGAACGACCAGACATCATCGCAGAGAAACGTATTCATAGTAACCGTGTTACGATTTGGTGTGAAGTGTCAGGTAATGGTTTATTGGGCACTTACTTTGTGGAAGACGAGCATAGAAGACCCGTTAGACTAAATCAAGCGCGTTATAGAGAACAAATTTTTTAATGATCTCAGACAGTTCTGTCGTACCAGAAACATAGTTGAATACCCAATGGTTCCAACAGGATGGGGCTACTTGTCATACCACGACAGCATCCTTAGATTATATGCCAGAAAATTTTGAAGACTGCATATAGTATGTACAAAAAGTACGAGGAGTAATAAATCATTCATTTAAGTAGATTTCATAGACGTACCAAAATATATTTTAAGAGGGTATACCGTAAGGTACATTTTGTATAGAACGAATAAGTTGCAGCTATGCTAAAGAATATACGATTTAGGTCAGAGGTTACGGGATGTACTAATTTTAATAAAAAAAGTGATAAAGGTACATAAATTTTAGTAAGTTTGATAAAGAAAGGCAACACAGTTTATTCATCATAGAAAACAAACCAATCTGTAAAAATAATCAAGATAGCAAGATATCATTACAATTTTTATTAAATTCAAAGAAGCAAAATGAATATTTTTTATTTGTATTACTCCTATATGTAATGTTTGGGGAATTTTTCTCAGAAATTTTAAATGTAATCGGCTTAATACGATTACACTTATTTACAGATTATTCGATTATTGAGAGGGATTTTCCAAACAACCCAGTTTTCTTAGAAACATTATCGGGAATATTATTTTAAAAGAAAGTAGGTACATTAAATCAGTACTTATTATTAGTTCTTTGAGTAAAGTTGTATGAAGTTGGAGTGCAAGTACCAAACAATGTCGATAAGCCAAGGACCATCTAAACGACCAAAAACAGGTCCATTATCTTTAAATGAAAAAACTCTGATATTGAATTGTTATATATCATTGAAAAACAAGGATCCAAGTGCAAGTTTGTGTTGATGATATTGTGGAATTAACGGCTGCTTTGTTGTGTGTTGCTAAATCAACAATTTATAGATTACTAAAAGAAAGCAAGAATGGAACTCTTCAACCGCCTAAAACTCCTTCAGGCCGAAAACCAATTGAGATCGATGAGACATTAAAACAAAGACTAAGGCGTAAAGTCCATGGATTTTACTTACGAGGAAATTCCAACACTTGACAAAATTATGACATAAGTGCAAGAAGATACGGACTATACAAAATTCTCCAGAATGCCATTATGCAAACTTTTGAAAGATGTGGGTTTCAGATATATACAAAACATAATTGAAAATCTCTCTTGATAGATAAACCGGAAATTTATTTATTTATTTTATTTATGAAGCATTCGACATACCAGAGAACAAAATTTGAAAATCTTCTATTTAGACGAAACATGAATAAATGCTGGATATACAGTTTTCAAATCTTGGCAAGATGAAAACATTTAAAGCGGAAGGTTTGCAGCCACCATCTGGAAAAGGAAAAAGACTTATCATTGTCCATGTTGAAAGTTCTGAAGGTTTTGTTGATGGTGGATCATTAACTTTTATTTCAAAACGCACGGGGGACTATCACGGAGATATGAATGGGGATGTCTTCGAGGAATAGTTTGTTCAAATGTTGGATCTGATTCCAAAAGGGGCTGTTATTGCTATGGACAACGCAAGTTACCATTCACGGTTACGAGAAGCATTGCCCACAAGTCGTTGGCGTAAAGCAGAGCTTTTGGAGTGGCTTATTTCGAAAAATATTAAGTTTCCAAAAGATCCACTAAGGAAAGAACTTTACAAAATTGCAAAAATGAACAAGAATAAATACAAAACCTACATTGTAGAAGAAATGACTTCTTCTCGTGGTATATCAGTTCTTCGACTTCCCCCTTATTATTGTGAACTTAATCCCATAAAATTAATATGGGCTCAGGTAAAGTAAGTGAGAGTGCTGTAAGTTATGTTAGTAAGGAAAATTGGACAAACTGTATCGAGCATGTTATCAAAGTAGAGGCAAATATGTGGAAAATTGACAATATTTGTGATGATTTAATCGACCCTATTATTATTAATGTCAACAACGATTCTTCCTCTTCCGAGTCGGATATAGAATAAAATGTAAGTAATAAATGTATTCCAATAATTATTTCTTTTCATTTTTTATTATATTATAATTTAAAACGTATTTTTTCCCAAAATACACACCACTGCATTGCGTTATTGCTTATCTGGTAATCCTTTAACAATGAAGAAAACCCTAAACTTTGCTACAACTGAAACTAATACGGGGTGGATCTACCTGGTTTTTAGATTTACGGAAAAAATGTAATTTAAAGTAAGAGATTTATTAAAAATTTCATGGTCCTCCCTGTAAAGGTTTTGCATACTTAATTAGGGTTTATTACTCCTCGTACTTTTTGTACATAATATAATTTCCCGTAACACGAAATTTCCTTACCTGATCTAACAACTCTTGATGCTTACGTATGGGGTATGCTGAAACAAGCCATGTTTATAGAAATCCCACCGGCAACTATAGAACTTTTTTAGAAAAATGCAGCAGAACTTAGATGCAAATAACGAACTACTTTACAACCAAGCCTAACCTTAATTACTAGAACCAATTCTCTACTTTTAAAAGAATGCTAAGGTATCTTTATAGGAGTAAAAACGTAATAGACTTATTACTTTGATTGTCTCTTTAACCCTTAGTTAGTTTCATAAGTTCGAACCTTTCCATTTTTTCCTAACTCTTGTTTTGTGTGTAATTTAAGAACGCCCTTGACAGGCTCCTGAGTTACAAGTTTATGCATTTAGTATTTTTTTGCTTTATAGCATTGGAAAAATGTATACTGAATAAATGTGCTATGTATATTTTTTGTGCAATTTATATAATGGCAGGAAAACGGTTTCAAATGCAAGAGATTGACAAAAGAAAAGCAGCTATTAGAAATGATATTCAAAAAGGAGCTGCGCATAGAATCATTATCATAAATAACTTAAAAATAACTGTTCTAGGGTTATGGGGGGCTGTTTGAGTCGGTTTAATTGTCAAGACATATGTATATTTAAAATATTATTTTAGTACGCAATTTTCTGAAAAAAATATCCACTTCAATTATTGAGCAGTGTATTTCAGTTTTAGGAATTCAGTTAAAATAAATGTATTTTTAAACAATAAATAAACCATAATAAAAATAAGAGTTTTGTATGATTTTGAATTGTACTGCTACAGTTATATTATTTTAAATGGTGTAAATTAAACAGCTAATGAAATTCAGACCCAGATTGTTCGATAAGTCCCCAAGCGGTAAACGGTTTCAGATTTTCCAGGATCTATTTTATGTTGCATGCAACATTTTCATGTGCTGTATATTTGTTTCTGGGCTTGTCCTTGAAGTTCTGCCAGACTAGACGTCGATAATAAGACCTTCAACTGTTTTTAATTTGTTAATATGAAGGTACAAAGGTCATTCTTGTCGAAGACTGAGGCTGTCCTATTGGCTAGAAGAATAGAATATATTTTTAAATTTTCTTATCAATAACTTATACGTAAAATGTCAATATAGTTAGCGCTATTGGGCTCTTGTAATATTTTATGAAAAAAACATATTGTTGTCACCAGAGCTTTCTTTTGTAAAAAATTAAACTTGACATGTATCAATGCCTGGCAGTTTTTTGAGGTAAATTCTAATGGCAACAAAATTATTATCCAATATTAGTTAGTTAAAGGGTTTTTTAACCTAATAAAAAGTCTGTATGATAAATGGTTGGACATACAGAGTGAGTTTTAAGTATGGAACGCCTCAATTATCTTTGAAACGGCTTGCACGATTTTTATAAATTTTGATATTTTTGACGATTTTGTAATACGGCCGAGCTTATGGTAGTGTTTCCATTGTTGTCGGATTTTCCGTTTTTCTGGAAATCTAATAAACTTTTGCGCCATGATTTGGATAAACCTTTTACTGCACCTGTTCTGTTAATTTTTTTTACTAATGTACTGACGTTAGATATGTTATGGGATTTTGATTAGGATATAAATTATTGAACATTATTAATATTAAACAAGTTTATTGAATCCTAGCCACCTTAATGTATTATTTTAACTTGAGCGGATATAATAAAAAGTTAGCTATAACTCGGAAATTATGACATTTAGGTATAGAAAATATTACATGAAATATATTCAGTGTTTTTCAGGGATTTCAATAACAAAAAAATAAACAGGGTGATCCATTTGAAATAACAAAGTTCATTAGATTTCCAGAAAAACGGAAAATCCGACAACAATGTAAACACTACCATAAGCTCGGCCGTATTACAAAATCGTCAAATATCAAAATTTATAAAAATCGTGCAAGCCGTTTCAAAGATAATTGAGGCGTTCCATACATAAAACTCACTGTGGATCCAGTACTATTTTCTAAGTGGCCACACATAAAAATTTGCAGTTTGCACTTTATTTTGCACAAATATAACAAATAACTACAATATCCCTTTTAAACTGTTAGTCACTGTAGATCAAAGGAAGGTTCCAAAAGTAGCCGAAAAAATAAAGCTAGAAACAATAAAGTAAACAAAGTCAGAGTTTAGTTTTTTTTAAATCTCTAAAATATTCAAGACTTTAGAAATGTTAAAAAATATTTGAAAAAATCATTAAATTTACTAAAAAAAATTCCATAATTCTATATATAATATAAATATATGAAATATATATAAATTTAATATTTACAGAGTCCTGAAAATAGTGCATAAAATAGGGTAGTCTGATTTTTAAAAGAGAGCTATGGATTTTATTAAAACCTAACATTTATTACAGTATATTAATTAAAGGTTAATAAAAAAGCACTTTAGTATAACTTGTTTTGTTTTATGATCTCAATTTCTTTATTAAAGATTTTTTTGTAAAATTAAAAAATTAAAATTAGTTTTAGGATGCAAGGTATTAATATAATTAAAAAAAACTGTCGTTCGCTACCTACAAAACCTGCTAAAACATCATCAACATATCTATACAAAAATACCATATTGCTTTAATAACTAGAATTAAAGATTTTTTTTTCTAAATTATCCATAAAAATATTTGCTAAAATTGGAGACATAGAACTTCCCATTAGAAGACCCCCATTTTGGATGCATACTTTGTTATCAAACTAATGGCTATCCATTAAATTTTATAATTAAATTAATTAATAAGAAAGAAAAGAAAATGTCACCGGAACTAATATTTCCTAAAGAAATACAAAATTAATAAAATATTACATATTGTGGAAATATTTCAATTACAATTTTAAAAATAACATCTTCGGTAACATCAGCATTAATATCATTTAAAACAAAATAAATTGTTAAATGTGAAGACAAAATGACCTAAATTAAAAAAATCTGTCCAAATTGTCCAAAATGTATTGCGGTATATATAGGTCAAGACAAAGACATTTTGACGTAAGATTCAATGAACACTTAAGAGCATATAGATTACAACAACTGTAACATAAATATATTTAGTTGCTATAAAGATCAGTGTGATATAGTTTTTTCTTGGTTTTTTTATTTTTTCTAAGTTTAATTTAGCCAATTTATAAAACCTTTCTTTACAATGTAAAAAATATCTACGTTTAAATACAGAGGGGGTCTTAATAATGTGTTAATAAATTGTATTAATGATTAATCCTCAAGTAGATCCATTTTTATTTTTAAATAATAATTTTTATCATACTAGTGTATTTTTTAAGGTTGACATTTTTCTTGAATATTGTGGATCATTTCCGGTGTTATATTATGAATGTTCAATTTAATCATATTCTGTAAATCTTGTGAAATTTGTATTCTGTCGATGTAAACTTTTTAATTTAAGTAAAAAATCATGTGGTAAAAGATCTGGAAATCTTGAGGGCTATTCTATTGTTCCTCGCCTACGAATCAACCTTACAGGAAAAATTGTAAAATTTTGCAAAGGATGAACAAAAATGCAAAACTTTAAATTGCTTACAAAGTAATAAATAAAGAATAACTGCAATTATTAAGTGAAATTACGCATTGCCATACAATTACGTGAATAAACTATTAAAAATACCTTGCATAATTTATAACATTGTATCTAACGGCTTTTATTAGTGATGTATAACCATAAAAATACCTTTTTATAGTATTTTTAACATTTTTTTTAATAAATATGGCTCATTGGCAATAAAACTAGCGGAATTTATTATTTGCTATAATATACTATTCTTCAACAATTGTAGAAATCAGAAAACATTGATGTTGGGTCAAAGTTTGAAGTAAATAATAGTCAAATATGTTAAGTCATGTTAGGCAGTTAAAATAATATTTTAGAATGATCATCTTCAGAGGAAAGAGATATGCCATCAACTTCCAGAACTACAGAGCCAGGTGCAATAGGAGAACAACAGTTATTGTCAGGGCCTTCTACTTTAAAAATAACAGGTAGAATAAATTGGAATTTTGAGTAATTTTACTTTCCTTCAATACAAACATCTTTTAAATATCAGTTTTTAAATTTTTAGATGATTTGTTTATTGAAAATGCAGCAACAGAAAATAGTCACCCATCATCAACATTGATACATCATTTGCATGGCTCAAAGAGAGATATAAATTTGGATTAAAAACAATCAGGGTCGAGCTACTTGTAAAATACAATTTTACATTTGGCTGTACTACTTTTAAAATATGCTGATATGTTTGAAAATTTAATGAAAAAGTGTATTTTCATTTTTCTTTTAAATATTTATTTTATATCGTTAACTGTTGTGAATTCTAACAATTTGTGTTTGTAGAACCTTATTTAATTTTGTTTTTCAGAAATAAGGTTATGCTACATAACAGTTTTTCTGAATTTATCTTATTCTTTTAAGACTGTAACTCCCTTCGGAATAATTTTGTCGTTTAGAAAGTATTTTATTCTTAATCAAATTAGTTAACGATATATGATTAATCAACTAGTCATAGTCTTATCAATTTTACTTATAGATGTATCAGTCAGTACCTTTTGTGCAGGCGGTGGGATTGGTAGTACACAAAAGTTATTCGGAAATTAGCCGGTATACATTTAATAAAAACGTATTTTTACGGATTTAAGTGCGCGTATATATACAGATTTTTCTTCTAAATAGTGTTTGTGCGGAAAAAAGGGCCGGTTATTGAAAAACTACAGTGTTAGTGTTTTTTAAAACTGAAATATGTGAATGTTGACAATGGCAGTTCAAAAAGTGATGGTTGAAAAGCAGATGATGACTGGCCAATCGGTGAGTTTATTTAATTTATTATTTTTTATTTATTTAAGAGAAAAAAGATCGTTTTATAAGCCGGTTTTTGTTTGAAATAATGTGGAGTACATTTTCCGTTAGAAATTGAAGAAATTAATTCAAATTAATTTTCTAGATTTAAGAGTTGGAAAAATTAATGATTGCATAAACTATTCTTAATTATAAGTTACTGATTTACCGGTATAAAACAATTATTTTCAAATTAATATATTTGTATGGTTAAAAACCTTATTACTTAGAATATAACCATTCTTTTTTTTTATTAGAGGTAAAAATTTCATAAAATGTATTAAAAAACCTTCAATATCGACTATTGTCTTTTTATAGTTGCACATTTCATTTATTAAACTCGTTTTAAAATAAATATATTATAAATTTCTTATTTGATAAGTAACGTATATGATACGTATTGAGCAAACTATGCATCTATCGCACATAGAGGGTTATTTCCTCAGCAGGTGGACTGGTCATATTTTGTTTGTTTAAAATATAGTAACTAATCTTATATATTTTTTTCTGCAATAATTATACATAAAATTACAGTAAAATAATATAAGAGTGAGTTATCTTCGTATACAGTATGATGCAAATGTATGGAATACATTTCAGAAACAGACGACTTTTAAAAAAAATCTTAAAACATGTCAATTTTAATTTTTGAATGGCCATCAGCTGCTATAGATGTGTTGGACATTACGTCATTGGTGACGGTGTAATGACGCCATGGACAGCTTATTTGAAAGGTCTCCTTATCGTCTTTGCAACAATGTAATTATTTGAATATTTATTTCTACAGGGTTAACCAAAACTGTTGGTTTATTAATACAATTAACTTAGAATAAATATTTACTTAAATACAATTAAATTACAACAAATGTTCAAATTGCCGACTTTCAGCAATGATACAATGAGAAAGACGAGCAGTAAATTCTTTCCTAACGTTTTCGAGGACTTCAGGTGTTATTTGTGCAATTTCCGTTTGGATTCGTTCCTTCAACTCCTCTACATTATTCGGTCGATTTTGATTACTCTGCTCTTTAAATATCCCCTCAAAAAAAGTCTAACGGAGTCAATTCTGGATATCTTGGTGGCCATTCGATAGGCCCCCTTCTACCTATCCACCTTCCTGGGAAAACGTTATTAAGGTAATTTCGTACCTCAACGCCATAGTGTGGAGGAGCTCCATCCTGTTGGTACCATAAATCATTTCTATTTGGAAATAGATGAATCAGCTGTGGCAACAGATAATTTTAAAGAAATTCTATATAACTAGCAGCAGTTAGGTTTTCCTCAAAAAAATATGACCCTACCATTTGATTGTTTATAATGCCGGCACAAACATTCACCTTCTCCCAATATCGACATGTCTGTATGAGGATTTTCTTGAAACACCAGTACAACGTCCAGTTTTTTGGCTTAGGATATTGATATTCTACCACTTCTGGGAAGATCTTTAACATGGCCCGTTTCTCTAATTTTTTTTTCAATTTTACTTACTGTTGATTGAGTAATTGGATCGCGATTGGGGTATTTAGCATTAAATAAATTACGAACTTCTGCTTGAGTCCTCACTCTATCTCCATAACCAATCATGGTTAAAATCTCGATTCGTTCTGTTTCTGTTTCATTTTTGTAAATGCTGTTATTAACGTCGGCAAAAAACTTGACAGATTCACAGATCATTGACGAATAAAGACGAGTCAATGACAATACTGATTTAAATATTTTTGTAAAAATAATTCCGAGTAGCATTGTTTTTATCAATGTAGTTTTTTTTGGAACCAACAATAAACACTATTTTGTTTTATTCCCAGTGGCGGTCCTTAGTGTATTTTAGTTCAGTGAATGAATATTTATTGTAATTCCATGTTACTTAACAAAGTTCATAATTTTGTTTAACCCTGTAGAAATAAATATTTAAATGATTACATTGTGGCAAAGGCGATAAGGAGAACTTTCAAATAAGCTGTCACGTAACCTCCATTTGTATTTAAAAAAATCGTCAATGACGTCATTACGCCATCACTAATGATGTAATGTCCAACTCATCTATAGCAGTTGATGGCCATTCAAAAATTAAAATTGTCGTGTTTTAGATTTTTTTTAAAAGTCGTCCGTTTCTGAAATAATGAATTTATTCCATACATTTGCATCATACTGTATAAGTAGTTAAGATTTCAAGTTTTCCCTTTTTCTTTTAAGTTACATTTTCCCAGTCAAATAAATTTCTCGTCTTAGCGACATACAGAGTGATTATTGAAAAATGTTATATTATAAAATAATTTCTTTTTGTTACAAAACAAGGTTATCTCATCAAATAAATGTAATACCAACTTGTTTATTTAAAAAATGGTACCTACACTTTTTATATTTTAAAATTTTGCTAATTTTACTTTAAATATATCTCTGTTAAAAACCTTGCAAAACATACATTCCTGATATAATTTAGGACACCTTGTATATATTGAAACAAAATTATCTATGCAAGTTTTAATTCTTAGTTCTTATTTCTTACAGGTGAGTATTGAAGAAAATTTCGTCAGATCTTCAAACGGCGTTCTTCACTATCATCAGTTGGGCTACTTTTTAATAATAAAAGGGGTAAGTGATATAAATATATATTTTATAAATTAGATACACTGTTAAAATTATAACCATCAAGTTTTTCATAGTAAAATAAATACGCTTAGGTCAAAAATAAACGAAATAATTTTCTATTTAAACAAATTACTATCGGTTTTATAATATTTTAAAAATTATTTAGTTAGAACAGATGATTTTTACATTAATTTAGATTGATTTTATTCAAATTTAAACTGATACATTTTTATTAAGTAGCCCATTCAGAACATTTCAACCCACAGTTATTAAATTAGGAAAAAATAGTAAAATTATTTCTCTTAAAGTACCTCAAAACTAATTTACAACAATTTATAATAACAGTACTTAAATCTTAACTCATATAAACTAATTATTTTTTTTTTGTTACAGGGTAAGTCTTTAAAAACATTTACTATCTGTATCGATTTACGATGTACTTCAAGATCGCCACTAGAATTTGTTTTTCAAAAAGGTAGGAGCAATTAAATATGGGAACTCAAATGATTTAATTGACTTTCTGTAGTTATTTTTACTGCAATAATTTTGTACATTTCCATATATTAATAGTTGACAGCCTGTAAAAGACAGTTTAAAAATGCGTTGAAAGTTTTTTTGTATACAGGACAGAATTTAATTAGAAATTTTGGATCAATTAAAAATAAGACCTTTCGAAAAGGTTGATTGTTTACAAAGTAAATTTGTTTAAAAATAATTATTTTAAGGTAATTTATAGAGAAAATATATTGTGCGTTTTCTAAAATTATTAGTTCACTTAATATATTTTTTAAATAGAGTAAAACGTATATTTTAGAAAAAAATATAAAATTTAATCTTTATTTGACGGATTAATAAAGTTCTGTTTTATTAATGAAATATTTTATCTTTTTGGTCAATTTTTGAAGCATTTTAATAACCAATATTAAAAAAATTACGTTTTATTTAATGTTCTATTTAATTTTGTGAATATAGCTAGATCAATATTAATTTATACAATTCTGATATAGTAATAGCGCTATCAAATTATTCATGAAACTTTAGTATTTAAAAACATTTTTTATCTGTATTGATTTACTTCAAGATCGTCACCAGAATTTGATTTTCCAAAGGTAAGTGAAATAAAATGGGAATTTAAATGATATAATTGACTTTCTGTGATTATTTTTATTCAAAATGTTTTTTTTATTGCGTAAAAATGTTTAATCTGAGTTAATTTATGAGAAAAAATTATTTTAGGTTTTCTAAGACTATTATTTTACTTAAGATATTTTTTTGATAGAGTTAAACGTATATTTTAGAAAAAATATTATGAAATTCAATTTTTACTTGGAGATTTTTCTTGGAAGTTTTTTTATATAAATGATATATTTCATATTTAAGTTCAAATTTTAAAACATTTTAATAATCTGTATAAAAAAAGGATATTTTATTTAATGTTTTATATAATTTTGTGTATATAGATACATACATTAATATACATTTTTATATTATATATATATATACTTTACACCTGCGTATATTTATAGTTAGAAGAATGTAAAAGACAGTTTACAAAAGCAGTAAAAATTTTTGTATACAAGGTGGAAACAATTAAAAAATAATACCTTTTAAAAGGTTGTAAATTTCATTAAAAATAAATAATTTGAGGCATTTTATAAAGAAAATCTATTATGGCTTTTTTAAAATTATTATTTATATAACGTATATTTTATAACAAAATATTATACAAACACAACATTAAAAAAACAATTTCCTTTATTGTTTTATATAATTTTTTAATTAATTTTTACATTTTTGATACAACAATAACGCTGTCAAATTATGAACAAAATTTTTAAAACTTGGAAATTTTTTTACGAACATATTAATAATAATTGTTCATATTTTTTAATGTCAAACAAATTAGCAATAATGATAATATGGAAATAAAAAAATTGAAATAATCTATTACAAAATTTTTTGCAAACTATCAATGCTTTGGCAGCATAAATTCTTTTTCGTAATAGTTTCAATTTGATCATTAAAAAGTGTCCTCTAAATCTAAGTAGCACATCACCATTATCTCTTACGACAATATCACTTGGTCGACCATCATCAGCATTAATTTTGTCCTAAGAAAAACTCACCCTTTCAAACTGAAAATCTATTCTCACCCGAACTGCAGGATTATTCCTCATAAAACTCATTTCCTCCGCCTCTTAAGATGAACCCAATCTGCAAGTTATCCATACTTCTTCTGGTAGAATCTGAATTATTCTTCTACTGGTTTACTGTCATATACAGTTGGAATATAATTCAGTAAACTAGAAGCATCTCTTTAATTTAAAGATTCAGTAAACTTGAACAGCTTGTAAACTTTAAGCTCTCGTATGCACGAGCATTTTTAACTGGATCATCTCTACAGCTTGGGCAGTTCATCCCTCCACTCGTGATCTTCCATAGGGGCGGTCGACTTTTTCTACACAGAAATACGACAGGTACCACATTGTGGGAGAAGTACTATAACTTAAGGTGTCTGTTAGTCTGGCTTACAAACCCAGCAGTCACCCATTGAGTTGAGTACGTATAGTATTTTCTGTTTCTGGGAAATTGTCGCCTGATGGCTATTAAAGAACCGCCTGTGGCTTCTTCTTATAATCTTTATTTTATCCTTTATTTTACCCTTTATTTTACATACAAAGTATATTTAGTCTACAAAAACCTTAGGTTACCATACATCAAAATCAATTCCCTAAAAATATCAAAACTTAACTTCATTTTACCCCACAACATCTTCCAAACAATATTCTTCTGGTAGAATCTGAACATCATTTGGAGACTTGTTTTGCAAAAGGTAATAAACAAAGACTTTTCTGGGTGATAATCTAAAGTGAAAAAATGTTTGCAGATTATGAAAGCAAGAAAGAAAATTGGAGATTCTGCTATATCCTGCGAAAAGAAAATTGGATTGGGACTAAGACATCGAAAACAACATGAGGCAGAATCATTGAGTAATATTCCTGCTAGGTATCATAGGAGTGCTGTTGGGACAATGCTTCAGGTAATATCAAGTTAAAAATTACATTTTTTATTGATCTTATATATTAATTTGTAAAACAGCTTTCTAGAATTTTACAGGAACGTCTTTGATTGGATATATCCAGACATGTGACTCTGGTCTACTTCATCGTCTGGTGATTTCTTTAATTTTTAAAACATTGTAAGTTATTAGGTATCAAGAAATTTAGGTTTTAAAAGAAGAATGATTGTTCTATAAAAGGTAACTTTTTTATTGTAGATTTTTACATTTTTATATGATGATAAGACATTGCAAATAATTGTTTTGATTTATTAATTACAGGTCTATTATAAAGAATATGAAAGATATTTTTAGGTATCAAGAACATAAGTCTATATGAAAAAATCTTTATATTTCTATACAAGGTAACAAATCTAAAGGTTTCACCAAATAAAATGGAAAGATATTAAATTATTTTTGTTGTTTTTATCAGTTGCAGATATAAATATGGAAGATATTCAGATGAAACTAAGTACAAGATAAATGCAGACCATTTTTTACAAATGTACCACAGAAACCAACATTTTTGAAATTGAATACACATCGCCTTTCTATAAGTACTTGTTAACAAATTTATATTTATTTCAGATATAAAGGAAGTATATCTTTATAAAAAACACTTTTATCGTTTTATACAAGTTAATTTTTTTTAAACGCATGTTTTTCTGCTTTGATAAGTTTAAAAATGGTATTGTGGAGCTTGGAGTGATGCGGGAATGTTATGGTGGGTACTAATCTGGATTGGGAAAATATATAATTGAGGAAGCATGTACTTATGTAGCATTGGGATAGTATTTCTAATACTTTGTATATATATTATTTGTTGCAATATTTATGTAATCGCAATATTTTTCATTATTATAAACTTTTGAGTTATTACAGGCACTGTTAAGAAACTAATTCTTAAGACTGTTTTTCAGGAGGTAACTGCTTTACATTTTAGTATACACATATATATTGTTTGCAGAAGTTTTAAATCCAAAGTATACAACTCTTTGAAGGTTACATACAGAAATTGTTTGGTTTGTTATGAAAAAATTAAACGAGAATAATTTGAAAGATTATTTCAGGTTAAACAGTTGGCAGATACTTACTAAATGATTGATAGATTTGACAAACAATTGAAAATTCGAAGAAAATAGAGAAGAAAAGACAGCCCGATATTTCTGATGTTTGTTTTTGAGGCAGATGATTTCAGTGTAGCTAAAGGGCGGTTCAAAACGGCCACTTGGTCAGTGCTTGCACTGACTAACGTCGTTTATTATCAGGGTGAGTACAAAATTAATTTTTGTCCAATTAAAATTCCGGTTAAATGTATATTCATGAAAAATGGATATTTTTTTCAAAATCTTGATGTTCTCACCAGTATATTGACAATAAAAGAATATAAAGAAATAGGGGACCTTGTCCTTTCCCCCTCAACACTGTTTTCAACCCCCATATGCCGTATCTCGAGGGTTACAAGAGCTGTGATATAGGGGGCCCCAAAATAGTATTTCGGAATTTTTCAGGAAAGTTAGTTTTCTAGGTTATTATTAAACTTTTCTTAAAAATAATAATAATATTTTGGCATTTTTTAGACCCGATAAATATATTATGCATAATTTTTTGAGTTACTTTATTATGGTCCCAGTATTTGTAAATCTGGCTCAATTTCGTCTAAGTCTAAGGTTCCTTATGGTATAAAAGGGGCGGTCGACTTTTTCTACACAGAAATACGACAGGTACCACAATGTGGGAGAAGTACTATAACTTAAGGTGTCTGTTAGTCTGGCTTACAAACCCAGCTGTCACCCATTGAGTTGAGTACGTATAGTATTTTCTGTTTCTGGGAAATTGTCGCCTGATGGCTATTAAAGAACCGCCTGTGGCCTCTTCTTATAATCTTTATTTTATCCTCAATTTTACATATATTTTAATCAGAAGTTATGGTAATAGCTACAATAATGATTTAAGATATTGTGGCCTGCACCGTTCTTCTGGTGGAACCATTCCTTGCGATTTTTTCCTGTGGCCTCTTAACGTGTTGAAATTCGATTTCTGCAAGTGATGTCAATTATATGAAAGATAATCAGTAGCCTTCCGGTATGAAGTAAATTATATCTACTTCCTATTTGATACAGAGACCTTTCAGAACTTCACGTACTATATATAATTTTATGTAAATCGAAGCACAAATAATTGTAATTAGGAGGTCTTTTGATGTAACGCTGAAAAAGCAGTCCTAGGTACAACTGGTGGAAGAGGAGGTGTTTTTAGCAGGTAGGTCACTGGAATTGAGGCCGGCGGTGCTCGATGTCTTCCCTAAAGGGGGATAACGAGTGCCGCCGGTCTTACTCTGGTGGAATCCTGCACACCTGGGATACGCTCCCAGATGTCTTACGAAGATTTTCACCTCAGGAAAAAAAAAAAAGGCCTTTTGATATCTCTTCACTATATGCAACTAGTTATATAAATAGCAATTTTGGTTGGAAACATGGTAACCTAAAAAGGGTTTTTTAAAGCTTTATTTGGTAATTTATATATACAAATTATATTATTTTTTGTTGTAGAGAACCAAGCTGATAATAAATATATTAAATTACTTTGAATGTGTGCATAGTATATTAAATACGCAGTTTTTTAGATAAATCTCCCATTCTTTTAATGGCCCTAATTAGAGAGGATATTTTTGAAGAAACGTTACCTATTGAATATGGGTATACCAATTTAAATTGTTATCAATGAAAAGCGCTATTGACGATGCAGATGTACAAAGTATAAGACTGTCACTTAATGGTGAATTTTGGCCCAATGAAAGAATGCAATTGGATTTTAGTAAAACTGACTACAATGAAGCATATTTTAACTATATTGAATTCTATCCCAACTACGCGAACTCCACACAGAAGCGCCCCCTGCTGGATTATTCCTCTTTCAAGAAACGGGAATTGTTTGTTATCGATTGTTCCAAACAGGAAGAAAGCATGAAGGCGTCCACAGTCGATGTGAAACTTGATATTGAAGCAAACATAGGCTTTCCCGAAAATACCAAAGTCTATTGCATCATAATTCATGATTGTGTAATGGAATACTTCCCCCTCACCGAAATTGTTAAAAGTTTAAACTAGACGTTGATTAGAGTTAGTGTTCGAGCATGAGAATAGCTTTTGTAGACATTCAAGGCTTTGTCGTAGATGGATTTTTCGTTGTCAAAGAACTAACGATAGAAATTGGTTTCAAAAGTTCACATTACATGTTTTTACCACCTCAACCGTTTTCTACATTAAGTAATGAGGACAAAAAGACTGCAACCTACTTTGAAAAAAATGTGCACGGAATTCGATACTCTTCAGGAGATGTAGAATATTCTAAAGTTAATGAAATATTGGAAAGCAAGCTATTGTATGCTGCAGACTACATTTACGTTCGTGGTCAACAAAAAGCCAAGTTTCTGCAAAATAAATGTAACATTTTCAACGTTTTTCCTCACATTTGCGAAGTCGGCAAGTTCGATGGTACACCGTGTGCAACAGTAAACTTTGCCAAGGATCCAAACCCCTGTCACACCTCTGGACTATATTCGTGCACCGAACGAAACGTACAACGTCTCCGCCACTGGTTTTTGAATACTGTATTGCCATAAAATAAATAAACCTTAACCACAAATGAGTTTTTATTTTATACACCACTACTTAGAAATAAAACAAGTTGTTTATTCATCAACTTTTATATTACACGAAGATTCAAATTTACGTTTAACAATTTTTAAAATAATTTTTAAAATTAAAACAAAGACAGATGCTAAAATTATACATGACATGGCAAAAACATTATTAATTTCATTTTTTATGCTCTCTTCTTCTTCTGTTCTATTAAACATGGTTGAATACGTCTTAACGGATAAGTAGTTTTCGGTAATTTCCGACAATCCTAGTTTAGACTGCTCCACGTTGTTCTTGCTTCCCTAGTTTGTTTCATAACCTTACTCTTATCTTCATAAAAAGCAATGTCTTCAATTCCATGACTGTGCTCTTCTGAAGACATAATGTAACTGGTCGTTGTCGATCGCATGACCCTTGTAAAATATGTGTGATGACGTCATAGCATCGAATAATTGGTACCCTTTTGACAATCGTTGTGTAACTTTACATCCTAATTCATTCCCGTATAAAGAGAGAATTACTGTTCGATCAGAAAATGGAGAACCGTCATACCCCCCACGTATATAAACATTTTTATTTGCCACGTAACCGTTTCCGTATTAAGAATGATCATAATCCGATATTTCGACAAACCCTGTATATCCCGTATGAAAAATTGACATCTCCCTTACGAATGATATTCGCGATATACCCTGTACACTCGAAATTATCTTTTACCCACATCATTATACGAATGATCGAATTGACATTTTTAATTAACGACCATACCCCCGTACCGACATTTTTGCCATTTTTGCGTATTAAGAATGATCATAATTCGATATTTCGACGATCTAATTCGCGACAAACCCTGTATATATCCCGTATCTAACCCGTACCATATCATCAAATTGATATTTTAAATACAAAAAAGTTGTTTAGTATCCCGACATACCCTGTATATGATTACAAGATATCTATCACAGACCAAATTCCATGAAAACGATCAAAATACGCGACGCGAGTTTAAATACCCATTCATAACATTATATAATCCTTCGTTAGCAGCCCAGTGGGTAAGGGCGCTTAAATTGTAAAAATTCTAACGACGGTCCGTGGTTCAAATCCCACCAGCGGCCGCCACGCAGCCCCTTTTTTTCAAACCAGCAGGCAACCCGCAATACAACACAAACTCGTTTAATTCTTTAATAATTCCAATAAAATTCGTTCCGATTATTTAATCATCATAATATAACACAACTATTCCAAATAAACAACTGGTCCACAATTCAGAACCACAGTTCAGAACCGTTCCAGAACTCCTATGCTGTATATACGGAGGTACCCCCACTCCTCTAGTGGGTTAGAACTCTCCTAGTATATCTACTACGGACGTCAACCAAAAACGGCAAGCAGTTTACGAGATAGGCTATGCGCATACTTTGTGAAACCTGAAAATGCACTACCGTGGCAAAACAATGTTTGTATATAATTACTAATTAAATATCTATGTGTTGATTATAAATAAATGTTTTTAATCTCCGTCGTATCGATTTAGAACTCCGATTTTAAACTCTCCGTCAGATACTTCATATTTATACTAAACATTAACGTGAACAACTCTAAGTTCCAGAAAAAAAAAGTAAAAAAAAATAAATCAAATTTTAAGCGCACTGAAATGAATTGAATTTATCTTGGCGTTGAAAACTTTTTTAAAATTACGCACGCCCATGTTTCGCTGACTATCAGCCGATATTTCAGTTTTTTGTTGTTCAAGTGACTTCGTGTAGACTTTACGAGTTATATTAAAAAATTTAAAAAAAAATAAACTTATCTGTAGAAAAAAATTTCCCAGCTACTTGATTCCAAGCTTTATCTTGCTCACTTCTGTTGCTATATGCTTTTAATGTGTGGTCATAAAGACACTGATAGGTTTCCACCTTTTGAACAAACGATATATTGAATTTTTCATCGTCTGGTAAACGTTTGGTGCACGACATCATGAGAAAATATACAAATTATACCTAACCTCAATCACCAAATGGCTATAAACAACGTATGGGCAGTAAGGGAACACGCAGCCGCGTAGCATATTATATGACCTGTCGTATACTCACGTCGCACGCCGCACGTTGCCACGTAGCATTTTTGTGACGCTACTCCGGTGTGAAACCGTTCATAATATGTGTAGTATGCTTCTTGCTTCCAAGCAGCGAGTCGCACGTCGCATGCTACTTTGGTGTGAAGGCCCACTTAAACCTAAAGTTGTGGTTTCTTGTTCATTTCTGTACCAACATTGCATATCCAGCATTAGTTAGTGGTTTTTCTATATTGCGTTGGAAGTATTCATCGAGTGTTCTTAATCTTATTTTAATTTGCGTCTAGCGTTTATTTGTAAAGCATCTAACAAATCCCCAAATTTTGTTATTAACATTTTTAATAAACACACTCTATAATTTTCGTTTTTGTAAGTATGAACGTCTTTGTTTATTACATTTTAGAACTTTGCCCCATTTCTTGACATCATTGTCTTGAAATGTTTGCCTTTTATCGCTACTTATAAAGCTTTCATTAGAAAGAACAATTTTTTATCCGTTTACAGTGTAACTTAAAAGTATGATGTCAAAATAAGATAGTGACAAGTGTCGGCCTAACATGGACGCCATCATAAGGCTTGTGTAAAAGAAATACAAAATTGATTCTTATTAAGAATAATAAAAAACTCTTCGTTTTAACAAAACTTCCAATATTTTTGTTAAAACGAAGAGTTTTTTATTATTCTTAATAAGATGGACTTCCAAAAAGTAAGGGTTAGTACAATCAATTTAAAATTGATTCTGTTTTTAAAAATACTCAAACAACACTTGCAAGGGGGGGCAATATAATTGAAACAATGTAAAACATGGACAATAACAAAAAGTGTAAATAATAAATAAAAGTAAATATATTTGTTTAAAACTTAAAATGCCATTTAAAATTAATAATAACAAAAATAAAAAATGTGCTTAAAAGTAAAATTTTATTATTTAGGTACACTTCTTGTTACCATCTATGTTTTACTTGTTTTTAATAATTATAACAAGGCTTGCAAGTGTTTTTTGAACAGGATCAATTTTGTATTTATTTTACACAAGTTTGATGACCATGGAGACCAATTTTAGGCAGAAACTAATCGCTAGCACCTTCTGACATTACAATTTAATAAAATTTAATAATATTTAATAAAATTCGTTTTCCCATTAGTCAAATTTGAGATATAGATGGGTTACTTCGTTTATAACCTTAATACAACTACTAACATCCAGAATATCTATATAATACGAGTAAGCTATTGTGTTTTTTAAAAATATTTTCTAGTTACCAGTTACTACTACTACTAGTTACTGGTTACTAGTTAATAGTTTTTAATTTATTTACTTTACAAAGAAAAAACAATTCATCGAGTTGAAAAAATTTAATGTAAATAAACTTGACTAGACAATACGATTTATGAATGCCTTTTATCTTTTATCAATAAAACCGTTACAACACCTTCACATTATTTTTTTTTAACTCAATTTTTATTTGAATGAAATCGAATACTTTTTTTAACCAGAAAAAGATACGAATCTATGAGAAATTTTTTGTCACCAACTGTTGAATGTAGATACTAATCAATTTGATTAAAAAAATGTGATTGTAATTGAATTAATTTATTATGAATTATATATGTTGTGTCGAAAGTGGTAACATAATTTACGGTGATTTAAATGTGTTTTTTCTACAAACGTGTTAAAAATGCCATTTTTAGCACTCCATAGAAGCCTTAAAAATGTCACTTTAAGGCACTGAGTGCCTTAAAATCACTTTATGGCACTGAGTGCCTTAAAATGTTTATGGCACTGCTGTCAAAAGTGAATTGTCAGATTTTGAAAGCAAACGTCAAAATATTTAGATTTTATTTATTAACATTAATATTAATAGTACAATTTGTGCAATTACTTTATTTGAACGTTTGTAGAAAAAATATTGTATGATATACGTGTTAAAAGTACCTTTTAAGGCACTCATGTGAATTGCAGAATTCGCTTCGCTGCAAACCTTCACATGCGTGCCTTAAAAATGTACTTTTAACACTTATATCATAAATAACTATTATATCATTTATTTTATTTTACCTTAAAAACTAAAATTAATTTATATAGTGAAACAAAATGATGAAATTAAGACAGATCTTTAGGGTAAGACTGTAACTGTCCTTATGTTTTATTTTAAAGCTAGGTATCTAACATAATATTATAAATAAAATTATCAAAAAAACACATTCCTCCTTATTTATTTCTTTGAGGGCCGGTTTATCAATTGCAGAGTTTATCCGCTAGTTAAGTATTCATCAGATAATAGTACAAGGACATTTCACCATTTTTTACCTGTATTTTAGATAAAACCATGTTGCAACAACTTTGTTTAATGAGAATTAACCATTTCACTGTTCTTGCTCTTGTAGGAGGATATAGACAACGTGGAAGTTCCTTAAAAATAACGGAAACCCTATGCAGTAAGGAAAGAGTGGACAATTTTGACAATGGGATGACCAAGATTTCAATGCATGATGCAGCAAAAACTGTAATATTGTTAATATTGAAAATGATTGAAGATTAACTGGAATTTCGAACTGATATGTTATTGAATATATTTCTTACAGGGTCAATACCGCAACTGCTTCTTCTGGAGTTTTGGAGCCATCTGTGTATAGTAGGTAGTCTGTCCCAGAGAAAGAGATGATCCCCTTTTCCCATTCGTCTCTCTTCGGAAAGAGGACTTAAAAGGACATCACATTGAAGATTAACTGGAATTTCGAACTGATATGTTATTGAATTTATTTCTTACAGGGTCAATACCTCAACTGTTTCTTCTGGAGTTTTGGAGCCATCTGTGTATAGTAGGTAGTCTGTCCCAGAGAAAGAGATGATCCCCTTTTCCCATTCGTCTCTCTTCGGAAAGAGGACTTAAAAGGACATCACAGCCGCCCTAAATCTGACCTATTCTCCCTGGAGTGAGGACACTGTATATCGATTTTCAAGCATGTTTTTGATCCAGTTGCATATTATTCTGCTAATTCCTCTACCGTGAATTGAGTCGTAGAGTGATTGGGGTAGGGCATTATTAAAAGCTTCTTCAATGTCGAGGAAGGCTGTCAGCGCAATTTCCCCTTATCTTAGGAATTGGCCTATTTTTCCTATTTCTATTGACAAATTATATAGACAAAATAAAAGTGAAGAGAAGAGAAAAATATTTGGTGGATTAAAACATTGGAGATGATTTGGAAAAAGTAATAATAATAGAGTAAAATTAAATAGCAAATTTATATAAGACTGGGAAGATAAAAAAAAGATGTGTAGAAGAGTAGAAGGTTGCAGATCAAAGTACCAGGAAGTAAAAGAAAGAGTCAGAAGAGGAAAGGAACATATAGAAGGAGTTTAAAAATAGTGAAAGTAGAAAAGGACCCTGCGGTAATTAAGGCTAGTTAAGGTAGTTAAGATTAGATAGGATTTAGATAAGCAAATAGATAGGAATTAGTTAAACAAATAGATAGGAAATAATTAGTTATCAGTTTAGGTAGATAAGAGTTTGTTTGGTAGTATTCAAATTTCAATAGGTATAAAGATCCTAATAAATTGTGTTTGAACCCAACCCTTATTAATTAAAGAAAATTTAAGAATTTAAAATTTAAAGGGAAAAATTATCTCAATATATTTACGTATTTCAGTTTAAGCTTTTAAACAAAAACCATCCTAAAGCAAGTAAAGTTATCTTCTGTCCCTCCGGTCGATACAATTAGCCTTTGGCAATGTCTTTACAGTTATCACGAGGAATCTTTCGCTTATTGATTTGCGTATATCGCATACATAATTATTGTGGGAGAAAAAGATACATCGAAAAAGATATACGTTTATGGTAGCAATTGCTTAGATTATCTCGACACGGAGTTGTTCAACAATGTCGATAACATCGTGCGTTGCCAGAACGATCCGTGTAAACCGAGCAGTTCATGAAATTCCACATTTGATGAAGATAGCGAAGAATCGGAGAAAGCAAACATACTGCATAGACAGAGAAAATAATGTTCCTCCCTTTTACTGACAGTAAAAAGAAAATAAAGACATTATGTAAGAGATCTTTAAAAATAATTTTTATTAATTAAAGGAAAAAACAAAATCAATGTCACCTTAAAAGTTAATTATGTGTAAAAGTGAGCATAAACAATTATTAAACAAACTAAAATGTTACTTGGTTTGTGAAGTTGGACTAAAAACAAAAAAATTACATCTTATTATTCTTTTTAAAATTGGACTTTTAGGAACTTTATTAAATTTACTTAAACGAGTTTCTTGTCTAACCAACCGTTCATGTTTCCTCCAATATTTGTATCTATTATTTTGTTACTGGCAAGTTTTTAAGAAGAATATGCGACTAAGACAATAGTGGATAACAATTTTTTGTGTTCTAATATTTATTTTAATTCTTATCTGTTAGCTCGCCTTTCTATTTAATCATATGACATTGCCGACAAGTTTTGCAAAACAACTATCGCTTTGTTATGTAAATAAAGTAAAATTTTAATTAAAATCTTGTCGTAGTAGTTCGATAACATATTCCCAGAATATTCATTATTAAAAATGGTTTTCTAAATTTTAAATAGAGATTTCCACTTAACCAGTAATCATAGTGCTTGATTTTAATAGGGAAAATAAAAGATACTGAAAGATACTGTTAAGTAAAATACAGGATTAAAACTATATCATGAAGTATTTTATTTTTTTTTATATTTCAAAAACTTGACAAATATATATCAATAATAATTTTTACATAGCAACCAAAGCACAACCTGATAAGATTAAAAATAATACAGAATCTAACATTCTTAACAATTTCTACCACAATATTTGATTTTCTTATGGACTGTATATTTTTTATTGCTTTTAATGGTAACAATTCCCAAATGTGTTTAAAGAAGAAAAAATATTTTTATAGAAAAGAAGAAAGAAAAAAGGATACAAAAAAAATTTTTCCTGTCGATTATATACATATTACAGGTATATAAAACAGACACACTATGTAAAGTACGTTTTTCTTTATATAGGTACTCAGTTGTTGACTTGTGTCGTTTTGATAGATATTGTCAAATTTCATATTCGATATATAATTTATTTATTTATTTTTAACCAAACAGTAGGATGGTTAGGATGGTTTCCAACTGACAATTTTTTCAAATATGGAATCAACTTGGTAAATTTCTTGAAATCCACGTTTTCTTTAACATTGAGTGTTGCTTTCAACATAGAATATATTGCCCATAACGTGGAAGACCTCAGCTTCTTAGACTTCTCTGCCAAATATGCCAACAGCACATTTTCGGATACTTTTCTGGCTTTATTTGCTTCACACCACTACTGGCGCATCGATTTCTCCGGTAAGAGATTTGAAATTACTGAATTGGCCGTATGTGACAAATTAGATGGAGTACTACTTACTTCATCGTCGCTCGAAATTTCCATTATTTCACAGTAGTTATAAATATCACGCACGAAATTGACGCAAATAAGAATTCACTCCAAAATCATGAAAATAATTATCAAGAACTGTCACTTTGAAATAATTGTCAATAAATGCAATTTTATTTCCATAGTTACAGTACCTAATTACTTGATTTGGAAAAACCGTTCAAACCAGTTCAATACTTTTTTTCATATTAAGCTAAGCGTTTGTATAAAAAGTTTTGTTTGCATCTCATGCACGAAATACTTTGGTGATCTCGACTATTTTTCTCGATCAGTTCTCGATCACCAAAGTAGCATTGCGCGCACTAGATACAAAAATAACTCCTAATGCTAAAGAAACTTCCGTTGAAGGGCGTAGTATTTCTTACTGCGATCATCACTTACTGCGAAGAAGGCGGATGTCATCATGATCAGGAAGCCGGGGAAAGATCCACTTTTTCCCCAAAACTACAGGCCGATCAGCCTACTGCCTGCGATGTCCAAGATAGCCGAGAGGGTTATCAAGAAGAGACTTCAACGCATCTGCGACAACCTCAACTTAATCCCAGACGAACAGTTTGGCTTCAGAGCAAAACACTCTACAGAGCACCAAGTCTTGCGACTGGTGGAGCAAATCAGTGAAGGTTTCAGCAGAAACCCAATCACTGGCACTGTTCTACTGGACGTAAGCAAGGCGTTTGACAGAGTGTGGCATGAAGGTCTACTCTTCAAAATGAACGAGTTTAGCATCCCGAGATCCCTAGTAAAACTACTAGGATCCTTCCTTGATGAAAGACTCTCCTGAGTCAAAATCAACAACACAACCACCAGATATACGTAACTGGAAGCTGGGGTGCCACAAGGAGCAGTCCTTTCACCCTTGCTGTACACCATTTACACAGCGGATATACCAAAAACGATGAACACCAGGTTATCCCTGTACGCTGACGACACAGCGCGTAGCACACATTCCCGCCTGGTATCCAGATATCTACAAGAAGCAGCTACCCTTGTAGAAAGATGGTGTACAAAATGGAAAATAAAAAAACGCAGATAAGACACAG
The DNA here is from genome assembly GCA_035357415.1 of Ophraella communa. Lineage (NCBI taxonomy): Eukaryota > Metazoa > Arthropoda > Insecta > Coleoptera > Chrysomelidae > Ophraella > Ophraella communa. Next base: position 1,147,894 of record CM068988.1, on the reverse strand, counting down.
GCCATACTGTGTCAAAAGAGAAGACAACCAACACCAGAAGAAGTGAGAATCAGCGAGCAGAGAGTTCCATGGAGTCCCACAGCGAAGTACTTGGAAGTCACCCTAGACAAACGGCTGACTTTCAAAGAGCATGTCCAAACGGTTGTAGCGAAAGCTAAAACAGCAAGGTCTCAACTATAGGACGCAATAGCGACCTACAACTGCGCACAAAACTGCTGCTCATCCGGACCGTAATCATGCCGATCCTGAAATACGCATCCCTAGCTTGGGGGCAAACATGCAAAACCAACAGGAACATGGTACAAGTTCAGCAGAACCTGTGTATCCGACAGGCAGTGAACGCACCCTGATACGTTCGCAACCAAGATCTGGAACAGAGATCTGGAATTCCAAAGAATTCTAGACCTTATGAACGATAAAGCAGAGATAGGTTTTGCCAGACTTGAAGACCATCCAAATGCGGAACTCAGGTACCTGCTAGATTACGACCCGGGCGATGGGCAGTGGAAGCTTCTACCACACTAATCAAAATCTAAGTATGTTACAGGTACACCAAGAAGAAGATGACCCAAAGAAAAAGACGAGGCCGATCTAATCGGATAACACGAGATGACCAATGAAGCCTGCCAAACCGAGAGAGACAACAAGAAGAGGACACCAGAAAAAGATGCCTAGCATCAAACTGGTTCAACGGACAAGACAACAAGTCTGTTCTTTGAACCGAAGAACTGATATTTGTACAGACCGGTACCAGGAGGACCGGAGGTGGTTGGAAAAGGGGCGCGGGAGTCGATATCCTAAAGACTGGATATGAACCCTCCGCTTGGGGCTTGTACAAATTAGGCTAGGCTAGGCAAAAATAACTATTACAATTTTGGGTAAATTAGGTTACATTATTAAAAAATTTGGAAAGATTGGGAACAGTTAATTTTAAAAGCTCTTCACTGTTACGGTTTATTTCGCGTGTTAATATTCATAGACTGGGTTCCTCCCATCACTCATGTGGTTCGAATAAAAATGTTTCAATCAAATGAATCATCATTTTTTATAAATTCCCACGAAATATATAAATCCGAACGTATTCGCGATGAACCAATTTACAAATCATTGAAGAATCCGCATTTTACATCACTTTTAAACAGTTACCCACGATTTTAATAATAATAAATTTACTTCTCTCGTCAATACTTTCTCTATTTAACCTTGTGTTGGAGGAACGTTCTGCACATTGGCGGAGACAAGGACAGTCTTTAGTTATTTATTAGATCAAACGGGAATACTATTGTTAAAAATTGCTAGATATATATCAAAAAATGAACGGCTCTTCTGAAACACCGTAATATCCTTGGGGTATAAATCGACAATTCATTTAATTTTCTGTAACATCTTTTGACGAATGATGGTAATTCAGTGGCCCCATTTTTATTTAAATTAATAATTAATATAAATTACTAAAAATTATCAAGTTTTACCTAAACTTTCTATTAAAATTTTTATATCGTATTGTTTTGTAAATTTACTATTGTGATTTTTGTGATGCAAACAGTTGGTTTAATAATTAATATTTTAATTTAAACTTGAAATTGATTCATAAATACTTTTTTTACAAACGTCAAAAAATGACAAGGTTCGAGCATTGGCAAGAATATGACCCTTTTTTTCATTTTTCTTAGTTACTATGACACCGTGCGCGAAATAGTGTGCGAAATACTTCGCACACTGCATGTAAACTATATGGGATTTTTATATTTTAACCTTTATGTTCCTCAATCAAGCAAAAATCCAAGAAATCATTTATTAATCTATAACAATAATTACACGACTCTACAAAAAAATTTTCGTTTTTTGTCCTAAAGTTTATACTATTATTTTCCAGTTATTTTCCACAAAAACGAAAAGAAAATACCTTTTTTCTGTATAAAGTTTGCTTTTGTGATAGTTATAATAATAATACTCATTTTTCAATTTTTTCATAAATTTTAATTGATTTTAATATTTTTAAAAAGACCGCGCGGTGAGAGTGGGGTATTAACTTTTACACTGTGCCGCTAGATGACACCCGAGTGATAAACAACCATCAGGTGTTATTTACAAGCCCAGAATAACTTAAAATGTCGTCACGAAAGTGCAAATACGATGCTGATGCCAGTACCTGAGCCACCAAAAAAATTATCGCAGAAAAGTAGCTCATCTTTTAGTTCTTATAAAAGTAATTCCGATAAGGAGTTTTTGCCTACACCTGAACAACCAAAACACTATCTCATTACTTCAGAAGATTTTAACGATCTAATTAGAGATTTAAATTTGCCAAAAAATAAAGCAGAGCTTCTAGGCTCTCGGTTAAAACAGTGGAATTTGCTTGATGATGTTAAGATCACGGATCAGCGGACTAGGCATGAAATGTTTGCAACGTTTTTCACGAAGGAAGATGGACTTTGTTTTTGTAATGACATTAAAGGTATGTTTAAAGCAATTGACATACCCTGTGTCCCAAGCGAATGGCGTTTATTCATTGACAGCTCTACAAAAAGTTTAAAAGCAGTTCTATTGCACAACGGAAATAAATTTTCGTCTCTTCCAATTGCTCATTCAGTACATCTTAAAGAAAATTATGGAAGTGTCAAAATTTTGCTTGAATCTGTAAAGTATCGTGAGTATAACTGGGAGCTGATTGGAGATTTTAAAATGATGGGATTTTTAATGGGGCTACAGGGTGGATATACAAACTATCCGTATTATTTGTGCTTGTGGGATAGCAGAGCGGATTCTAAACACTATGTTCAACGGTCATGGCCTGTAAGAACAGAATTGTGTGTCGGAAAACAGAACGTCAAATTTGAGCCGATTGTTGAAGCGGAAAAAGTGTTAATGCCGCCTTTGCACATTAAGTTAGGGTTGATGAAACAATTTGTTAAAAAACTGGATGAAACTTCAGAAGCTTTTGGAAATTTTTTCCGAAGTTATCGGAAGCAAAGATTAAAGCTGGGGTTTTTGTTGGTCCGCAAATAAGACAGATTTTCGCCGATGAAAAATTTCCAACGTTGCTGAATCGTACTCAAAAAGCAAGTTGGAACAGTTTTAAAGCAGTCGTTTCTGAATGTTTAGGAAATAATAAAGCTGAAAACTACGAAAAGTTGGTTGAGGATATGCTTACAAATTTTAAGGCCATGGGCTAGCAGGATGTCATTAAAAGTACATAATGGTGCATGCTCATTTGGATAAATTTAGAAACAATATGGGAGCCTATTCCGAAGAGCAAGGAGAACGTTTCCATCAGGACATCATGAATTTTGAACAACGCTATCAAGGCCAATACAATGAAAACATGATGGGCTACTATATTTGGGGTTTATTGAGAGAAAGTAGCTATGAACATAAAAGAAAAAGTAAAAGTGTGCACTTTTAATTTATTTTTCACTTTTCTGTAAGCTAATTTGATTAGTAAAACTTAATAAAAATAATAAACATTTTTATTTCAATAGTTTTATTTTCAATCAAAAATTAAAATCCGAGTTTTTTAAAAATTTCGTTCAATCAGTCTTTTAAGCACAAAAGCAAAGTTTTTCATGCCATATATTTTTTTTCCGTCTTATTACAACCTAAACTACCGAAATTTAATGCTTTGTAATCAAAGTCAAATTTCATGTTGACCCGTGTTATTAAGGCTTTCAAATTGTGAGAAAATTTAACACTACCTAATTTTATTCATTATTTATAATGTTAACATTAATGGTGCAGCCTGTGCACGAACCAACATGATTCTTTTCAACTCTTTTTCTTGGACGGTCATCTTTTTTAGGTACACACAGAGAAATTTGTGTTAGAATGTTGTCAAGAATGTGCATTTAAAATGAAGCAAAGTCTTACTGAATTTATTTATGCCTTCGCTATACGAAAACTTACTTTTTAATTTCGAACATATTCTATTCATTCCAGACAACACATTAATTTACATACAAGAATGTTTGAAATTCAAAAGTTCGATTGATTTCGTAGCCAATTATTTTTATTTATTTATTATTAAATAAGTATAACGTATACTTGAACAAGAAAAAACGTGCTTTTTTTAAGTATCCCAAAGCTAATACTTAAAATAAGCATAATGATGCTTAATGTGAGATTTCTGCAATACCAAATTAAGAATAAATGAATTCTTCGATTAAGAAGTAACATATTGGTTCTAAATATTTTTCATGCTTAAATGCAGCATACATATACTTGAATTAAGAAGGAATTAGTTCTTAGAACAAGAAATAGTATACTATCATTTAGCACACAGCATACTTAAATACAGAATAGACATGCTTGGTTCAAGTATGATCATACTTTAAAACACAGGTATCGTTTTTAAAACAAGAATGTTGATACTTAAATCAAGCACGTATCATTCTTTTTATTAATACAAGATAAGAATGAACAAACTCAATTTAAGCACTATATTCTTGTATAAAGATCGTGCATAATCTTGAAATAAGAATTTTAATACTTAAATCAAACGTGCAAGATGTTTATTTTAAGCATTAAATAAGAAGGTACATACTTAATTTAAGATTTTTGTGCTTGCTTTAATTACTCATTTTGAGACGATTTTTTAGCATGCGTGCTTAAAAATTTCTTAAATAAAGATTGTGGCGAGCTTGTTTGTTCACATCATTTAAAACTTTTCACTGTAATAATATCCCAAGGAAAATGATAAGCAGGAAATAACTTTAAGAGTTTCCGAAAGCACGTTGCTTGATGAGAAGCATGCTTGATGATACTAATAAAATTATGAGTATTTATCACTGTCCGAGTAATATTCGGAAGAAAATTTATAGCATTTTGGATTAACTTATTTATTAAATAAAACTAATTATTGAATAAACAATATTAACTCATTTATTAATTAGAAAGACAGTTCAACTCTTTATTAATTAAATGAACAAATATTGAAAGAACATTTTGTAAAATTAATTGTACTGCTTGATTCAGAAGATTAATTTGTTTCCACTACTGATGATGTGTTTCCACGCATGTTATTACACTTGAAACGCTGAAAGATTACCCGTGCGTCATTGTATGTAAGCATACGAATAGGATAGAGAAGACAACAGTTTATAATTTAATAGTATCGTTTGATAGTACAATAAACTTGATATTTTCGAGATTTAATTCGCCAAATCGCGACATGTTTATATTTCAAATTGTCAAAAGTTTGACATTTGTCGCAACATCATGTTAAGCCAGGCTTACTGTTCGAATTAGTTCTTCAATTATGAAATGTGGAGAAGCGTTGAATTAGTGTTTCAATTGCGATTTTTTTAAATAAATTATAAATGTCGTATTATATTAAAAATAAATCAAAAATAAGAAGATGATTTAAACAGATTTGAAAAAAGTTGTCAGAACGATGGACAGAGAAGATTAAAGACGAATGCGGAAATAGAAGAAAGGTTAAATAAGGAAAACATAGTTAAATACACAAAGGCACTTCGACTAGAATGGCTCGGTCATATAATGGGAAAAGAACCAACAGAAATCGTGAAAATAACTACCGTTTGAACACCACTAGGACCGAAAAGCAAAGGAAAAGGTGGTGGGTCGAAATAGAAGAAGATCTCAAGAATATGAACATCAAAAATTAGAAAACAAAATGTAGAGATCGGAACGTATGGAAAAGGGTTACAGCCACAGCAAAAACACAATTAAAATTATAGGGTAAAACGAGGAATAATCCACCTCGACTAGAAACTGGATTCCAAAAATGCTTCCTGAAGCGTTTTCGCCATAATTCCTTAGAATTGTTAGGCGCTGATGATTATATTATAAAGTATTGTGGTAGGGATTATGGGACACTTTTTAATGGAAATTTCGAGATGCACTACACAACGAACATTTTATAACATCCCATATTATAAAGTAAACCAATTCATAGAATACATAAATTTATTGTATAAAATTTATAAAAACAGGTCCAACTTGTTTTTAATATTACCAGAGACAAGCCAGAAACGCCCAAGTATATATTAAATTTTTGTTCTACAGTATTAAATTGGTCCTATGAACCGCAAAGTGAGTTGTGATAGCACTCGCGCTTTTCAGAAAATGTAAAAAATCGCGCGCAAATCTTTTTTGTTTATTTTTTTCATTTTATCATTAAAAATAAAACACATACTTTATAAAACATATTTTATTAAAAAATACAAAAAGTGAGTTTATATAAAACATGATGTAAACAATGTTTTGTTAAAGTTATTATACGGGGTTGGGATAAAGTATGGAACCAAGTAAATATCTTTTAAACGAAAAGAACGATATTTATGAAAATTTGCAGGTAAGTGCAATGGAACAAAACGCATCTTAACCGGAAATGCCATCAACTTCTTTAATTTAAATGGGACACCCTATATATTTTTACAGATTTTGAAAGAACTTTTTATTTTGAATTCATACATACTGAGAAACAAAATTACTTTAAATGTTCAAAACGTTCGCCGTTTACTTGCTGACAATATGCCATCCTATTAACAAATTCTTGAGTCACTCTTTCCAAGACTTCTCCACGTATTAGTTAAGATTCATCAATAATTCTTTGTCTCAATTGCTGTTTGTTGGTCGTCTAACGTAAACACATGATTTTAGATAACCCCAAAGAAAAAAATCTAACGGGCCAAGATCCGGAGAACGAGCAGGCAACTCTATGAATCCTCCACGTCCAATCCATCTATTTGGAAAATTCGCATCCAGAAAATCCCTAACCCGTCTATCATAGTGGGGAGGTGCTCCATCTTGTTGAAACCAAATATTTTGTGGCAATTGTCCATTCTGTTGAAGTGCAGGAATAATTTCGTTATTAAGTATATCCAAATACTTGTGACCATTCAAGTTTCCGTTGATAAAAAATGGGCCTATAAGCTTATTTTCGACAATTCCCATCCAAACATTTAACTTCTGTGGATACTGGGTATGTGCTTCATGAATCCAATGAGGATTCTCATTTGACCAATACCTTGAGTTATGGCGATTAACTGTTCCATTTAAACAAAAAGTTGCCTCATTGGAAAAAACTACGCTAGAAGCAAAATTTTTGTCGACATTACAGATGTCCATTAGCCGTTCGCAAAATTCCAGCCATCGGTCAAAATCATCGTATGACAATTCTTGAACCAACTGTACCTTATACGGATGATACTTTTCACTTTTTAATATCTTTCCTACAGAACGTCGACTGATACCATGGTTTAGTGCCAAATTTGTGGTGGAAGTTTGAGGTGATTCTTCTAAATCGATTGCAATATTTTGTTTAACAGTTTCGTTCGTTGCAGTCCGCGGTCTTCCAGGTTTTAGCAAATTTTTTACCATCCCAGTAGTATTAAAACGTTGTAATGTTTTAGTTACTGTTGAGCGTGATATAGGATTTCTCTCCAAATGCCAATTATAAAAAATATGACACACTTCTTCATGAGTTCTAACACGATCACCATAACCGATCATCATTAAAATTTCAATACTCTCTTTTTCACTTAATTGAACCATTCTAAATTGTGCAATTTATTTCTGTCAATTAGGATTTGACTCTTGATGAACAAAAGACGTACTAAACAGTACTTGTTTATTTATTACTATGCATACAACAACAACAACACCAATTAGTTTATCTAAATAGTTTTTTGTTCTAATGCAAAAAACTCAAAGGAGTTTGGTTAAGGTGCTATATTTCTCGTTTTTACAATTTTTTTTACATCAAACTCAGTATGTATGAATCCAAAATAACAAGCTCTTTCAAAATCTGTAAAAATATATAGGGTGTTCCATTTAAATTAAAGAAATTTATGGCATTTCCGGTTAAACCGGAAGTATATTATTTTTAAAAAAATGTGCATCAGATGCGTTTTGTTCCATTGCACTTACCTGCAAATTTTCATAAATATCGTTTTTTTCGATTAAAAGATATTTACTTGGTTCCATACTTTATCCCAACCCCGTATAAACATTATTGTGGTCACGATACTGTATCAAATCAAACTTCAATAGCTATCGTTACACACAAACTTATCATCATACACAGTTTATAAATTTCAACTTAGTCTAAATTTAGTAAAACCAGGTAAAACGCGACTAAAAAAACACAATTAGGCCAACACGTCAAAACAACAATGGCGCTTGAACTCCTTGGCATGTCACATTCACAGAGTCACCGCTTAGAACAACAAACAAAGTTTTCTATTGTGTCAAGCAAGTACTTCCCCGACCACACTTAATTTGGCAAACCCTATTAGACGTCAGAGTTGACTCGGGTACCGAGGTAAAAATTTATTACAAATGACTTACAATATTTTGAAAACATACAGCTGAGTTGGTGTAGTTAACTACAGTAACGAAAAAGAAGAAAAGGAATAACAAATGACCCTTCAACGAAAATATGTACCTATGTTCATTATTTCATATTCTTCTTTCCGTTATTTCATACCAAATGGGTTGATACTATTATTAAGTTCTGTAAATATTTTATTGGATTTATTCGCCGCCCATGTTTAATTTATGATTACACTTAATTATAAAATTAAACTGCAGTATATTTATTGGAATATAAAATTGAATATCATGAGGAATTTTATGCATATACTAATTGTAGATAAAAATTTACTACTATTTATATGAATACGTTTAAGGAAAATTTACATCGTACAAAGTTTGCACATCCTACAAACGCAAGTATATAGGTACAGGGTGATTAACAACTATTTGGTCATAGGCTAAAAGCAGATTGTTTGGACCAAAATATGCCGATCGGCACCTCAATAAAATATTGGTGTGGAAAAAAATAAAGGGGGTTAAATTTTTTTTTTGTTTTTTTTTTGCTGAAAAATTCACTGTATATTATTACCAATATCGTTACCGAAGCATAATTCGGTAAGTGCATAATTCCTTTTCGGCGCCAGTTATGGACTATACTTTAGCTATGAAATAAATATTATTTCATGATTTATTGGACATTTTGTTGCAGGGGTGTCTGGGGAATGATTTCTTAAGATGGAATCGCAATCTAACTGACAAGGCTACTATTCATTTGGAGAAAAAAGCATCCTTAGGATATAAAATCAGTGTTAACGGTAGTTCAATTTGGAAAGTTTTAAAATAATTAAATGTATTTAATAAAAAAAATTAAAATTGTAAAATAACTGAGATGTTATCTAATGTAAACCAAATTTTATAAGAAGTTCAGGAGGATATACCACGATTGATCAGGATCTTCTGCAATTTGAAAAAAACTCACTCTTTAAATGACATTTTTTCGTTTAGCTTAACTCATGAAAAATAAATTTATAAAGATATACGGTCCAGTAGATTTTAATAACATAAGTATCACTATGATTTTGTATAGTAGTTCTTATATTCCCCCCTTCATTAAGCACATATTTATTGTTTACCTAATTGTTAGGAACCGAAAAAATTTAAAGATCTTCGACCTATAAGTTTGTTTGTTTGTTTGTATTCCGGATCAAATGACAGTCAATCAAAACATATATATATATATATATATATTGAGATAAATAACTAAGAGTTAAAAATTTAAGAAGTAAAACTTACCTCAATAATTTATAATAAAAGGATATCTTAATAAGTTTCATTGAATCAGCAGTTACTTTTTCTTTATTACATCTAAAGTTTTCAATTTTATAATTTTCACAGACAAACATTCAAATAAACAAAGAATGTACTTGACAAACTTATCTTGGACAGGATCCATAGTTTGTTATTTTATCACAATCAAATATTTCCAATTCATAATAAGTGCAAATTCATATAACAATTCACCATTGACCTAGTTTTCTTTTTAAAATCAAATTTATAATCTAAAACAATAAAAAAAGGAAATAAAAATCAAAACTATTAATAGTTTTCATATGTTTAATAAATTAACATGTAATTTTATGTAGTTAAGTATTTAAATTAGTATTATAAAAAGGAAGTACTTACAAAAGTATAAGGAGACCAATTGTAGTCTTCGATATTGAACAAATAAGTATTCCAATAGATCATGAGTACCTAAAAAAACCACAAGAACAATTAAAAACATGTAATAAATATAGTGAAATATAGTGAACTAATCCTCATATCTAAAGTGCTGGACTTAATCAAACAAACTTATGATAGAACACTTAGATAGTGAAATGACTATTGAAAAACTTAGTTTATAAACATTAATAAAGGACATTTTATGTAACAAAAATGTATGTAGGATAATTAAGTAAGTTTTTTTATATAAATTGTAAGCTGTGAGTCCTTGATAACACAGAGAATCTCATCTTATATAATGTGTAAGTAATACAAATAATAGAATCCCTTAAAAAGTTTAAATTTTAGTTTTTAGAGTTTAAAATAGTAGTTATCGGTTAAAATAGGACTAGTTTAATGGATTTATAGTAATTTTAAGTACAATTGATAGTTTTAATTCAAATTTTGAAAGTCTAGAATAAATTGACAGCTCAAGAAATTTGTCTATTTCAAATCCAAAATTTCATAGAAAGAAGTCAATTAAAAATTATATAAATGGATTTTTAGTAAATATAAGAATAAGATCTCACTGTAAGTTATCAAAGATAATATTAGAATTGTAAATTTAATACCTTGATATTCGAAAAATTTGGTTAACTTTTTGAAATAACGAACAGTTGAATTCCGTTTTTTATGTCATAATTGTCATTTCCCTGGAAGCCCATAAAAAGGCCAAGAAATCCATGATTCACTCTCTTATGATTCTGGTAGCAGCTCCATTAACATCGTATTTATTAATTAATTACTAAAAAAAAAGTTTGCATTAATCAAAATCAGTTCATGTTAAATTAATACATGTAATATCAAAAATACATGCATAAAAGTATTCTAACATTATTAAATTACTTACCAAAGTAATAAATAGGACAAAACAAAGACGGATTCCAATAGAATTTATGAGATTAAATTCAAGCGTCATTGATACATCGAAAGAGTGGCAAACATCTTGTCTTTTTGGGTATGTTGTTCCATTTCCGAGAGTTAACGAAGTTAAAGCCGATCTCAGTGTTCGTTACGTTGCGCATGTCGAGGACAATATTTGAGAAGACTCTGTGATATAAGGTACGTCTGATAGTTAATGATTTATATTTTTGTTTTTATTTTTTTGTAATTGTAAATTAATTTTTTGTATATCATCTCCATTTCCATCATATCAGGATATTCATAAATTTCTTTGTAATAAGCATATGGAAACCAATTGATAGTGTTTTTTATTTTATTTGTATGAGTTCTTTTAGAAACATTTGTTATTAAATTCATTGTGTTATAATATTTAAATATTTATTTTAATTTGAATCCTACCCAAGATAAGAGTCAGATTTTAAATTTCAATTTTAAATTAAGTAGACTGAGCTAGTTTAAAATTTTGATAAGGCGCCCAACCATAGAGAAATACAAAAGAAAAAGTAAACTTTATATAAAATTAAATAATATTCAATTATAAAACTCAACTAAAACATCAGATAAAACATATAAGAATTGTGAATAATATTATTAAAACTACAAAATAAGCCAATTTAATAAGTATAAAATCATATAGAACATTATATCAGTACAAATTATTAAAATCTAAGAGAGATTATAAAATAACAAAATCAAACTAAGTAAATCATTATAAATTGATAGAACCAACGAGGGGTTATTGATAAATTAATAAACTACAGAAATTAAATATAAAATTCAGCCCTAAATAAATCATATCAATATATATTCAGAATATTTGTGAAAAATCGTACTTGTGAACCAGACTAACAGTTCAATAAGAATTTTGTGGTTATTTGTTGTAATTATGCAAAATAAAGTGCAAACTGCAAATTTTTATGTGTGGCTGCTGAGAAAATAGTGTTGGACACATCCAAGCGTTTATCTTACAGACTTTTATTATACCAAAAAACTCCAACTAATTCAATAATAATATTGAATAATAATCCGGATCGAATAATACCTCTTTCCTAATTTTCGGTGAATATTAACATATTTTATGAAAAATCGTAGATGTGAACCAGAATAACAGTTCAAAAGCGATATTGCAGTTAATTTCTTAAAGTATATTGCAATTGTAATTATTACAATGACAGGTTTTGTTCGAGTTACATCACTTTTTTAGTAGGTACGTACTCATTCGTTGAACGTTGTATAAGTGAGACAGGTACCGTTAGGTCGTTTACAAACGTTTAGCTAAAACATATAAAAAATTAAAGGATTTTCTATGCTTTTGCGTTCGTGAGTGTATAATGACTCATTAATTATAGTAGTAAATTATGAATTTGTTACAATAGTACGACACACGATCCTTAATTCGATTTTGATTGATTGACTGGTAAATGGGAATCCTCCATTCACGCAACGGCTTTCGGTTCAAAGACATAAATAAGGTGTGTGATAATTGATAATGAAACATGAAACTACAACATGCATTCATGAATAATCAATTATATGGGAATATTTAAAAAATTTAAAATCATCAATAATACGTGCTTTATGTAATTGGCTATTACAAACCGTATTTGGTAAAATTGTCTGTTTAGCTTAAATATATATTTAGCGTTGCTAATCAGCTGCTATAAGAAATGTGCTACTCAAACTTCTTTTTCATCTACTTAGTTTTCATTTTTTTCCACTTTGTTGGCCACTTTTATTTCTAGTACCTATATAATACAAGTTGATTGATTAGTGTGAGGAAGCTCAGTAGGTCTGTTATAGTAAAAATTACAAAAAAAAGTTTTTGACAAAAATTGTAAGCAGCACATTTTAAAAATTAGTTATAATCTTACAGGGTGTTCCATAAGATGGTGGCACACCAAACTTATGCATCACTGCATCACAACAATGTAAAGTTTTATTATGTTATACCCGGTATTTAAAAAGTTATAACTAATATTACCTGAAAATCGTACCAAGTTTAAGTTCCTGTATAATTAAAAAGTAACATAGTATAGTATACATTATTTTCTTAATAAATTTATATAGAACACCCTGTATTTTCTATCACTATCGAGTACTATCATACTTTAAATTGTATGTTACTCCCTTTACCTAAAACTATCAGTTTTCTAGATATTTTTATTTTTCCATCGAAGTATTAATTTGGTAGATATTTTAACGTTTACCGATAATTATTGTGAGTTGGCTGTGATTGATTTGTCAGAAACTGACAGTTTGACATTATTGTTTATTAATTATAAAACGAGATAGCTTCACAGAAAAGAAAATAACAAGCTTAGACCCGAAAATCACACTTAATGACCATACTCTTGCTCTAGTTAGTCACCATAAGATCCTTGGCCTTACGTTCGACAGCAAACTTACCTAGAAAGAGCACATCATTGGTGTCAAAAAAAAACTGTTTAAATAGGCTTAATATTTTAAAAGCATTATCCCATCATCAATGGGGAGCCGAGGAAGAATCTCTTCTAAGTGTAAACAGGTCACTTATTCGATCTAGACTAGATTATTGCTGTATCATTTATATCTCAGCTTCCAAGACTAACCTAAACATTCTCAATACAGTACATAATACAGCACTAAGAATATGTTTGGGTGCATTCAGATCCAGCCCTTCAGAAAGTTTATACTGTGAGGCTAACGAGCTACTTCTTCAGCTGAGGCGCCAGCAACTACTACTAAGTTACTTCGCCAGAATATCCTCTAATCCCGAAAACCCAGTATATTCATTAACACAAACATCTCACCTTACCACCATTACTTCTAGAGCTCAATCTAGCCTACAACTTCTCACACCGCTACTTTCTGGATGCGATCTCAGTCCTTCTTGTCTATCATCAATACTTATAATTTTGACAAAGTTATTTATACTGACGCCTCTAAAAGTGATCATGGTGTAGGTTGCTCTGCAACCACTACAGATTCAACCATCTCTATGCACTTTCTTTCACCCCACTCCAGTGTGCACACAGGGGAACTTTTTCCTTTAAATCTCTAAGCCCACAAAATAAAAGTGTAGCAGTATGTTCTGATTCTCTCGCATCTATTCATTCCATTCGAGCAATATATACCCAGCATCCCCTGGCGCAAAAAATTAAAGAGATCCACAACCATATTGCATCACTAGGAGTTTCGGTATCGCTGATTTGGACCCCTTCTGATATTAGCATCCAGGGGAACGAGATGGCTGACCGTTTGGCAAAGGAATCATCATAACCTGGCTTAGCTTTCGAGAAAATTTAGTTGGCCAAAGACCTAAAGACCTATTTCAAGCGCTCCATCTTCAACTCATGGCAACAACGTTGGACCAGTTGCAATTCCAAGTTAAGGGAAATTCGGCCCACCATAGATCCTGTGTACTTGCCACGGATGACCAGAAAAGATAAAATTATAATAAGACGGCTACGAATAGGTCATACTAATTTAACGCACAAACACCTTATGACCGCGGAAGATCCCACATTGTGCTGGTGCTGCGGTAGTGCCCTTAGTGTAAAACATGTCTTAATCGAGTGTCCAGTATATCATCTTAAGAGGTTATCACATAAAGTGCAAAATGAACTACCAGGTATTCTCAACACGACATGCCACTACGAGAGTATTATGGGACATTGGTTTATATAATAGACTGTAAAAATTTTTATTTTGTATTGTTTATTAATGTTGTATATTTGTATTTAGTACCTTATTTGTGTTCATTCAAACAATTTACTTCAAATAGGATTTATAAAAAATAACAGACGGAAATTTAAAAAAAATACATACACAGAAAAATAAAACAGTAATTTTAACTTATCTTACTTAAATAAGGTGTTCAAGATGACCTCCCAATGCTTGCTTATTTAAATTGATTTAATTACTGAATTACTAAATAATAATTGTTGCTAATTTACGGTGTACCACAATATTGAATTATAATGCCACTCAATGTGTCAAAAGACTTTGTATATTTACATTTACTAATTTTCTATGTAAAACACTTAATTATAATTTAAAAATATTTGATCAGCTTCTTTATCCTTTTTAAATAACTTTTTACAGCCAAAAAACTTATAAAACTCATGTAAAAGTAAATTATAACATGATTTATTTTTATAACATTTATAAAGCTTGTTTATTTATAATTTATAAAAAGTGTTTTACAATGAATATTTCTTAAGCGTCTCATATAAATTATTTTAGGTACTTAATAAAAGTACGATTATGTCATACTGTGTTGACTAAACTTTCTTTATTTGTTTGTTGAATTGAAATACCTTTTCTTTGTTGAAGGGGGACTGTCTTAAACCCCTCCTCTGTAAGAGGCATGCCCAGTTATGTGCAATTCAGCTTATAAGAATATCTAATAAATTAGTTAAAACATTCTCCTTTTTTACTTCGTTTCCTCTTATCAGTCAAGTCGTGATCGAATGTCACTTTGTGCTGATGGTGAGGAAATTCTCTGTGGTCTGTTTATTGCTATTTGTTTTTTCTCTATTTTTTTAGGTCAGAGTTCGCTAGTTACGAAAGTACTCTTCTGTTATTCTCAACGTTTGTTTTATATGTTATACGTAAAGTTTTGTGAAAAAGAAAAATAGTTATTTAACTGAAACTTTGGTTTTACTGTAATCGTTGAAAATAGTATATTGTGAAACAAGTGGGAAAAGTCTTAAGAATAGTGCTTTTCCCACTTGTTACACATGACTGTAACTAAAAATTAAAATAATGTGGTAATACTTTATTCTAAATTATAAATAGTGAATGTAAAAAAAATCCTAAAAATTAATTAATTGTATATTTAATTGACCACATTGTAGAAGAATTTAAAGTTTTAGATAAATTTTCAAAATAAACTCAAAGAAAGTTTTCAGAAAATAATTTAACTTTACAATTTTTTCTCCAATCCATAAACTTCTCGTACGCTATTTCATATTTCTTTCTGGAAGTTACTAGTAATAAGTCCAGAGTGACATTTGCCGCTTTTTCCAGATTACTGGCGGTGTATTATCAAAATCACTTTTATCTATATCCATAATAACAAATTCTATGAAATTTATAATCTATTTTCTGTAGCTTAATCAAAAGCATATTACAATTTATAAAAACTTTGACCTTTATGATAGTAAACAGAAATCTCAAGAACCTAGACTGCAAGCCACCTATGTTATGACTAAAAAAATGTGAATTCTCCATTTAAATGTTTATATCGTGGGATAAATGATTAAAGTCGTGGGATACATTCATTTATCCCAAGGCTTTGGAAAAGTCTAACATTGTAGCATCGAAAAATGTGAGAATAGAGCTATATTGTATAGCAGTCGCAGAAAATAGTATATCGTATACCTAGTAGGAAAAGCTTATCATTCCCGGGCGATCGTAATGAAAATTTGTGAGCTGATTGTTAATATACTGATGCGATAAATAAAAAAAATCAGCTAGCAATAAGTCGAGGAAAACCTAGTCAGCTGATGCATATACATTGGCAATAAATGCTTCTGCCTAACTCCTATGTAATAACTTTCAAAGTATCAGCTGACGGTTTTTCCACCAAGATACAGCCAGCTGACCTATATATTTATCCACAGTTACATATAAGCTATCATCAGGTAAATTTTTGTTTGAGAGGAAATCACAGAAAATAATTTTTTTTTCATGTTCGAGACACCAGCTGACGTATAATACACTATGTTGTAACCAGCTGATTATTTTTTTTTTTTTCGTTGAGATATTGGTCTGGAAATGTGTGTTTGATTAGGTTTGTGGAATAAAATGTGAAGATGGATGCTAGATTACGGTTTATAAGAATGACGTATGCCTGGTATGTACGGCAAAGAGAGAGGCAGGGATAGAAAGAAAGGCGGAAAACATGTGTAGAAAGATTGTGGAAAAGATAGAGGAATGCGGATTGGAAGTGGCCGAAGGGAAGACAGTGGGATTACTGGTAAAGGGACGCAGCAAGACGAGGAACTTATTGAAATGGCCTTCCAAAAAGTAGAGATTTGGTTTTGTCAGTATTTTCCTGTAATTGTCAGAATTTCGTTGGTCATTAACTGACCATGGATACCCTTCAAAGACATCTGTAAATTTTAAATTAGAATCACAAATTGCCTACAATGTTATTGAGTAATTGCATTTTCTAGTAATATAAATTTCAAGATCTTCTGACGGTGCTTTAATTGGGACAAAAGTTCCATCTATTGCTTAAATAACATTTTGTACTCCAGCAATTTTTGAAAGGAATTTGTTACCTCCAGGCCACATAATTACTTTATAATTACGTTATAAAAACAACTTTTATGAATCTGTTGTAGCCAATAGCCACAACACAGAAAGCAGCCGCTTTTCTGGATCAATATTCTTCTTAAAATATTAATTGGAGGACATTCTTCATGCAATTAGTAAAAACAGTTAATATGTGTACTTTAATATTGATATTCATTATGAGCTAAATTATTTAAACGTGACATTCACATTAAATATTATGAAAAACATGCAAGATAAGAAAATAATAGAACACCAATTACTACGACCATTCAGAAAGTCTAAATTGAGATCACGTGATATTCCCAGAGTACAATCTTGTTTTTTCTACGTGGATATTTCTGAACGCACGCCTGTTCCTATTTACATAAATGTTTTTTTTTAATTATAGTTCTAATATACGCCCATTTTTCCCCTATTTTAGTTAAATAGCCCTAATGTTAATTATTTTAATTTTTTTGTGGATAATTTAAAATTTAAAAATCTCTTCCATAAAACCTCTGTTTAAAATGTATGTTGTCTTGATATATATAGAATAAACCCAATTAGGAATCAATATGAATATAAAGTAATTCACAATATTAAGTGTCTTTTTCTAAATAATATCAAAGTTAACATCATTTGGTATAACATGGGGTTTTAAGATTTCAAAACAATCGTCATAAATTCCGACAATCGTTTCAAACAAGAAAGCTCATTCAATCAACAACTAAATTAAGTTACAAATGAAAAGGAAATTATTACTTTTTTGCTGTCTGCTCATTCGTAGGGAAAAAAAGTATAAGGTAGGTACTAAAAATTGCTGACACAATAATTTTTTGTATTGTAGCTATGTAGCGTTTTATCAAAAATGAAATATTATATTTTACATAATTTTATAAGCTTTAATCACTTATATATATCCCAACTCATGTAAATTTGTTTTAATTAATATTTTAACAAAAATAAGACTAGTTATCTGTGCAAAATTGAACAAATTTTATTCAGGATGTCTCGAATACAGGTATTTTTTTTAATTTAAAGTTAACTTTAACTTTCTTTGTTTCTTTGAAAAGTCGTCTACAACTAAATCTAAACAAATGTCTCTTTCAATATACAACATAGCCAGATTGGAAAATCAAATTATTAAAACTGCGACACCGATATTCACATAGATTGAGCATTCCTGCCGGTGATAGTGTGTGTAAGCACCGCGCCATGCCAGCGCTGAAGTCGCGGGATGGCCGGCTGATAAAAATGTCCGAATTTCAGTACATTGTGGCGCCAATATCTGGTAGCAATTTCGTAGTATCAGATATTGGCAGCTGATACTGCTTGATTTCTAAAATTTAATTTTATATTTTTAAAATAATTTCAACATAATATTTAGCTGTACGATCTGGTCAAAAAATTTAAAATTTCAAGGGGGGCTAATGGTGAGCTAGGGGGGCCTTAGCCCCTCTAGCCAGCAACGCGAAATTTTGAGCAACAAGAAACAAAAATATAGAACAGAACCTATTTCATGGAAACACGTGTCTAGAGGATTTGCTTTGCTATGACGTTACATGAAACAAATGCTGCTTTTTTATTTTAGGCAAAACTTCTCAAACAAACTGAATAAGATAAAATCACTCATCCTACGGACTCGTGATTTTATCACATTTCAGTTTGTTTTCTTATTTTTGCCAAATAAAAAAGTTTTCGTCGAAATTAAAAATTTATCGATAAAATTTTAAGGACTCGTGGTATTACCTTTGACTATTTCACTCACCTACGAAATGAACCAATCAGAAGCTCTAGTCAAGTTCGGCTTACCGATAATACCAAACTTGACTCTTGACTCTGATTGGCCTATCAAGTTCGGTGTTTTCAGATTTGTTTACAGTGCATGTGACAGTTAAACGTCAAATATAAGTGTATATAATAACTGTACCATTTATAATAATTATAATTGAAAAATATTTCAGTATGTTATGGTTATTGTTGGTAGTGTAGTATTTCTTTCGATGTCAATGTTTTCTGTTCATTAAAATTTATTGATTTCTCAGGTCAACTTTTTTTTCCTCTAATCCTGCCGAATTTCAGATTTTTTATCTTTCACTCTGTTTGTGAAATAGTCTAATAAAATTCCACTCGTGATTGAATTTATCTCATAAGTCTGTCTTTCATTTATGATCTCAACTGAATTGATTCGAGAAAACACCACGAGTCCGCAGGACGAGTGGTGCAATATATTTTAATTATTATTAATCAAAAAAGCTTTTTAAAATTTCTAAAAGAAAAATTAATGATATACCTAATAATTAATTCAGTGAAATGAGCCACATTTTCAAGGTCTCTAAAAAAAAGTAAATTTAAATCGTAACACTTATATTCTTTGGAAAATTTATTCAGGTATTATAAAAATAAATATCGATAAACGACCATCTTTAGCGGTGGCATACCGACAGTTTAAACAAAATAAGTCGTTTTAAAACATAAAATAAAGAAACTAACGTAGTTTGAGAGTCGATTCGTGAGGAGAGCATTATCCGATACAATGGCTCTTCGTGTGTGGCGAAATCAAAATAACTTTTACTAGGAAACGCTCCCACTCGTTATCATTTACTGCTGTCGTTGTGTTGTTTGTTGCTACAACTACAACTTAATAGTATATTTTCCTTTTATTGACTTTACTTCTAAGCCGCCATTTTTCCTTCGGCATACCTTTAAACTCTTTTTTGAAATTATAAAGAGCTGGGAACTGACACTTATTCTCTGAAAAATTATTTCTTAAATGTTGAATAAAAACTATGGTAAAATTGATCTTTTAAATTTGATTGGATATAAGAAACTAGTTTACCGTGTCGTTAATATTATTTTCCGATTTAGTTGATCTGTTGGCTACTAATTTAATTAATAGTATATTACGTAACTAGAGTTTTTTATTATTCTTCGGCATTAAATATGTTTCTGATGGGGTCATATGCTGACCCTCCTGGCCGCAATAATTTGAATTTTCAATTTATAATGTGAAAATGTTTTTATATTGACAGTGAAATATCCTTTCCTATTTCTAAATTTCTTTCCATCATTTCCATCTCAAAAGTAGGTGGTCCACAGTGAGACACGGTACACAGTGAGACAATGGTTGTCGCTTTCAAATTTGGCACTGAATTAAGTTGTTATTTTATTTGTGGATGGGTTTTGTTTGGTGCCACATGCCGGTGTAGTGAATTCGCATTTTCCCGAGTTTTGTGAAATAATATCCAAGAATTTTTTTTACGAAGGTAAGTAGTTACTTTTTAGAAGGTATTATTGAAGTAGTAATTAACAGCAGGTAGTTTAATTTGATAATTTCACTTCGAAACATTATTGTTATTGGCCCTAACCTCACAAAATTTCGACCATAGAATATCACTTCTTAGAATAACGCATTGGGTTAATTTATAAGGACTAAAATAGTACACAGTGAGACACCACATTAGGTACACAGTGAGACTGCTCAGTCTGTACCAGTTTGTAGTAGGTATCTTCAATTTTGATAATATTTTTTATAAATAAAGCAAAGTTTAAGTTTTTTTCCTGTTTTTAATTAAGATAATGAATTATGAACATTACTATATTTCGGTGTTCATTTCAGATT
This sequence comes from Ophraella communa, assembly GCA_035357415.1. Taxonomy (NCBI): domain Eukaryota; kingdom Metazoa; phylum Arthropoda; class Insecta; order Coleoptera; family Chrysomelidae; genus Ophraella; species Ophraella communa. Next base: position 1,127,067 of record CM068988.1, on the reverse strand, counting down.
GTAAGAAAACAGAAACCACGAAACATGGCGACCTTTTCAAAAGAATCAATGAGTAGGGCGGTTGATTTGGTTATAAATGAGAACATGTCTTTGCGAAGAGCCTCCGAATTATGTGCTGTAAACGTTGCAAAGATATGTTGCTAAAAAACGCTTGACTGAAGGGAAAATCTCCTTCACCTCTAATTATAGCTGCAGATTGGTGTTTAACGAGGAACAAGAACAAAATTTTGAAGATTATTTGAAAACCTGTAGCAAAATGGCGTATGGGCTAACGACTTTATACGTTCGTAAACTGGCGTATGAAGTTTCTGTTGTAAATAAACTGAAAAGGCCAGAATCCTGGAATTTAACAAAAATGGCAGGTGAAGATTGGCTACGAGGTTTTATGCAACGCTGCAAAACGTTAAGCATAAGACAACCAGAGGCTTGTAGCCTCTGACTGACTTCTTTTAATAGACACAATGTAGGAATTTTCTTCGAAAATCTCCGTAATATTTTGAATAAAAACCCTTCACTTTCCCAAGCATCGAGAACTTTTAATTTAGATGAAACCGGAGTCACCACTGTTCAGAACCCTAAAAAGATTATTGCAACAAGAGGTATCAAGCAAGTAAACCGTTGTACCAGTGGTGAATGAGGTGAGCTTGTCACAATGTGTGCCATTGTTTCTGCTGCTGGAACTTTTCTGGCATCAATCCTAGTATTTCCCAGGAAATTTTTAAGCCGCATATGTTACAAGGTACTCCCCCCGATACATTAGGGTTAGCATCACAAAGCGGCTGGATGAATTCCGAATTATTTGTCGAGGTACTGAAACATTTTATCAAACAAACCAATAGTTCAATAAATAATCCTTCTCTATTGATTTATGATAATGCAAAGTGTCACATATCTGCAAAAATAGTGAACAGGGCTAGAGAGGCTGGAGTTTTTATAATGACGTTGCCTCCACATTGCAGCAATAAAATGCAGCCCCTTGATCTAACAGTTTTCGGTCTGTTCAAATCGTATTATAACAGAGAATGTGACAAATGTATGCTATATAATCTGGGTATTCCTTTAACAAATTACAACATAACCGAGTGTGTCCGCCTTGCGTTTTTGGATGCTTTTACCTCCGGCAATATTGGTAAAGGATTTGGGAGATCGGGGATTCATCCCTTTAACCCCGATATATTTGGGGATGCCGATTTTCTTCCAGCAAGCGTAACTGATAGACTATTATTATTAGACACCGATAAGAGCACAGATGTATCTAATGAACCAGGTCCAAGTCATGTTAATGTTGCTGCAATAAATTCTGGTAGCTAAGATAATGATGTTGAGACACCAAGTCGACAAGCTGAAGTGACTGAAGTTGCCCAAGTAACTCCACTAAAAGAAGGCATTAGGTTTTTAAGCCCTGAAATTATACGAGGGTTTCCTAAAGAAAGACCAAGGAAGACTACCAGAGCACGAAGATATAAAAAAAGTGCAGTGTTAACCGATACCCCTGAGAAGTTAATTATTGAAGAAAAAGAACAAAAGAAGGCAATGAGCCAAAAAACTAAATCCTACATGAAGGAATTTAAATCATTAAAAAATGGGAAAAACGCGAAGGTACCATCGAAGAGCAAAAAGATTTCAGAAGAGAGCGATACAAGCAGTGAAAGTGTATATAAAGAGAATTATCCTGGATGTATTTCCCTCTAAGATCAGTATAACTGTGCAATGATGTAGGAAAACCAGGAAAAAACTATATCATGCTGATCTTTACAATAACTTAATATATTTGTGTTTTACAATTACGTCTTATCTATGCATAAACTGAAGACTCAATCAAAGTAAACAGTTTAATAGTGGTGAACTTCGAAGATGTATTTTTGTTCATTAACTGCTTTATATTGTTGATCTGCTAGATGTTTTTTTATTTCAAGTTCTTCGAGGAAATCTAAATTTTGTTTTTTATTACAAATATGTAGTATTTGAATGTCATTGGTGTGTATGAGTGAGTGTGGATGTTGAGTTAAAGCGAAGAGTTTTTTATTATTCTTCCATAAAGTAAGGGTTAGTACAATAAATTTATATTTTCTATCAACTTTGTTTAAATTTTGTTATATATTTCAGCTTTGGTTTTTGGTGTTTTTGCAATTGTATTTATTCAGTTTGAGTGCAGTTGATATTTTAACTTATTTTTGAATACATTTATGGTATATACTATAAGATACACGTACTAAGTATCAATATAAATTATAATGAATTTAGATAAAGAGGAATTAATGGTTTTGAACCAAATTAATAATGATATGTTGCAAGCTGAAGCTAATGCTAATAATACACCAAGACAAATGTACAATGTCATCGACCCTTTTGCAACAATGAATGATGATCAATTTATGAGTTTATTTCGTGTTTCTAACAACTTGGCAGATAGGATATACTTCAGTTGCCTACTTCTTGTAGTTATATGTATTAACTACTAAGTAGCTCTAATGTCTGTGATAAATATGGCAACAAAGTCAGTCACTTTCTCTTGGTTCAGAATACGGGTTTTCCCGATCGAGAGAAATATGACTACTCCCTATTCGTGTGACTATTTTTAAAGCAAAAATATGACTCCTATATAGGTACTAAAGGCCCGGTTTCACCAAACAGTTAATCTTGGATTTAAAAATAAAGTACAATTGAGGCTATCAGCGCAAAAGTGGTGTAACCCACTATTTGTGTTGGTTGCAGTTTTGGTGTAAACTACACTCTATACATTATTAACTTTGAATAAAAAAGTGGAGTAAGCCACCTTTTGTTATCAAAACAAAAGATGGCGCTAAATAAAAAATAAATTAATAAAAACAAATCTATCTTAGCAAATTTTAAATCCTATTTTTCCTAAGTGCAGTGCCGGGGGTTACACCACTTTTGCGCTGATAGCCTGAATTTTAATTGCGATTATGCCCTCGAGCTGTTTCACCACACCGCAAACTGCAATTAAGTCTGGTAATCGGGATTACCTATTTATTAACTGGCCATTGTCGATCAGTTATTTGAGATAATCTCTCGTTATCTCCGATCGGAAAAGGTTATGTTGATATTGTTTATAGGTATTATCATTATAATTAATTTCGTGTATATGGTCTATTATTATTAGTTGAAAAATTATATATAGTCTTGCATCCGAAGATGATAGTAGTGATGAGTATGAATTTCTTGTGCCTCACCATCAATGAATACTTCAAAAGGAAGATCACTTCAGCCTTCAGCACATTGGATAATTCTGATTTTGCCGTCTCGGCACATTTATAGTTTGAGAATTAAAATATTCCTATTCTTTATTTATTTTCAACAATGTTGAATTTGCACAACTGTTGCATCCACGCACAAGACCTTCTTTATGTGGATGGAGCAGTTTTTTACTGTGAACATAAATGTAAACTTTTTATTCAATAAACTCTTTCCCTTTTTATTTTACGATAATAAAATAAATACAAAGGAGCGTCCTTGGTAAAAATACTGTTAGCGTCCAACTCTTTATTTACCATAGAAACAATTACGAAACTAATCATCCAATTGACTAAAAACCATAACATTTTATTCGTACAATTAACAGGTTAACTAACGCTACTCCTACATACTTAATCAGTCTATACCTGCTGGTGTTTTTTTTAGTTATTTGCTTAATTTTATGTTTATACCAAAGTAGGCTCTGTTTACATAAGAGGTTCGAAACAAATAAATGAGATTTTTTGTAAATCGCCAGATAAAATATAATGAATGTGTTTTTTTATTGAAAAAAAAGTCACGTCTGTCAAAAGTTTATTACCACAGACCTAATATCAAAAAAAACGGAACTGTTTATTTTTTTTAATACTTTACGGTACACTTGTACTTTACAGTACTCTTCAATTCTCTCAATGTTGTTTGAAATAATAAGTGAATCAACATAAACTAACCTTTTGTTTTTAAAGATTGACATTAATTGTACAACTGCTGTTGCCAGCAATATGTATTAATGGAGTTGTTGATGGATTTACAGTGTTTTCTGTAATCGCGGAAGATGTGTGGCTGTGATGTAGCACTTCAACAAAAGTTTCGCCCCTTTGGATCATTCTTGCAATCTTGTTTTTGCCTTCAATCGATTCTTCTATATACTTTTCTGCAATTGAAGAACTCTTCCATCCACCGTGCTGTTTTAGAACTTTAAGGTCAGCTCCAGCATTGGCCAACAACGTTGAGGATGTCTTCCTGAAGCAATCATCTGTATACGTTTCTGGTTAGTCTAGTTTTAAGAACTCAGCTATTTTTTTAGGTGCTCCGCCAACAGTATGTATACCAGCTCTTTGAGACAGACATTTTCCTTGTCTATAAGCTCGTAGAATATGCGTTTTTGTCTGGTTAATCTTAACTACTAGCTGAGTACCCGTATCCTCCACATCACTAACTCCTAAATTATAGATCTCTTCCCTTCAGCAACCTCCAGCAACTCCAAGTAATGCTATCACTTTGAGTAATAGATATTCTTTATCTGAAGCGTCCCTCATGAAGCTTTCAATTTGTTCCTTTGTCAGCACCTTCGACTGGTTTGACTGATGGTCTAACCTTTTGTTTTTTTAAAAAAGCTATCAACATTGGGAAACTGGATATGTTCACATTCTCATTAACCATAATCATTGATTTTACCATCGAGTATTTGGACCATAATGAAGAAGGGTTGCATGTTATTGACTGAAAATTTAAACTGTTGTAAAGAATATTCTTGAAAAAAACTGTTCTTATCACATCCAAAAAGGAATAGGGCCCATACACGATGCAATTTGTTGTACGAACGGTTGTACAACAGATCGCATTGAAAATCGTATAGACAGATCGTAAAGAATTTTGCCCACAGACGTTAAAACATTTCAAGCGATTTTTTGTACAACAAGTTAGTGTATTCGAAGTTCTTGAACATGTCAGATGATAAAAAACAGCAATAGCTGGTGCAATTGTTGCATTATTTTCTAATGAAAATAATAAAAAAATTAATAAAAAGAAGAAAAAATTGGTTACCGCAAATTAATTTATTAAATGAGCTACGTACTAGAGAACCTGATGATTATAAAAATTATCTTCGAATGGATGCGTTTAAAATTTTGTTAGAGTTGTTACGACCAAAAATTACTAAACAAAATACTATGATGCGAGATGCAATTAGTGCCGAAGAAATACTTGTTGTTTAATAAAATTTCATAGCTTCATTTCGTTTATGTTTGTTGAAATAATTATTGGATTTTACATCCCATAAACAGTTTTGATTTTTATATATTTCGATAAAGTCCTTTAAAAGTTGTTGATCATTATCCATTTTTCTCTTGAAGTACAAATACTTTTGAATTAAAATTGTACGACAAATCGGCGAATACCCACACACGCTCAAATCCGTCGCATATCCAACTGAGTTGTACAACAGATTTTTAAGCAAGCTGAACTACAAAACGATTCGACCGCGCCTTACGATTTGTCGAACGACTACCCCACACACGTACCAATTTTCTTTAAAACGGTTTGACAGACATATATCGTACGATTTGTTGTACAACAAATTGCATCGTGTATGGGCCGTTTAAGCCAACATCACATTTTCATCAGCACTACTTTTCAAATTGTGTTGCAAAACAGCGCATATTCTTTTTCATTTTCGCAGACTTAACTGGAATAATTTGCCCTATTGCTTCCGCAGTTTTCTCAGCAATTTCATACAATTTCAGATCCATTTTCTCCGCAGATATTTCGTGTGTGCAGAAAAATTTAATATGTCTGCCTTTATTTACATTGTTACTTGGTAACCGCTGTTCACCCTGTCTGTTTGTATCCTCTTTATCCCTTTTCTATTATCTTACCTCTTAGTTTCATCTTGAGAAATAAAAAATAAAATGTTAATAACAAAATTTAAAGCAGACTGTTGCAAATTTATCACGTCGGACGAAACTGTATCTACAGTCCGTGTTCAATAAATATCGAATGGATACACCTCGGTGGGAGACAAGCAATCCAATCCCGGCAAACGGCAATATAACTATAAGTGTTGTTATAATACCGCGTTTGGAATCTTGAAGTGCATTATATAAAATATGCGATCATGAAGTCGTGACCCAGCAGACGCCTGTGAATTGCGCAAATGAGGAATAACCGTGGTCTATGCGATAATTTAGAATGTGTCTAGATTGTCTTACTATTAGAAAATCATATAAGTAGTGTACATGAGAGCGTTAAGGTACCGCTTTTATTCGATTTGATTTGTTTGATGTCGGAATTAAGTTACGAAAGTTCAGTTTTCCCATAGACGCCCACACTGTATACAGGATCATTATTAACGACAAGTGTGAAAACATAACAATCCAACATGTCAGATTATAGTTCCAAGATTATAGTTCCAATAATATACACCAAAATCTAATTTTTTGGAATTTTATTTATATTGAAAAAAAGAAAGTTTAAAATACAAATTTAGTAATAATTGTTGGCTTTCACTATTCATTGTTTCGGTTACTTTACATAGGTACTGTAAATCCCGAAACTACCCATTATGTGACAATTACAACCCCCAATTTTTTAAATGGGAAGTATGTGTTTGTCATTTATCGTTTGAAAGACTTCTTCTCTATTCAAAAATTTTTTGCAAAATTTATTGCAAAAATAAAATAAAGCAAAAAATAAAATATCTGATTTGTAATATTTAATTGTTCATAACGTAAAAAATGTGAATGTCAATGAAGTAGATGTCCAAAATTCTTAACGCGAACGTCTTGGCAACATCCTCATCTTAAAATAAAAATATCTTCTAATTCTTCCATTGATCTTCGCCTCCCTATCCAGCGATTTGGAAATGTCCTTCATCTTGCTGGAACCATATGGTATTTTTTAAATAATGAAAATAAATTTTTAGATAAGGGTTTAAAATATTGCATACCTCCAAAATTTACTAATAATATAAAAGAAAATTTAGCCACAGATTCTGAAATAGTTTTGAGAACTAAATCAAACAATTTTATTTTTGAAAAAATGCAAATAGCAAATTATTATTATTATTATTAGAAACATGAAACCAAATAAGTGTAAAGGTCAAATTATTAAATGACAATATAGCTTTAAAATCAATAAAAAGATTATGAATCTAAAGTGAATGTCAAGTAGGTAATTTCAAAATTCTAAAGATCACACTCAAAAATTTTCTAACCAAATAAGAGAACATATAAACGATTCAAATTATCTATTAAATGACTATGATAAACAATGTCTAATTAATAAAAATCCTCAGTGTCCAGAATTATATGGAACTATTAAATTACATAAAGAGTCAAAACCAAAACCAAGACCTGTAGTTTCGTATGCTAACACTCCTAATACTAAGCTAAAAAATTAAATACTATTCTAAATAATTATGGTTACACATCTAAATATTCAGTAAAAAATTCATTAGATTTGATAAATAAATTAAATAAATGTAATTTACAAAATAATACTAAATTAGTATCATTTGATGTAACTAATATGTTCTCTTAAATACCTCCTATAGAATGTATAGTTCTAGTTAAACAGCTATTAGATATAAAAATATCTATCCAGATATATTTGACCTATTTAATGTATGCATTAGTCAAAATTATTTTACTTCTCCAATTTTACCAAATATTTTTATGAATAATTTAGAAAACATAATCTTCAATTCAAGCTATAAAAACAATATGTTAGCAGGATTTGTAGGTAGCGAACGACAGTTAGATAAATTTTTTAATTATATTAATACCTTGCATCCTACTTATCTGTTTTTGATATTTTTCATGTTTCAAAATACTGACCTGTTCTCTAATTTTATCCTCTAGACAGTTAAATTCTACAGAATGCATTGAATAAGTTAATTCTGAATGAACAGTTTTAATGTTTATGTCTAGAGCATCTCTTATTTTAACCCTTTGTCTCCCAGAAGTCAATTTTATGTCAACCCTAATTATAACCAAAAGGTACTTTAAAGTCTTTCATTTTCGTTCTCTTACTATTTTGTAAAACCAAACCGTAGAGCTTAGAATGCTGAAGGCACTTCAAAGTACCGAATAAACGAACCTATATTTTAGGCAACACCTTCAATAACGTCATGTAATAGCAAATTTTATGACAGCTTGCTTGGTTTAGATGAAACGTTCTACTGAAGTTTTCAACAGAAAAATATGGTAGTTTAGAGTGTGGTTTAGAATTTTTGTTTATATGTGCAGAAAGCAAAAAATTTAGAATAGTTTTCAACGTTCTATTAAAGTTTTCATCAGCAAAATATGGTAGATTAGAGTTTTGGTTTTAAATTTTTGTTTATTTGGACAGATAGCAAAAAAATTAGAATAGTTTTCAACGTTCTACTAAAGTTTTTAACAGCAAAATGCTATTTTGCTGCAGTCACTTTCAGACCTATTTATAGCTTGAACTAAAACAGTAACATATTTCAAACGGTATAATGAAAAATACATGATTTCGGCTTCTGGCATTTGAGGGTATGGTCATTTTGAGGTACTTAGAAGTACCTTTAGGAGACAAAGGGTTAAACCACTTTCTACTTTCCTCTTTTATCCACATTTTTTTGTGCTTTTTTAACTACTTTTTGTGCTTCTTTTGATTGAGTTTTACATTTTATATGTACATACTTTGGTATTAAATTCTTCTTGAGGCAAAACCGATTAGACCTGTAGTTTCATATGTTAACACTCCTAATACTAAGGTAGCTAAAAAAGGTAAAGGTGGCTTTAATAACAAAGGCAGGATGTCTTATCGCTTCATAAGCTTCACCTCTTTTCTCTGGGGAAACTATTAGATCATTAAATGGGAAGCGAAATCGCCGCATTACAAAAGAGACTGTTCCTATCAAACAGATAAATCCACTATAATTAGTTCCTGGTTGTCAAAGAACTTCTGTTAAAATGCATAAATCTGGTTTTACGATTTAAAAGGGTATGCAGATGACCTGGTCGTGACTATTAGGAGCAAGAATGATAAAGTTATCTCAAACTTAACACAAGTTGCTTTAAACATTATAGAGAATTGGTGCCAGAAATAGTTATATCAAACTTAACGCAAATTGATTTAAACATAATAGAGAATTGGTGCCAGAAGAAGGGCCTTAATGTCAATCCAGGCAAAACAAATTTGATACCGTACACCAGGAGACGCAAATACTCTCTAGCCGCTTCAACCATGAACTAAAATGTTCCACGGAGGTAAAATATCTAGGAGTGATCCTGGATCAAAAACTAACTTGGAACAATCATTTGGAAAAAATCTTATTAAAAACCTTAGTGGCAAGCTAGATTTTCTGCGGGACATTTGAGAAGACTTGGGGCTTGGAACTAAAAATGTGATCATACCAAACGATTATCAAGCCCATGATCACCTAAGCTTTATTAGTGTGGTGGCAAAAAATTGAGCAAACGACATGTGCAGAATGTGCAATGGCTGGCTTGTCTGGGTATTACAGGAAAAATCACAACGTGCCCCACAGCAGCCTTAGAGGTGTTCCACTGGCTTCCTTAAACCAACCATTAGACACCATGCCAGTGAAGTTTGACTTTGAGACCTCTTTTAACTGAAAATACTATAATACATCTACAAAATTAAAAATTAAACAATCTTACTACACAAAAAGAAATTTCAAATTTTATAAATACTAACAAAACCTATTAAATATTGAAAAAATTGATCAAAAAGGGTATTTACTATTCAATTTTAAAATACGACACTATGTGTGGTAAATGTATTTGTAGTGCTATAATGGAATCAACCATCCAATAATAATAACTGTGCAGCTATTTTCATATTCTCTTAGAATTGGTCGAAGTTCACACTCTTCAATACGCTCGTTTTAATCTAATATCTATAATAAATTAGTTAGTTAAATCTTTATAAGAATCAGAAAACAAAACGCTTTCCAATTAAGTTGGGTGCAGCTTAAACCAAAGGATGTTTTGCATAATATGCACTTGCAGACATTGACAAGATGTAATCTACTAAATTATGACTTTTGCCTTATACAGAAATGCCTTGAGGTCGTTAGGCGGATGGAAAAATTAAGATCCAAACCAATTATAACGTTAACTAGATACAACAATCCTTGAATTTTAACAACACATATAATCTAAACCTACCTATACCTACATCACGAGGGTTCGGTGATTTTAAGAAAAAAAATTGTTAAGTTGCATAATTTTTCGTGATTTGTTTGTTATATTTGGAAAGAACATCATTAAAATTGTTCGTTATTTATCCCAATCAGGTAACCTTCGAAAAAATATTTTAATTGTTTGATTTATATCCCCTTAAAATAAGTTCATAATATTTTACAGAGTTTGGCATTTTTAAGGCAAAAGTAAATAATTTAGCATGCAAGGAATTATTAGTTGCAAAATTATTTTCTGTTTTCATAAATACTTTCAAAAAAGGCAACCCTGTCATTAAAATAGGTAAAATATTGAAAAATAATTGAGGCTTGCATAGAGGGTGCTAGTTATGCGGTTCGTGCTAAGTATTATTCAGTACAACTTTCTTAAGGGAATAATTATTAAAATTTCTAGTAAATTTAACTAACAAACATCAAAAACCTAACTTTTTAAAAGATTTTTTTCATTTAAGAGGGTTGAAAATCAAGGTCGGAAATGAGGGTAGAAAGTGAAGTAAAGGTTTAAAAAAATATCTTAAAAAAGTACTGATGCAGTAAGAAAGGTTTACTGTTATGGTAAAATAAATATTATGTATTTGTTTTCCAGCTGTTGGACTAAAAAATATTACTGCCAGAGTAAAAATTTAGACGGTAAAACATATCTTACAGTTTTAGTAGTGCGGCTAATAGTTGTTGTTAGACAATCTAATAATGACAGTGAAAATATTTTCAGCCGTAGTAAACTTTTTAGTAGTGTTAACGACTTAAAGACTTGCGACCGTGCGGTGTGGTGTTATCAAGAAGACTTGGTCTGGTTTCAATTGAGTTGCACGCGAAATCTATTTATTTTCTGTTGTTTTTGTTTATAATATATTTGACAGAACTTGTTTTGACATAAGAAAAAATATAAAATGTATCAAACTTATTTAATGTTTTTTTCTACAATATATCGGATTGAGGTTTTGACTACAGAATTATGTATATAATTCAGTGGTTTTGACAAATATTTATCTTGGTCGTTATATGATAAATAATTAAAAAATACTCTCTTCCCGACCATCTGACACAGATCAAAGTGTATTTTATGTTAGTATCAGGAATACATTTTTTGCTAAATCGCCTAATTTAACTCGATAATTTAAAAAAAATAGCCCTAACCAACCACACAGGACAGTAAAATAACAAACAAATAAGGAAAACGAAAGAATGTTTTGTTAATGGTTTATCTTCTTTTTATGACAACAAATAAGAGAGAAGGTTTGTCAAATTAATTTTAAACGCACAGATATCAACAACATAATAAATTTTCTACAGATTTTATTGGTACACGTCACATACGACTGATGACGTAGGTAAACAAAGGGTTACTTTTATAAAAAAATTATTTATACAGTTGAACTACTACAGACCTATTTTATGCAATTAAAAGACTATACTAGTCAATTCCTATACTTGTATGCAATCCTTTTTGCAGATCAGTAAGAAGTACTAAAAATAAAATCAAAATAATAAAATAAATATAAGTGCGGTTCTAAAGTCCCTTCCCCCCCATTTATTTTTTGAACCGTTAGAATTAGAAATTTGAAATTTTGGGAAAGTGAACTAGGGAATGTATATTATTTTTTTATAGATAGTAGGTGACTTATTCATAAAAAATGGCGGACGTGGGCCCTTCTGGAAAATAATTGTAAATGGTACCATATGGCAAGTAATACATCATTTGAAAGCTTGTTTCAAACCCTTTCCAATGATACCAAAAAAAATTAAATCTTCTTCCTTATTTACAACTTTCAACCCAAAATTATAAAATTATTAAAGTTTTTAAATATTTTATTTAGTTTAAAAAAATACGTTCTAATAATAAAAAAAAATTAAATAATATGTTCAAAATGTTCACCATTTACTTCCTGGCAATAAAAAAGTCTAGCAGAAAACTCTTCCCGAACGCGTTCAAGTGTCTCTCTGGAAATTAACCTGTATTCTTCACTAATTCTTCGCTTTAATTCGTCAATGCTCTCAAGTGGTGTACCATAAACTTTTGATTTTAGGTACCCCCATAAAAAGAAATCTATTTGGTTCATATCGGGAGAACGCGCAGGCCACTCTATTGGACCCCGTCGTCCAATCCACCTATCTGGATATTATTCATTTAAATAATTTCTAACAGATTGATGATAATGGGGAGGAGCACCATCCTGCTGAAAAGTTATTTCCATATCATGGAACTCGTCAGCATGATCCTCAAGAATCTCTAAGATTCGGGGTTCAATACCATTCTGGAGTAATTCTAGGTAAATTTCCCCAGTTAAATTTACGTTTAAAAATTTAGGCCCAACAATGTAGTTTCCCAAAATTCCTGCCCACACATTTACTTTTTGAGGAAACTGGGTGTGACCTTCATAAAAAAGGTGAGGATTTGTGTTACTCCGCAGTATCTTACGTTCTGGGTATTAACTTTACCATTAAGAATAAAAGGGGAACTCATCACTAAAGCAAAGATAATAAAGATCCTGTTCTATTTTATTTCTTATTTGCTCACAGAATTCAATTCCGCGATCTGGATCATCTTCTGTCAGCATATGGAGCATTTTCATTTTATAAGGATGAAATTTTTGTTTCTTTAAAACTCTTTTTACAGTTGATGAAGACACTTCACAAGTTTGTGCAACATTTGAGGTGGGTTTTATAAGGTTGACTACCATTTCGGCAACTATTTCGACTTGTTTGTCTTCACTAGTTCCAGGTCAACCACTTCGCTTAGCGTATGCAACGTTTCCCGTTCTATGAAATTTATTTAAGAGTTGCCTCAGGTACTGTCTGGATATTGGTCGATCTGGATGCCTTTCATTAAAAATCCGTTCGGCTTCATGCAGATTAGTTCTAGCCTCACCAATAATTAATATTTCTTCAACTTTTTCCTGCATAGTTCGTGACATTTTAAAAAACTCTTATTTATTATTAACGGATAATTTACTAAATCACAATAATGGTAAAGAGGTAAAATTTTACTATTTTTACAAATTATAATTAAGATATGAACCAAAAAGAAATAAAAATAAAAACTTTGAATTTAAACAAGAATAGTATAGTGCCAAACATTTTAAATTTTTAGTACGCCAGTTAATAGCATTGTACCTACATTTAAAGCAAAGAATTCGATTTAAATAAAAAGTCGGTAAAGTTTTTTTTATTACGAAGAAGTAAATGGTGAACATTTTGAACATATTATTTAATTTTTTTTATTATTAGAACGTATTTTTTTACCAAATAAAATATTTAAAAACTTTAATAATTTTATAATTTTGGGTTGAAAGTTGTAAATAAGGAAGAAGAATTAATTTTTTTGGTATCATTGGAAAGGGTTTGAAACAAGCTTTCAAATGATGTATTACTTGCCATATGGTGCCATTTAAAATTATCTTCCAAAAGGGCCCACGTCCGCCATTTTTTATGATTACGTCACCTACTATCTATAAAAAAGTAATATACATTCCCTAGTTCACTTTCCCAAAATTTCAAATTTCTAAATCTAACGGTTTAAAAAATAAATGGGGAGGAAGGGACTTTAGACCCGCACTCCGTATTTATTGGTCTCAAGCGTAGACTTTAAATTTAAAGAAACAATTAATACCGCTTGTTTCTATAAAATATTAAATTATCTAATCATTGATATTTACTATTACTCAATATGCTGAATCACCAACAAAAAATATTAAATATGATTTTAACTAAAGGAATTTGAATTCAATTATAATCCTATCCTACCCAAAAAAATTCGTGGAATCAATTTGTACCAATTTTCCATTTCATAATATTCGAACCGAAAGTAGGTTTATGAAAAAAAAATTAAAGATGTAGATAATTTTTTGTGAAGGTAGAAGTATAATAAAAGCAATGATTGAAGATAGTACTAGGTGGGTGGTTACGAGATATTGTCAAGAGGTATTGTCCTAAGCAAATGGGAGTTACCGTAACTGTCGCAAACAATTCAAACGCTATAGAAAGTGTTACATGTCGAAGGAAATGCACTTTTTTTATTTATTTTAATTTGAATATTATTTAAATGGAGATGGATATCTGCAACGTCTTATTGCATGATTAAAGCGAGATATAAATAAACGTATCAATTTATTACTCGTAAATTAATAAATGGTAATTAAGTTAACATCCCCATTATCAGAGTTGATCGAAAATATTTTATTTCTAGCAGGGTTTAAATCTGTTCTTATATATTTTGTTAGATTGGTGATTTTACTGAACTCATTATCGGGTATCGTAAAAACATTAAAGGAATCCAAAAAGGTTTGTGAAATTGTAAATCCACAAGTTATTGTTATAAGTCAAATTATGCAAAACACATACTTGAACATCCAACCTTACTCTTCCACACCAATGATATCCAAATACTACACACTTTTGATAAAAAACAAAATTTAGATTTCTTTGAAGAACTTGAAATAAAAAGACTTCTAGCAGATCCACAATTTAAAGTTGTTAATTAACAAGTAAATCTTGGAAGTTCTCCACTATTAAACTGTTTACTTTGATTGAGTTTACATTTTATACATAGATAAGACATAATTGTAAAACACAACTATATTAAGTTATTGTAAAGATCAGCATGATATAGTTTTTTCCTGGTTTTTCTAAACCGTGGCTTTGGCAGGAAAACGGTACTAAAGGTGTGTAAAATACCGATCTTAACGGGCTAAGATCCGTAGAACGAGCAGGCCACTCTATGAATCCTCTACGTCCAGTCTATCGATTTGGAAAATTCGCATCCATAAAATCCCTAACCCGTCTTCCATAGTGGGGAGGTGCTCCATCTTGTTGAAACCAAATATTTTGTGGTAATTGCCCATTCTGTTGAAGTGCAGGAATAATTTCGTTATTTAGTAGATCCAAATACTTGTCACCAGACAAGTTTCCGTCGATAAAAAATTGGCCTATAAGCTTATTTTCGACAATTCCCATCCAAACATTTAACTTCTGTGGATGCTGGGTATGTGCTTCATGAATCCAATGAGGATTCTCATTTGACCAATACCTTGAGTTATGGCGATTAACTGTTCCATTTAAACAAAAAGTTGCCTCGTCGGAAAAAACTATGCTAGAAGAAAAAATTTTCGTCGACATTACAGATGTCCATTAGCCGTTCGCAAAATTCCAGCCGCCGGTCAAAATCATCGTATGACAATTCTTGAACCAACTGTACCTTATAGGTACGGATGATACTTTTCACTTTTTAATATCTTTCCTACAGAACGTCGACTGATACCATGGTTTAGTGCCAAATTTGTGGTAGAAGTTTGAGGTGATTCTTCTAAATCGATTGCAATATTTTGTTTAACAGTTTCGTTCGTTGCAGGCAGCGGTCTTCCAGGTTTTAACAAATTTTTTTACCATCCCAGTAGTATTAAAACGTTGTAATGTTTTAGTTACTGTTGAGCGTGATATAGGATTTCTCTCCGGATGCAAATTATTAAAAATATGACACACTTCTTCATGAATTCTAACACGATCACCATAACCGATCATCATTAAAATTTCAATACGCTCTTTTTCACTTAATTGAACCATTCTAAATTGTGCAATTTATTTCCGTCAATTAGAATTTGACTCTTGAAGAACAAAAGACGTACTAAACAGTACTTGTTTATTTATTACTATGCATACAAACAACATCAATTAGTTTATCTAAATAGTTTTTTGCTCTAATACAAAAACCTGAAAGGAGGTGGGTTAAAGTGCTATATTCCTCGTTTTTACAATTTTTTTACACTAAACTCAGTATGTATGAATTCAAAATAACAAGCTCTTTCAAAATCTGTAAAAATATATCGGGTGTCCCATTTAAATTAAAGAAGTTGACGGCTTTTCCGGTTAAACCGGAAGTATATTATTATCAAAAAATGTACATCAGATGCGTTTTGTTCCATTGCACTTACCTGCAAATTTTCGTTTAAAAGATATTTACTTAGTTCCATACTTTATCCCAACCCCGTATGATTAGATATAAATGGAAAATATATTTATATTCATTATGGACAACCATGGGGAATCTAGAATCTCACTTTCTACACCTTTAGGTTATTATGTTAGGCTTATTTAATTCGATATGGATGCATGCTTTGTGGTCTCGGGTATGTCACCTTAAACCATAAATCTGTATCATTAGTATCTGTGGGTTGGACCTACTGTTTGTCAGAAGTCATTGAGGGTTGGTTTTGGAGGGAATACTGTTTGTTAATGTATGGCCCAGAGAAAAATAAAAGTTAGAAAATCACAAGTTGTTTAAGTGCTCGACCAACCTATGACCCTAACAATTAAAATGTTTGCTTTCATAATGGAAATTGGACCTTTGAAACAGGAGGAAAAAATTATTCCATGAACAAATAAGGGCATACGATGGGCAATAATTTCTCTTATGTTTAAAATCTTTTATCGATTGTTGCTGTTAGTTCCTTTTTTTATATGAAATATAGAATAGTCAAATTGATTGCTTAACCACTCACAAAATTAGTAAATAATTTCCTTATATAGTATTAATATATTATATACGTCATGTTAATTTTTCATTTAATCCTTTAAACACCACATTGCCACAGTTTTGATTTGTACGATCACGCTCGCTGTGGATAAAATAATTTAATTCGTTGTCAAACGTGACCAATTTCTACAGTCTTAAAAGGAAAAATATTGTAAAATTGGAGGAAGAATATTTTATCTATTTTAATAGTAATAGCACACCTTTTTGCTGGAGCGTATCGGCAGGTTGGATAATGGGGAAATTATTTTTAATTCAAGATAAAAGACTAGAAGATTGACTTTAGAATATGTTTTATTACCAAAAGCCATACCCAATTAAAGCTGAATAAATCAAAATATTTAACGATACAATTATATTAAATTAAACATTATTAAGACAGCGTTAATAGGGGTGTAGTGGAAAAAAGGTTTAGAGCCAACTAATACTACTTTGATTATAGTTAAAAAAAAAACAATTAAGGATGAGAAACATTTTTTAAAAATGTATAATGTGCTATTTTTTTTGCTATGAATTTTTACGAATTTTCTATATATTTAGTTGAGAAATCCTGTCACTTCTGCTATGCTTTTATAAAGTACTTTACTTACACTGGTAAGTAACAGGTACGCATTGAATATTTTCACAGTGTAATAGTATATTCACCTGTTGTAGCAAAACGTCTCCTTTCTTTGATGTTTTTGGTTTATAGAATAAACTGATTAATTTTTTCTCAGATACTTAAATTGTGCCCGTACACTTCAATACAACAAGTCAACATGTCATATTTAAAACTGGCTAGTACATTTTCTTACATATAACGGCTTAATTCTTTTGTAGCAGTAATTTAATTTTTTTTCTTATTATAATCATTTTAAAAAGGTTTTTAAATTTAAAAAAATTCCGGTAATAATTCGAGCACTAGGGAAAGTAAAGTCAATATCTTTTAAACGGTTCTTAAATTTCTTGTTTTCTCTACTTTGGTTTAGTTTTTGGAGCACCTCATTCCACGTAATGTTACTAAAATTTTATAACTAGAACTACTTTCCTTATGAACATACAATAGAGGCCGCGTCCGTCAGAAACTACAGCCTTAAAGTTTACTTTATTTAAATCGAATTTACATCAACTCGCTCTCTACTAAGTTTTTTGTTTTGATAAATAGTTTCTATTTTTTTATCGTTTTTTTAATAAATAAAAAAATAAGAAGAGTTGAATTGCAACAGACTAAATCATTTTCCTATTTACAGTTTTGTAAAATAATGTATGATTTCGGCGTATTTTGAATTATAAAATGTGATTATTTCTGTTCATAAATTCCGATATCCTGCATCGTCTATTACCTTGTGGCAAATTCGTACAAAATCGGAGCGAATCCTCAATTCTCATAAATAGTCTGGTTAACGAATACATAATGTATTGATTGTTATTTGATCCGGAATATTATGTAATTTATTTAAAGATTTAATATCTTGAGAAATATTCAAGAAGTTTGAAATGTTAAAAAAGATATAAATGGTTGATTAAATTTTTTAAAAAAAGTCCTAACTCCCGGACTCTCCAATATTTATAATTTTTTAGAGAGCCCTGAAAATAGTGATAAAAACAGGTAGTCTGGTTTTTAAGAGAAATCTAGGGCTTTTATTAAAAGTTAAAATTGTTAATTAATTAAAAGTTAATAAAAAAAGACCTGAAGTATTGACGTATCTGCCATATTTCCAAAGTTATTTAAATAATAAAAAAAAAGAAATTGAACACGTAAAAATGTTAAAAATGTTGTATAAAACAAAGAAAAAAATTAAATAAACAAATAAAAAATGAATTGATTGTACTAGCCCTTACTTTTTGGAAGTCCATCTTATTAAGAATAATAAAAAACTCTTCTTCTAGACTTAGCATCGCCTAGCGAAACGGCTGTCATTAAAGTTAAAAAAGCAATTTTTTTAAATAAATATTGGAAGTTTTGTTAAAACGAAAAGTTTTTTATTATTCTTCTTAAATAAAAAATGAATGAAATTTTTTTTATAATCCAAAAAAACAATATAATTTATGGTTTTTGGAGAAAAAATGGTTTTTTAACTTATTTAGTTGCAAAAATAAAATGTTAACTTTAAATTTTATTACCCAATATATTACAAAAAAATGAGCTCATAAAGAATGTATATTTTTAACAATTTTTAAAACAATGGTGTTAAAAAAATTGATAATTATTTTTTAATCTTAAATTTTAGAATAACTCGACGAAGTAAAAAAAATCTCAAGACGTTAGTTCAATAATTATCGCGGTTTTTCTGTTATTATTTACTGCAGAAAATGTTGCTAATTAACAAAAGCATAACTAATGAAAAAAATTGGATGCAAATTTTTTAACCCTGAATTATTGTTCATTCATGTATCCGAATATAGTATATGAATTTTATCATTTCTTAGTATTCATATTTAATATGTTTAAATCATTTTTTTAGTTACTGCTGTAGAGTAATGCAGCGCGTCGTTTTAAGCAATATTTTCAGGGCTTTGTAAAAATCATAAATATTCGAGATAGAGTTTCAGGAGTAGGGACTTTTTTTGGCAAATTAAATGATCTTTTCAAATCTTTTTTAACAATTAGAAAATCTGGAATATTTTTTCAGATATTCAAAAAATCTAAACTCATACTTTGTTTACTTTATTGCTTTTACCTTTTTTTTCTTCGGCTTTTTTTGGTACCTTTTTCTTAAATTATCTACATAATATTCCGGATAAAATGACACCTTGCTCGCATATTTCAGTGAATATTCAAAATATTTAAGAAAAATTGTACAAGTGAATGTGACTAACAGTTCAAAAGGGATATTGTAGTTATTTGTTATATTTGTGCAAAACAAAGTGCAAACTGTAAAAAATATGTGGCCACTGAGAAAATAATATTGAATATATCCAACCATTTATCTTACAGACTATTTACTTGTCAAAAAACACTTTAATTGACTAATATTGTTACGGTTGCATTAGAAGTAGTATACAAATGAGCATGTTTATTTATAAATATTATGAAAAAGATACTGAATTGGTGTACAACATTCGGGGGGAAACAATAATTAAAAATCATTATAAGTCTTTGTTCGATTTTTTTATGCAACTAAATTAATAGAAAGAAAGATAATAGCAAAACTACAAGTTGAGTTTAATTTATTCCAGATAATTATTCCATAAATTTTATAAATTTCTTAAATTGTACCTTGAAAATAATTGATTAGTTTTAATTTCTAGATGTTAAGGACAAATTTGTGATCACTCCCAAAATCAGTAGGAATAATTTTAGAATTCCAAATCTCACTAAAATAAAATCACCCTGTACAACAAGGTTCCAATAAACATCATTTGAACTTACCAGTCACCAACATAAAAAACTGATATTTTTTTTAGTAACTTTGCCTTCATTGCCAACATAAATTTATTTATTTTGTTCAAAAGGAAAGCTGGGAAAACAAAAGAATTTTCGGTAACCATGGTGCTGTTGAATCTAAAATCACTCTCTTGTTTTTTGTTCCTGAAAGCGAAAGGAGGGTAAGAAATTTGTCCTGATAAAATTAAAATTTTTATAAGTAAAATTAAACAATTAACGCATAATAATGCAAGATAAATACTTAAAACGATAAAGTGTGATATAAAAGTGTATTTCCATAAAAAATTTAACATACCTGACAAGAAATTGGGGCCAAAGTGTATTGGCATCCAATACCAGCAGTTCCAGGAGAGCAAGCAAGTTATTTAAGCCTTAAGGAACATATTCCTGTCCATTTGAAAGTGACAGCAGTTGTAAGGATTCTACATTTGAGGTATTTGGGGCCAATTTTGCTCCAACACATATTTAGCAAGAATTAAGTACCAGGACTCCACAACATCCACGTATGGACCAAATTCTGAACATTTTTAAGGTGATATCAATTATTATTGTTCTATTTTAATACTTGACATTTTCGATAAACTCTAGAATTTCAACAATTATTATTGATCTATTTTAATGTTTAACATTTTCGATGAACTTTAGAATTTCATACTAATTTGTTTAATCACTAATTCATTTGTACAAGATCTATATTTATTGTCAAAATTTATTCGTATTATAAAGGTTTTATTTAAATTAGCACGTGCTACAACTTTGATGTAGTTTGTTCTTGGAAGAGAAAACAGGATATTCAGGAATTTTCACATTCATACATTTCAATTAAAGAATACGGTTTTATAACTAAGAACACACTATATTTTCATTTAAGGTACATTTCATAGGAATAAAAGTATAAATTGTACTCACCTGTAACACCAATTCATTTTGGAATCTTTCTAATACATTTTCTTTTAGCGACATTGAACAATAAATATCTCTTTTGAATTTCTGTTTATTTCAAACATAAATTAATCTGAAAAATTTATTTAACGAGAACGACCACTTCTTAATTTGCTTCAATCAGCTGTAACGTCTCAGAACTTTAACCTCACAAAACACAGAATTTGACTAGAGGGAATAATCGCAGAACTTGAACCTACACCAGTAACCTGAGCGGGTGACGTCATACAGTGACCGGAGGAACTACTTAAGTATCTTTTTCGTTATTTGTTTTTAATCATAAAAATTTTTAAGAGTCTCATTGCTTTGAGCAGCTTGGTTTAATTTAATTTCATTGGCGTCATATTTTTTTTAAGTAAATATTGTGGGAGATCATATTGTTGTCGTAGGCGTACCGCTATAGGCAACACGTATTACACAAATACTTTGAGAAAATATAATTTTATAAATTTAACAAAAATTAAACCCCACAATATGTGAGAAAAAATATATATTTTTTGACCTACATTGATTCATAAAAATAAGCACCCAGACATTTATCTATTATTAGTTATTTCAATCCAAAACACCCAGATACGATGTCCTAGATGATTTTTACTAACTTTAAAACCAGAAGTGATGACTGTTTGCTCTTATGAGTTTTATTATCTTTTTAACCATTTAACTTATTTTAAAATTGTTTTACTTACTGCACTGTAGTCAGCACATACCGGTGACATGTTTTTGACATTTACTGTTTGTTGAACATTTCCAACTTCATATTTTTACTGACGAAATCAAACGATCAATTGTTATTATATTTAATTTTGAATTTTTCTTGTACATAAACACTTTTTACTTTGATTCGTTCTTCTAAAAACTTTATACGAATAATTCCTTTTCATTCTACTTTTACCTCATAATTTCTATTTCCATTTGACTGGAGTTTTACTGCTACTTTTTAGTACCAACTTTTCCAAATATGGTTGGTTTCTATGAATCAACAAACATTCTGTATGTACTCTTATTTTCAGGTAGAAAAATTATGGAATAACAAGGAAATAAGTGATAAATGTAGTCGGGTATTTGTATTATAAAAAACTAAGCTCTTGGGCAAAGCGTTCACCTCTAACAAAATTACTAATATTTTTTTATTGTTTTCCTGTAACAACAAAACGTTAATTTTTTTAAATTAAAACTCAATGTCGTACTAATAATAAAACATTTTAATTGTTTTTTTTTAGATTAGCTTAAACTAAAAATATATTTCTTATTTAATTTTTAATTTTTATTTTATGAATGCCACTGGTTACATCTCACCTTATTTTGAAAATCTCTTATTTACAGTTTGATCTTGCTTCTCAGTGTGCATGTCAATTATTACGCAAGCATGTAAATAATCGTGATCAATGGATCCTGGGAATAGAATTATGTAGCACTGACCGCTGTATTGTATTCGAACACTCAACAAAAAGGAATAATTTTAACACTGATTAAATAAGTAAATAAATAGTAGTTGTTTTAATACCTTCATCAACTGAATAAAATATGTTTTCCAAATGATATACTACGGATATACACTCACTTTATAGATAAATATGGAACTTAATAAAAATTCTCAATATTTCCAATAAAGTTTCTAAAATAATATCAAAATTTAGATTTTCTTAACGAAAATAGAACTTTTTAAAGAAAACTGTTTTCAAACTTACTCATACACATCAATGACATCCCAATACTACACATTTGTGATAAAAAACAAAATTTAGGTTTTCTTGAAGTAGTTAATGAACAAATAAATCTTGGAAGTTATCCACTATTTAACTGGTTACTTTGATTGAGTCTTCATTTTAAACATAGATAAGATGTAATTGTAACAGAAAAGCATCTGTAACATCTCAGCATCATATAGTTTTTTCCTGGTTTTTCTATATCATTGCACAGTTATACTGATCTTAGAGGGAAATACATCCAGGATAATCTCTTAGGACTAGTAACATTTAGACTTTAATTTTGTAATGTCTTATTACATCCATACTTGGTCTAGTCTTAACACTACTTAGTTAACATCAGGTATTTACCTTGAAAAAACAAAATTTACCTTAGATATGACAATCTGACGATGCTAGTTTTTAGCAAAACAGCTGTGATTGAGTTTTAAATAGAATTTTTTTAAATCAATATTGGTAATTTAGTTTAAAAAGTTCTATTCTTAATTTTCTTTATTGTATATCTCTAGGAAGTATAATTTTTCCCAATCGCTACTTTTAATTATTAATATAAGTTTTTTTTATTATTAAAAAAAAAATAATTACATTAAGAAATATATTTTACCATTGCAACCTAAATAAAGGAGTTAAAAATGTTTTCCAATGCGAAAGTACAGAGAGGCAAGCCGCATCACTACTAGATGGACTAAATAGGGTTAAAGTATGGTGGACATATTGTCAAGTGAGAACCAAGTACAAAGATGAAATAAATGCAGAGGTGCAAGTCACACGCAGAGGGAATGCAAGAAAGAAAGCGCCGGCAATTGCTGTCTGAAATGCTGGCTAACCGGTCATACAGCTAAAGATTGCACAAACGCTGCCGTCTACAGGGAATGCCAGAAAACGCGTAGGAAGGATGGTATGAAATGACCGGTCTTCAGAGAAGCGGCTAAGTAGATACTTTTTTTATTTACCTAGAGATGCATAAAGTTTTACCGTTTAAAATGTTATTTTTTAGAAATAACTCTGAAAAGCTACACATATATACAGCCTTCAGTTGTAAATTTAGTAATATGAACAAAAATGGGACTTAATTCTAAAATCGTCGAATGTGCAATATTGAAAAAACCATCACTTTAGTTGAGGACAATGATTTATTATTAGAACCAAATAAGACTAAGTTTATAATACTAACCCTTACTTTTTGAAAGTCATTTTATTAAGAATAATAAAAAACTCTTTGAATGTAACTTTCAAGTTTATTTCAAAAAAATTATGTTTGAAATTACAATGACGCCGTTTCGCTAAGATGTCAATCTTTAAAAAAAATATAATTTTTCAAATAAACTTGTAAGTTGCGGTCAAACGAAGAGTTTTTTATTATTCTTAATAAGATGGACATCCAAAAAGTAAGGGTTAGTAGAATAAATTTATTAATATAATTTAAAAAAAAAAGTAAACTTGTTAACAAAATGAAAAAAAAAATGTATAAAACACCATGTAACCAGAAAACGAGCAACATTATAAATCAAACGTTGCCTCAAACGCTTAATTTTGGGCAATCTAGTTGCATGCACTCACAGAATGTAGAGCGATATTACAAAACTACCAACAACCCAAAATTATCAAATTTTCAGAAAGAATTGGAAATGAAATAAACAAGATAATTAAATATGAGCAAAATACCAGCAAGTACACTATGTTTACATAAAATAACTAATTTTACACAAATTCAACTAACTTCGTCACATTTACTGCTGTAAACAAAATCCGGAACAAATTTGAAAATGTCCTTGTCTCCACAGTGCCATCTATAGACTATTGGGTTATCTTCCATTCCACAAAAATGATTTAAATAATAAGAATATTAATAACAATAATATACTCGTTCAATGACAGTATGCAAGAAATAACGAAAAATTTATTATTTTTGTTCCTCTGTTAAACTGTTACGCAAGAAGCCTGTACTAAGGATTTTTAATGTGACGAACAAATTTGTTTCAGAGATTATTTAATATACAGGCGCGCCGCTTTATTCTCATTTTCATACGAGTGAATCGTGTTTTACAGTGGTGGAGATACTTAAGTTAAATCTTTAGTTAGGTCTTTCCCAAAATAAGTAAAATTCGAAAAAAAAACGGATTATTTTTTATAGTTTACATTGTGTATTTTATAAATACATTATTGATGAACTTTACTTGATAGTTTGACCCACTATAAATATCAAACTTTTAAAACTGTGAGTGGAGTGGATAAATATTAAATTTAAACAATTGTTAATAAACAAAAACGTTAATTAACAATTAGAAATTTTTTGAAGAAATTTTTTTTTTTAAATCATGGTTTTTAATAAACAATAGAATGGCAAAAAAAAATTTAAATAAGCCATTTGTTTATAAAAATTTTTTAAACGATTGGTCACAAACTTTTAAAAAAATTGGATATATATTGTTTATAGTGTATTAAAAACGACTGTAAACAATTGTTTAAAAAAATTTAAATTTTTCACATCTAAAATCGCATTTGTTTACTTTGCTTGTTAATAACAATTTCAATTTTTAAAAGTTTAAAAATTTTATTATGTAACTTTGTTCAGTAGCTTTATGATAAAGGATTCCAAGGGTTAAAAAATTCTTGTGTTTTAATTTTACTCACAGTAACGAATTTAAAGTTAGTAACAATGAAGATGTAATTTTTTAGTTAACAAATGGATAGAAATGTGAAAAATAACGGGAAAAATTTTTTGACTGCAGAAATTTGTTCTCTGATATGTTCTGTTAGTGCTAGAATTTTTCAATTTTTTTTCATTAATATTTACTTATTGAAAAAAAATAATTTTTGTTATTTGGTAGTTGCGACGGTGACGCGCCGTTTTTTATGCCATTTTCAACATTAATTTAGACTTAGGCCTATAAATAATTGAGCTACAATTCGGGGAGTTGAGACTTTTTTGTTGGAAATTTTCTGCCCTTTAAGAATCCGTTCAGTTTTTTGTTTTAGCTATTAAAATTTATGAGTTATTAGCAAAAATGTAAACCCCCTTTTTTTAAAATATTGAATTGTTAATAATAGAAAATTTTTTAAGATTTTGATTTTGAGGATTTTGATATTCAGGAACATTTTTATATTTGTCATTTCGAATCGATTGACATCAAAATCAGATTTTTCGGATCGGTGTAACCCAGTCAAGAACGTTGTAAGATGTTTTAGGCCCCAACTACTACATCAACCACATTAAAAACTTTAAAAATTATAGAATCCTTATATAATCGGGTTAATTCTTTTCTCGAATTGATTTAATGAAATTGATTGCATTAACCTTTACTTTGTGGAAATCCATTTTATTAGGAACAAAATAGAACTTGTTAAAACAAAACTTCCACTATTCTTTCAAAAAATTGATTTTTTAAACTCAATGACAGCTGTTCCATAATTTTATTTTATTTATACAAAAATAAAACCAAAATTTTTGATACGTATTATATAAAAATAAAAATATTAGATTATGTTACTTGCAGTAAAAGTGACTGTGTTTGTGTTATGTCCTTTCTTTGCAGCCGGGGCGAAACTCAAAAGAGTGTTGTACTTCGTGTAATATACAGGGTGATTGATTAGTGTGAGGAAGCTCAGTAGATCTGTTTATTATATTGACACGATTTTCAGGTAATATTGGTTATAACTTTTTAAATACCCAGTATTATATAATAAAACTTTACATTGTTGTAATGCGGAAGTGATGCAGATTTCGAATTTAAAATAAAATATAGGGTGTTCCATTTAAAAACACATAAGTTTGGTGTGCCACCATTTTATGGAACACCCTGTAAGATTGTAACTAATTTTAAATTGTGGAGTTTAAAGCTGCTTACAATTTTTGTCTATAACTTTTTTTTGTAATTTTTACTATAACAGATCTCCTGAGCTTCCTCACACTAATCAATCACCCTGTATACTATTTTTTCTTTAATAGCGTGAATTAATTAAACTTTCAACATAAACTCATTTATATAATTCCGGAATACTTGTCGACCATCTTGCTGTTTTTGACATTTGTGTCAATCGCTCTGCACACGGCATAGAATATTCAATAACTAACATTGTTTATTATATTTCATTTATTTTTTTAACTTGGATAGTTAATAGATATTAATCAATTTTTGATATAAATACTGATAAAAAATCGTTATTATTCTTTATAAAATGTTCAATTAACATTGTCTGAAATCATTTGCTAATATATAGTAAAGAAGATCGGAAATAACATGCTATAGAAGGGAGAAAGGATTTATAATTAATCAAATAATATAAATTACACATAAAAGTAAACGGAATTAAAGGAACATTTTTGGAAACTTATGGATGATACGATAGACGAGTTATAATTGGGGAAATTATTTGACTGCTATAAACACGAGTTACCAACACAATACACAACTGCATAAGGGAAGTAAACATCGGTACTTTAAAATAGACAATACATTCATTTATACATTGTAAACTCACTAAAAGTAGGATCTACTTGCTGATTGTGTTAGTTGTGTAAGATTAGGCTTAGAGTGCCTAATACTTCTTTTAAATCAGTTTTTCAATAAAAAGCGCAAACTACTGCTAATAATGACGGTAATAATAATAATGTTTATTTACGAAAGAAAAGTTACAAGGTAATAACACCAAATATAAAAAATACAAAGTATGAAAATAAACATAAAAAAGACACAAAAGTATTTCAAATACTTATTTGCGTTAATAGAAAGAAAAAAATTAAAAATATAATAGAATTAGAAAATTACCACATCCAACTGTTACATATTTAAAATCTTATTTTCTATTTAAAATCCACAAATATACAGGGTGTTTCAAAAAAGGTAACACCGTCTCTAGGATAGGTAAAAAACTGAAAAATAATTGGGGTTTGCTTAGTAAAATTTTTTTTTAACGCCATCCGTTTTCAAGATAAAGGGCTTTGAAGAAAATAAAAAATTACACATTTCTTACGATTTTACCGAAACTACTGGCACCATTGCAATGAAATTTTATACGAATTTATTTTCTTTGGTCTTACATTCCCAGTTTCTCGACAACGTCGTTCAACTGCTCTACATGTTTTTTTACTTGGTAAGTTTCTTCTAGGAAACTTTTCTGCATAACGCGTAAAAGCTGCACTAGTTTCCTAAACACTCGCCTAAAGTTAATAACATGTCGGTGTATTCAACATTTGGGTACATTTTGTTTAACAATATCTAATTTTACAAATAACAAGGTTTCAAAACTCTATTTATTGTTGACTTATTGTCATAACAATCAATAAATGACAATTTTACATGGCAAACTTAGAGAAAAGCGAACTTTATCATTAGTTTATACCAGGAGCGATTATTACTTCATAATTTTCAAATTAAAATATTCCGAAAACGGTACATAATATCGAGTTTTACCAAGAGTACCTTTGGTGTAGAATTAAACGATGTTTATGTTCACTTAGAGTTTTGACTAATAATTCTACCCTAAAAAAAGTTATGTTGAATAATACGTTGTATGAATCGTGTAACTAGCGCCCTCTATGAGAGTTACTTATAAAAACCAATTCATGGGATATATCAGCTTCCAAAACATATTCGTATAAAATTTCATTGCAATGGTGCTAGTAGTTTCGGCAAAATCGTAAGAAATGTGTAATTTTTCATTTTCTTCAACGCCCTTTATCTTGAAAACGGATGGCGTTAGAAAAAAATTTCACTAAGCCAACCCCAATTATTTTTCTGTTTTTTACCTATCCTAGAGACGGTGTTACCTTTTTTTGAAACACCCTGTATACATACATATGAATAAAACATAAACAAAACAATAAAATTATTCATAAACTAATAGATCAATAATTATTGATGTAATTCGTAATTAACAAGCGCGGGTTTGTTAAAAGAAAAGATTTAATATATTTTTTTTTTGAAAATATATATGTTAGAGTATATTTTATTGTTTCCGGATTAGAAAATAGAATTAGAAAATCACCACATAAACATTGTTTCCAACTCTTACATAGAAACTTATTTCCGAATTACAAATCTACAAATATAAACACACAATTAAATAAAATATAAACAAAATAATAACAATTTTCATAAACTAATGGATCAATGTTATTAGATGTTTTACTGGTAGGATTTCCTTTAGTTTTCTGAATTTATATAGGATTGATCTAAGTTTATTTGTTGTGTTTTCTCTTTGTAGCCATTTTAGATGAGGATCTAATATTACGCCCAAATATTTAATTTTCGTTGCAGATGAAATAGTTAAAACCTCTGTGTTAATCCTAATTTGCAATTGACTAAAAGCAGGTTGGGTTGAAGAATTGCAACTGAAAGTTAAATATTTTGTTTTTTCTATATTGAGAGTAAGCAGCTTATGATTCAGAAATTTTTTTATTTGCGAAAAATCTTCTTCGACTACATCTTTCAAGTTCTGCCAATTCTCTGCACTATAGAAGATGGCTGTATCATCAGCAAAACCTGTTATCTTACCTTTGCTTTTCATCAGAAATAAGTCATTTAAGTAAATATTAAACAGTATCGGTCCCAAAATTGACCTTTGTGGTATTCCATACTCAATCACCTCTGGACTGCTGCATACACTCCCAAGCCTTACCACTTGAGTTCTGTTTGTTAAGTAGCTTTTAAATAATTGCAGACAATGACCCCGAACACCGATATTTTCCAAACATTCAAGAAGTAAACTATGGCTAACAGAGTCAAAAGCTATAGATAGATCAAGAAACAAACACAAGCATGGTTTGCTATCATTTAATGATTGTATTATTCGAGAGGTTAAATTAAGGATTGCGTCTGAAATAATATTTATCAAGAAAATATTCTAGCTCATTTTTAATAACTTTTTCAAAAATTTTAGCAAAATTTGTAATCAATGAAATGGGACGGTAATTTGTAACTAGTGAATCATCTCCCTTTTTATGTAATGGAATTACTATTGAATTTTTGAGTATTGTCGGAAATATAGCGTTTTCTAAACACATGTTTATAATATAAGTAAGAGGTTTTACAATGTAGGGTGCCAATAATTTAATAGTTTCTGATTTTAGATAATCATTACCAACAGATTTTTTGTTTTTTAAATCGAATATAAGATTTTTGATTTCATTTTCGCTAACCGAACTAATAATAAGTGGAGTACATTTTATTATATTTGAAGTTTTGATCGCTTTTAATTTTATTGGCAAGTTATTTACCTGTTCCAGTAAATGTGTTATTAAATTCGCTTACAATATCAATTAATTCTTCCGTACCTTTTTTGATTTCTTTAATTTCCTTTTTGATCTTTCTAGTTTTACTTATTTCTTGAATGATATTCCATAATTTTTTTGAATTGTTTTCATTGTTTTCAATTTTATATTTGTAATAGTTAAACTTTGTTTTCTGTATTAGGTTGTAGCTTGACTACACTTAGTCAAGGTTTAGAATTAAAAAGCTCTCTTAGTTCTCACCAATCCCACTATATCACTAGCTAAGTATGACCATTAATTTAATAGATTTGGTAATCCACAAATCCCATCAAGTATTAAAATCCTTTCACTTCTCGACCGGTGTTGTCTATAATTTTCTTGGAAATGGCGAAGGAGCCATAATGACGTTACAGTCTCATGTTTACACGAACGAGTCGTCAATCTAAAATATCGTATAGATCGTTATTGAAGATACAACAAGCGTACATAATTATTTAAATGATTTGTGTCTCACTACCAATCGTATGCAAATAGCTATAAATAAGATGCACCTTGCAAATACAGCAATTATCGTACGTAAAAATATAAATTATACAACTAGACGGATTTACCTATTATTTACATTTAATACTGGAATATATATAACTTGTATATTGTATTTAAGTTCTATTTATGTTAAATACAATACCGTTTAAACAGATATTTAACGGTATAATGTATTCGTATGTCAAAGGGTACGTTGCAAAATGATATTTATCATACAAAAAACAATTAATAATACTGACTTGTTGCTTTTACCAATACGTTATAAAATTTATTAACCAAAAAATTATATAATCTAAAAGTATATTCAATTAATTCTTATTTAAAACATTGACATCTCTGGTACAATAAAATGAAAATAATAAAAATTAAATAAACCATGAAAGTTTTCTTAAAAAGATCTTTATTTAATATTTTTATTTGAAAGTAATTTCATATAATTTACTGCACAATATTATTAGTGCCCTCCTATTAAACACTTTATATTTAGGACAATATAGTAAAACCCAAATAAAGTTGCGTGAACGTCACCAAGGTCGGAATTCTATTGTATCACGTTTAAAAATAAAAAAAAACTTTTATGACAAAATAATGTATATATAATATAGCTTTTTTGGATTTAGACGTCCCTCATTGTAAAATTTTGTGTTAAAATATTCATGAAGAGACCACCAATTAATGACGGAATATTAGTCACTGCCAGAAATATTGTCATGTTGCCGCGTCGTTTGTTGAGTTTTCAATCAGTGTTCTGTGACTTTTGTACTCGTAGTGTCATCGATTTTTGAGGTTATCTTGTAAAAAACATTTATAATACAAACTGTCTTTTTCAAAACACAAAAGCATGTTATTTTTTGATTGTCCAAATGCCCAAACAGCTAAAAAGTCGATGCAAAAAACTTGTGGCTTCATTAGTTAACTATTTTGAAGAAAAAATGAAGAATAATGGATCTTTATTACCCTTAAACGCTGTGCAAGAGGTAATATGCGATTAAAATATCATTACTTAGCGTATAGCTGCTGCTTTAAAAATCAGGTAAGAACAGTAAGCAGCATATGTCAAATGCATGTCATATAATTTTACATAATGTCATTTATTTTTAACATTTATTTTCTAGATAGAAACCACCAACCAAGTATATAGTGGTAATAACCTAAATTAAAAAAAATCTGGTTTAACATATTTTTTCTAGAAAGAAACCACCAACAAAATTAATTATCCAAAATGTAATGCTGTATATGTAGGTCAAACATAAAGAAATTTTGAAATAAGATTCAATGAACACTTAAGAGCATATAGATTACAACAACCAGATAAGTCAAACTATACAAAACACGTTCTTGAACAGGACAGGACACTCAGTTACTACATATTTGTGATAAAAAATAAAATGTATATTTCCTCGAAGAACTTAAAATAAAAAGACATCTAGCAGATCAACAGTTTAAAGTAGTTAATGAACAAATAAATCCGGGAGTTCACTATTAAACTGTTTACTTTGCTTGAGTCTTCATTCTATAAGACGTAATTGTTACAGAAATATATTAAGTTATTGTAAAGATCAGTATGATATAGTTTTTTCCTGGTTTTTCTATATCATTTCACAGTTATACGGATCTTAGAGGGAAATACATCCAGGATAATCCCTTAGGGCTATTAACATCTAGGATTTAATATTGTTATGTCTTATTACTTCCATACTTGGTCTAGCCTTAATACTACCTGATCAACAGTAGGTACCTTGCTACAAACAAAATGTGTGTGAAGGTTTTGTTCAACCGTTAGTTGTTCTTACCAAGATGACTGGAGAGCGTTGCCTTTTAACTGAGGATCGTCTCCATTGACGCGAATTCTTTCAAACTTTTTGATAATGAATTTTTCTTGTTACCTTTTCTGATGGATTCCATGAATAGAGATGGTTAACAACATAATTACCATTGATTTAATGCCAAATATACAATTTCTGGGCATCAATTGCCAAAAAATACAATACACTTTATAATTTTTTATAATACAAGATTACACCTCGTGGTTACCATTATTTCATATTCCGTCACTATCTGTCACTGTCACATTTTTTAGAGAAGGCGACCCGATCGCACAGCACACCCTCTAGCAGGCTAACTCTTCTACTAATTATCAGATCTAATATATTAGTACTGGGCCCACCCGCTTCATGTTGCGAGCGCTAGTGTACGTGCAGCCCAGAACACAGAACTATACATAACAATACAAATTTTATTAATATTTTTGGAAAGTTGGGTTTTAAAGAAAACTTCGACGTTGTTCATCAAGTTTATATTAAATAAATATACATAAAAAATATATAAATAAATAAGAAATATAAAAAATAAAATTTACTTTTTTCTGTTGATTCTATTTATATAGGATTTGTGTGCCTGTACTTTTATTGGGTCAATGTAGGAGGCATTCTTGACCCTATTTAAATATTTTTCATATTTGGAGTCTTTGCCTGCAGCTATTTTATTCACTTGTTTGCACCAAAAAAAAATAGTGCATCTAATTATCAACCTGCAGGCTTTTTCTCCACATGTAGATGGAGCTTCCAAAAACACCGTTGTGGAGGATGGTAGAATAACTGAAGTATCTGAAATCAAATAATTTTATTCACTTACAATATAACTTGAAGTTGTATCTACTAACCAGATAAAAGTAGAGTTGGGTATGCACCTGGTTTTAACTCTTTTTGAAATCCTGCGTTATGAATCTGCTGGTCAAAATGTTGATGGCACACTCTATAATTGTCATAAAGTTGTTTTGGAGTTTTCTCCTTTAACACAGGATTGTTTATATTCTCCATCCAAATATTAATTAAGTTGGGATCCTTGGTGAAACGATGCCTCTTACTTGTTTGATCGGTACAACTAGGAACACAACACGTTCTTTTACGAGATGCCATGCTTATATTATACTAAAAAAAGTAAAAAATATTATAGTATAATATTGTATGCTACACTATATAATTATGAAATAATTGTTAACATTTAAATATTAACACACAATACTTACACTGCTCTAATTCTCTTATAATACAGAAAACAATTAAAAAGTTCATAAACTAAAATATAAAATTCAATAAACTGGAAGAAACTTTCACAAATAATAACTAATTAATCAATTTAACGATAATCAACGGAAAAAGCACAGGCGAAACACAATTCAAAATTCAAACGTTAACGGTTAACAATTAAAAATGAAATGACAAATCATGATTACTTTATAAATATGTGATGACAGTTCACGTTTCCTCCGATTGGGCGATACTGTAACGTCACGCTACAGATACGCCCTCAAGTGGGTGGGCGCAATAATATAACTTGGATACAAATTTGTAGATAAGAGTTAAACTGCTAGGAGGGTGTGCTGTGATCCTCATTAAGTGTCACATTAGAAGTAAAATAGTTCCCATATTAGCGCATTAAAAGTTTTTTCCGAAGTGCTTGTAACGATTTTTAATTAAAAACGTGACAGAGAAAGTGTTTGATTACATTTAGCGTACTGCTACGAGCAACAACAACACTCGTGAAAATTATCTGTTCGTCTGATGGGAGAGACCAACGCAACGCAGCAGTATATTGTATTGTTATGCAACTTAAAGCGGCGATGCTGAAGTTAAAAGTTCAGAGATTTGCATTTAATCAGAAAAATAACTTCAGCCAATGTCTGGTTCTCATACACCGAGGAAAATGATTCAATAAGAATGTGTTACTACTAAAAAGTTTACTGTGGCTAAAAATCTTTTTAATGCCATTACAAGATTGTCTAACAATAATTGTTGGCCGTACTACTAGAACTGTAAGATATATTTTACCGTATAAATTTTTACTGTAGCAGTAATATTTTTAATGAAACAGCTAAGTTCAAATACACGGCTAATTTATGGAATATTTTCATTATTTCGAGAACCGTCGAGTTTTGAGAGTAATCCCGAAACAGGTCGATTTTTGTTATAAAATACCCATCTTATAACGTACATGGAGTAAGGATGACGTCACCGGTGTGGGTGTAGTGACGTAATCGTTAATTTTTGTAAATAGAAATCGGTATAATGCGACACCTCATTTGAAGGAGAATTTAATTCTCTATTTAACGACATTACATTTGTAACTAAAATATTTTTTGAAGGGTACAAAAACATTTCTTTTTTATTTAAATTCAACCAAATTACAACTAATGATTTAATTCATAACGTACCTTAAAGTAACCACAACTTATTGTAAAAATGGAAAAGTTAACATTATCAAAGTGAGCTATGAAAATGACAACTAATATTTTTGATAAGTGACATTTCTTTAATGAATTAAGCAAAGTGGTTTATAGTGAGGAAGAAAAAGTCCAAATATTTACTTGTTATATATAAAATAACAAAAATAAACGTGCCGCAAAAATAACATATAGTGTAGTTCAAGCAGACTAGGAAGAAATGCTAGATATACTGCTTCATTTCGAAGGTAAGCCCATCCATATGTATTCACGAATAGACTTTTTTCAAATGTATTATTTTTTAGAAAATTCTGAATGCAGTATAAATAATGCAGCCGATCAATTAGGTAAAAGTTATTCCAAAATCCAACGTACGTTAAAAAATAACAACTACAGACCATATAAAATTTTACCCGTACAAATTTTAACAGAGGCTAATAAAAGGAAAAGGCTCGACTTTTGCCGCCAGATGATTCAAAATTTGGAAAGAGATCCCGATTTTTTTTAATAAAATATTATGGACTGATGAATCATCTTTTTCTACGGCAGGAGTTTTTAATAGGAAAAATCGAAGGTCGTGGGAAAATAAGCACAACAGAAAAATATTGGTAAAACAAATAAAAAAATCAGGAAGAAAAACTGTTAGCGTTTGGTGTGGAATTTTCAGGAACAAAATTGTTGGGCCTATATTTTATGATTACACTAACTGGAGTTACCTACCTGGAACTAATTATCCCAGAAGCAGAAAATATTTTTTTGCAGATTTTTCAGGAAACAGAATTTGATGATATGATTTGGATGCAGGATGGGGCAACTCCGCATAGTGCCCTTCCCGTTCGAGATCATTTGAATAATGTATTTCCAATATGGATAGGGAATAATGGAACTATTAAATGGCCACCCAACAGTCCGGATTTGACACCTATAGATTCATTTTTTTGGGGATTTCTAAAAGATATTGTCAATAATAATAATAGTATTCAAGCTATTAAAGACAGGATTCGAATTCGAATCTTAATATAAATAATGAAGCGATTTGCAGTACCATTATAAATATAAGAAGACGTTATCAATTATGCATTAACAATAATGGTGAACACATCGAACATCTTTTATGAATTATCATTCATTTATATTTAAATTTCCTAAATATATCTTTGTTATATTTTTTGTATAAATATGTGAACTTTTTCTTGCTCACTAGATATTCGACGTTCAATAACTCAAAAACGCTATATGATAGGGGCATCAAATGGTATATTTTTGAAATCAGGAAGAAACGATCATTCCAAAAATATAATAATATACAGGGTATCCTATTTAAAAATATATATAATTTCTTTGTATCCCCTGAAAAACGCACGCTACTGTACTTTAATAGCATTTTAACAAAATTCAGTCATAACCACACAACTTTTATTAAAAACTTTTTTTCCTTTAGGTAATAATAACGATGATAAGGGGTGGGTAATTTATAATGAATAACTCTGTACCTACTATTATCTAATAGAAAAAAATTTGAATTATTTTTAAAAGTTGACGAAATTAGAATTAATAAAATAATCAACGTTTTTGTTAATAAATCAATTAAAATCTGTTGAATTGAAAATAAAGCGTTTAGGAAAGTTGAATTCAACTTCTTCGCTTGATGTTAAAACTGCCACCATTTTTATAGATCCAACAAAATAGCTGGAATCAGATATTTTTCGCAATAGAGAATAAATTGTAATATAGATAACAATGAATTTTTGGGTTAAATAAAAATAAAATTTAAAAGTTAGTTTGAGATGAACTTTGACATTGAATAACTTAAAAGCAAGTGAATTTATCCAAAAAAAACTTACTAAACACTTTTTCTGGAGTGTTCAATTTTTTACAAAAATAATGACTATGGGTGAAATTATTGCCAAAAAAAATTAATTGCAAAAATAACAAAAAATCCATGTTATTTAAAAGGGAAATAATTCGTCGTTGTGATACGGTTTAATATTATTATTAAGGGCTTATGGGTCATATATTTTTTTTAGAACAAAGTAAACCATCCATATCTCAAATGTGACTAATGAAAACAAAACCAATTATTGAAGAAAGTGGACGACAGAAAACAAATAAAGGAAATATGGAGGACAAAGTAAAATCTGTTACAAACACTTTTTTACATTCTCCTGGAATATATAAGTTACACTGTGATGACTGCAATGATGTGTATATTGGTCAGCCTTTTAAATACTAGAATAAAAGAACATCTCAATCATGTCAAAAATTACAAAGACTTTGACCCACCTAATTCACCATCATCAGCCTTTGCCAACCATATCATTGTTAAAAATCATTCCTTTTCTAAGTCAAATGAGGAGATTACATAAATGTTTTAAAGGTCCCAGGATGAATTTACTTGAAATGTTAGAGATCAATGAAGCATCAAGAGACAGTGCAGTTGTATGTTTGAATGAACAGTTGAGACCAAAGGACCCTTATATATTTCTTAGTCTTTCTTTTTAATGCTATGTGTTTGTAACAAATTTTACTTTGTCCTCCATGTTTCCTTTATTTGTTTTCTGTCGTTCACTTTCTTCAATAATTGGTTTTGTTTTCATTCTCGCGTGAATAATTAGCTTTCTACATTTTACTATGTTGTTTATCTTCATTTTAAATTAATCTTAATTGTTATTGTCAACATAACCTCACTAACCTTTTGTTCATCTTCTTGTGACTTATTCTTCTTGCCCTCTATTATGTCGGACTGCAGTTACACTGGAAAGTTTTTAATCTATATGTCTATGTTGAACTCGGCCTCCCTCATTTTTCTTTCTTTTTTAAAACATATAAAAAGTTAATTTTAGACCACAAATTTTATTTTATAAGTTTTATCCTACATGTTCTTATATTTATTTTAATTTTATCTGTTAGTTTGTTTTAAAAATGTTTGTAATTTTATATTTTATGTTTACATTGTGGTCCTTATATTTATATTTGTTTTAATTTTATGATTTTTCTTTTCTTTTTTCTTTTTGGTTTGCACCACTAAATAACAATTTTTATAGGCTGATGATGGCCTCAATGTTAGGCCAAAACTAGTTGCTACTATTGTTTTTCCATCAAAATAAAGAATAAAATTCTGTGACATAGACTTTGGGTTTTTCATTTGGTTATTTTTTTTATGTCACGAGCTCAAAAATTTGGGGGCTCTGCAAAGTCTAATGCCAAATTGGTAAATAACGGATACCCTAATGTACGAGTTTTACAAAGTAGGGGGTAGTAAAATAAATTTTATTAAATTGCCATTTTCTGTTTGTAATTTTACCTCATATTTATGAAGTTTTTTCAATAATTAAATGTACGCATAATTTAAAAATAATGAACAATCCCACTATCTCAAATCGTGACTTTGCATTATTACAAATATCGTAAAACAAACATAAAGTTAATTAAAATATCGACCAAATCTACGTTAAAATTAACTATTGAGAATCTGAGTGATTTACCAATTTTTTCCACTCATGCATGTAACAGTTGATTGATCCATGCATTGTTAGCGTAATGATGGTAATTTAACATATTACTTCAGGCACAATTTAAATAAGAAACCTTGTGCTTAAAATGTCTTTAATTCCACATTTCTGAAGAATTTTAATAATTATAACCAATTTCACAGTTCATAATCGCCTTACATATCTTTAGAAATACAGAAAATATATTTAACTCAGTAGGGTGTCTTTTAACTGCTAGCCTTGATTGGTTTTTATTAAAGTTTTATAATTCCACATTCTGTAATTTTTTTATAACTTTGTTACGGTTCGTTTTTCAAAATAACCTTATTTAATTTTAAATTAATTTAATAGACCTTGTTTCTATACTTAATATTTTATTTTACTAAATTTAAGTATAACCTGAATCTTAATCGATTTTGTTTCTTATTTACTCAGCTAATTAATAATTATAAAAATATTTTATCCTTTATCCTCAAAAACAAATATAAAACAGAATTTTCAATAAAATATAGATTAGTTGCACAAACCAAAATCATTTATTAAATACTATTAAAAATAAATTGTTTGTATACAATATGCAGAGATGTCATTCAATAGGTTAAGAGACTACCTGTTCTTCTAGTCTCAAATCACATCAGTCTTGCCAATTTAACCATTGGATTTTTATTAAAAATCACCACTAAAACAACTTCAACTTTTGTACTGGGGACATTCGTCCTTGGCATTGTTCGGAGACGCATAATTCTGAAATTCGAATTTTATTTCGAATTTTAAAGCCAAGAAAAAACAAAAAAATAGTTAATTAAAATATTAGGATAATTACTTCTATTTACATAGAAGACACTTAATTTTGGATTTGGATCCAGTCTTCTTCACTTATTGGCCACACTTCACCTCTGGTTAGTCCATTAGTTGCCAAGGGTTAAGCTCCATTTGGAAAACACTTCAAGAATCCAGCTTTCTCTACTCCCTAAGATCTACTTTGGCCAAATGGGTATATTGTTTTCTCCTAATCTTCTTTTCTACCAGACTTCATTCTTCCACCTAGGGTATGAGGATTTTCTTGAAACGCCAGTACAACGTTCAGTTTTAGGGCTTCGGATATTGATGTTCTACCACTTCTGGGAAGATCTTTAACATGGCCCGAGGTATTTAGCATTAAATAAATTACGAACTTCTACTTGAGTCCTCAAAATAATTTCGAGTACTTACTACAATAATTAATTTCAAATTATAATGTAGCATTGTTTTTATCAATGTATTTTTTTTCGGAACCAACAATAAACACTATTTTGTTTTATTTCCAGTGGCGGTCCTTAGTGTATTTTAGTTCAGTGAATGAATATTTATTGTAATTCCATGTTACTTAACAAAGTTCATAATTTTGGTTAACCCTGTAGAAATAAATATTCAAATGATTACATTGTTGCAAAGGCGATAAGGAGACCTTTCAAATGAGCTGTCACGTGGCGTTGGTTTGTATTTAAAAAAATCGTCGATGAAGTCATTACGCCATCACTAATGACGTAATGTCCAACACATCTATAGCAGTTGATGGCAATTCAAAAATTAAAATTGACGTGTTTTAAGATTTTTTTTAAAAGTCGTCTGAAATAATGAATTTTTTCCATACATTTGCACCATACTGTAGAACTAACTAAACAAGGTGTATTCTCCTTAATACATGGTTGTATAAAATATAGACTGGCATAAAAAGATATATGACAGATATATGACAGATACTCGAATTATTTTCATAATAAACCAAGGATAGCTAAACCATATTATGACAGGATTCGCAGTTATCTGCATTATCTAAATATCGAGTTCCTTGACATGCTACTTTTAGATCTGGATCATCCTCCTCCTTAGATAATAAATATACCCGAAATCAACAGAATTTACTAACTATACTTGGTAAAAATTGAATAACATACACCGTCTCATTTATAAGAAATATGTAAGTGTCGGTCATCTTGTATAAAAACGAACATTTAAAAAAATAAACTTACTAAAAACCAAAAAATTCTATAGCAAAAAAAAATTGAATTTACACAGGTTTTATAACCAGATATTAATTAATAGGACATAACAAAATAAACGGTAGTTAAACATAATTATCCCTTCAGGGAATCGTACATAACTCTCTTCGTCAAAGATTTATATCGCTATTTAACAGTCAAAATAACTTGCACCTGTCATGCTGTGCGAAATTAACCATAAGTATTAAACAGAAGGCGTGGTACTTTACCTCTGTACCATAACTTTTTGTATTAAGGTATTTATTAATGTAATAAATTAAAATATACTTATACAGTTTTTTTGTTCTCTAAATTTAAAAAGTTACATTGCAACATTGATTTTAAATCCAAATAATTTTATTGTTATTTACTACTACATGGTTTGCCTTTTGTTAACGAGTGAAATTTTGTTTTTTTAAGAAACCCGTTGTTTTTAAGCAGATGTAATTATAATTCAGGAATCTCTGTAGCTGTAACGAGATACCTTGTCGAAGTAGCAACAGCAAACCAAGATGCCATTTCCACTGTTGGTCTGGTCAAGAAGTTATTTAAATTAATTGTACTAACCCTTACTTTTTGGAAGTCTATCTTATTAAGAATAATAAAAAAAACTCTTCGTTTTAACAAAACTTCCAATATTTATTTAAAAAATGCTTTTTTAACCTTAATGACAGCCGTTTCGCTAGACTTAGCATCGTCAGATTGACATATTGAAGTTACATTTTGTTTGTTTGTAGCTAGGTACCTGATGTTTATTAGGTAGTTATAAGGCTAGACCAAGTATGAAAGTAATAAGACATAACAATATTAAAGCCTAGATGTTATGAGCCCTAAGGGATTATCCTGGATGTACTTTTCTCTAAGATCAGTATAACTGTGCAATGATATAGAAAAACCAGGAAAAAACTATATCATGCTGATCTTTACAATAACTTAATATATTTGTGTTACAATTACGTCTTATCTATGTATAAAATGAAGACTCAATCAAAGCAAACACTTTAAAAGTGGAGAACTTCCCAGATTTAATTGTTCATTAACAACTTTAAATTGTGGATCTGCTAGATGTCTTTTTATTTCAAGTTCTTCAAGGAAATCTGACGAAATATGACAAAAACACACCATCTGGCTTGCAGAAGAAATTCTATTATGTTGCTTCATATGAACTGGCATGGCGTGGTGAAGGTTCTCAATGTTTAGTACATTATTTTAAAGACGAAACGAACAATGCGGGATTGACCACCACAAGAATAGAGTATAATCCTATATTTTCCAAAACGGCCCGAGGGGGAGCAGAAAGATGTGCGGACAGTAAATGGTTAATACCAAATACCGAGAACCCTGATATTTGTCCTGTTCGATTGCTCAAGAAATTACTCAGCAAGCGAAATGCAAACATCAAAACTAACAGGTTATTTTTAACAGTTAATATTGCTTGGGATAAACCATATTTTACAGGATGGTACAAAAATATGCTGATTGGGGTGAACATGATGTCTAAGTGGATGAAAGAATCTGCAGAGATGATTGGACTCGATAAAAAAAAATCAAAATTACCAACCATTCCGCAAGATCAACTGCAGTGTCTTACCTTGCCAAAGCAGGTATCAATGAGCAGGAAATTATAAAAATCACAGGACACAGCTCATCCAATTCATTGAAACCTTACCTGCAATTGGATAATGAACATCATTCAAATTTAATTGATAACCTGAGGGAGAGTGGGAAAGCATCATAAACTTTCAACACATCAGAACAATGCCATCTGGCATTAGCCACTCGAGCCCTTCGGGCTCTCTTGTCTATTGCCTAGCAACAAGTTTTCTAAAATCTGTCGAATTATTTTCAATTTATTCCAACTCTCTTGTGATATTACTACAGAAAATTTCACACCTTTACTTTTAAACCAAAAAGAAGCCTTAATTTTGTATAGTTCTATTTTATTGAGAAATTCAAAAATTAAGATTAAAAAAACATGACTTCATGTACACAAAAGTGGTCACGCCATTAGTACGTAGGTACATCCAGTTGCAGCATTAGATGCTCAGTAATGAAAAATTAACCGAACAAAACTGTTATTTATTCCAACCTACATGTCATTACCGTATATTATAATTCCATAACAGTAACAATTTAAAACCAAGGCAGTCTCTGGCAAATCCCAATCCCATACTTATAAATAATAGCTTTCACCACATTAGATAAAATTTTATTACGATTCTCAACCAGTCATCCAATCACGATGTCAATTCTAGAAGTACGACGCACGTTTTAAAAGAATAATTGATGATCTGAAAATATAATTAAAAAAAAAACATAAAACATAATTATTCTTTGTTATTTGTTACAACCTAATTGTTGGTTCAATAAGACAAAAGAAAATAGCATAGATTTTTAGGTACATTTCAAAAATAATACATACAAAAAGTATAATTTTCTAAATGTTTATCTCTTGATGTGACTTTTTTCTTATATTTGATAATGCTCTGTTGTCCTTTTGTAATGCCAGTTTTGACTCATATAAATAATTCTTGCTTGATTCAATCAGTTTTTCCGGACATTTGGAAGTTATCTAAGGTACTTCCATTACCAAAGAAAAATGAAGTGTCCGGGGTAAATGACTTAAGACCAATTTCGATTTTGCCAGTTTTATCTAAGGTTTTAGAAAAAGTTATGAAAATTCAAATTAACACTCATATCGACAGATATCCAATTTTACCAGAGTCCCAATCAGGTTTTAGAAAATCTTATAGTTGTACAACTGCATTACTTGATATAACTGATAATTTATTTAGGGAGATTG
Organism: Ophraella communa; assembly: GCA_035357415.1. Classification (NCBI taxonomy): domain Eukaryota; kingdom Metazoa; phylum Arthropoda; class Insecta; order Coleoptera; family Chrysomelidae; genus Ophraella; species Ophraella communa. The sequence continues at coordinate 1,084,059 of CM068988.1, read as the reverse complement.
ATAATGGCAAAACTGTGGCACTTATATTATTGGATTATTCAAAAGCCTTTGATACTATCAATCATAAAATATTATTGGCTGTTCTGAAATTTTGTGGTTTTCATTCTCAATCAGTATTGCTTATTCAGAGTTACCTTGCTAATAGAAGCCAGTTTGTAGAAACTAGTGTGGGAGTGTCAAATGTTAAACTTATCGAAAGAGGTGTTCCTCAGGGGTCTATATTAGGCCCTATTTTATTCTCCATATACGCGAGTAATATTGTTAATTGTTTAAAACATTGCAAAGCATTTTTGTATGCTGATGATACACAAATTTGTTATAGTTTTAATCACTTTGAATATGACTTGGCTCAAGATATTATTAATTTGGAACTTAGGTTATTATCTGAGCTTTCTAAACGTCACGAATTACTTATTAATCCAACAAAATTTTCGCTACTTATTTTTGGGAAATATCGTCACCATATAGAAGACAGAATGCTTATCTCCATTGATGACAAAAACATTCAGGTTTCAAGAAATGCAAGAAATTTGGGTTTGGAATTAGATACTGATTTAAGGTTTAAAAATCAAATTAACAATTGTTTAAAAAAATCCTATTGTAATTTAAAAATGCTATTTCCACATCGACATATTCTTTCGGAAAGAATTAAAATTATATTATGTGATTCATTAGTTCTAAGTCATTTTAATTATTGTGATGTTGTCTATGGCCCTTGCTTAGAGGCAGCAGATGAGTTGAGAATACAAAGAGTTCAGAACTCTTGTCTAAGGTTTATATACGGTATTAGGAAGTTTGATAGAATATCTCATAAATTGGTTTCTGCCAACTGGTTAGATATGAGTGGTAGACGAAAACTTCATTCAGCTGTTATGTTTCACAAAATTGTTACACTTGAGACGCCTCCATATTTACAAAGAAAAATTATTTATAGATCTGATGTTCACAACATTAATATTAGAAGTCGAAGTACCATATCTCCACCATTACATCACACTAGTATATTCAAGCGGTCTTTTACATTTAACATTTATTCATTATACAATAGTATTCCAGAGAATATAAGAAAACTTAAGGTGTCTGATTTTAAAAAGAAGTATAAAAATTTAATTTTTGCAGAGAAGTAAGGGATTCTCTTTTTCTTTTTTCTTTTTTTCATGTGATAATGATGTTTCTGATGTTAACGAGCTTGCAGAAGTTTTATCTTATTATTATATATTTTTGTGTATAGTCGAGACGGAGCAACGGGGTCAATGATATATTTTTTTTTTGTTTATAAGATTAGGGGTTCCCACTAGTATCAGTTTTTAACTGTTTGGGTGCTCCTTTTTCGTTACATCTAGGTAGTATTTATGTATTTATCTCTTATAGGTATAGGTAGGAAGAAATTTATGTATTGTAATTTATATTGTAAAATTCTAAATGCTCGTATATGTATTTTTGTATTTTTTTATTTTTTAATTTGTTTTTCTGTTGTACCTACTTATGCTGTATTTTTGCCTGGAGAGTAATGAAATAAACTATTATTATTATTATTATTATATTTTCCTTTTTATTAATTTTCATAAATAAATTTTCCATAAGAACATGAAAAAACAAAACTTCCACTTTTTTTAACTAAATGACAGCTGTTTCGTTAGAGCATGTGGTGTGTTATTTACTCCGCGTGGGGCGGTACACGTATTGCCATCATGTTTTGAGTTTTGTGTGCTTTATTTTGTTTATTTTTTATCTGTTGGTTCGTTTGTAAATGTTTGTAATTTTATATTTTATGTTTTAATTGTGGTCCTTATACTTATTTTTATTTATTAATCTTTACACTAAGCCTGATGATGGCCTCAATGTTAGGCCGAAACTAGTAGCGAGTATTGTTTTTCCATCAACAATAAAATTCTGTGACATAGACTTTGGGTTTTTCATTTGGTTTCCCATTAGTCACATTTACTTCGTCTCATAATATGAGAAATACCTTAAAAATATAAACTGCGTTAATAAATGCTATCAGACAATGGTGAAATCAATGTACTAACTTTAAATGTTACAGTGGTAGACATTATTACCAAAACTCACATTTTTACCCCTTAAAAGACTATTTCTACATCAGTTGATCAAACTTAATATTAAGCAATATAGTTATAAGAAATGTATGTAGAATAGTAATTTAAGTTTGTACATTAGTTATAAGCTCTTTAGTCTTTGATAATAGAAAATTTCATATAAATAACTAATCTAAAAGTATAATAGTAACTGTCAAATTCATATTACAAATTAAAATAACAAGCCTAATTTCCATTTTTGTAAATCAAATTAGCATTCAAAAATTGTAATATAACTATCTTAAGAGATTTATGCATAAATTAATATCATTTCATGTTATTTGCTCAAAATTCTACAAATTTCAGGAGTTGTAACTGCCACAATTAGCAGAGTTTAGTAATCAATTTTATGTGGAAAAACTGATCAAAAATTAATTCGAATAGCTATTTAATAAATATAAGAATGCAAATTTTCTATATATTATCAAAAAACATTCAAATATATTAAAAATTTTATAATTTTATGTAAAATTTGGTTAAAATTTTCAAATTGAAACAATTTATTGCTAATTTAATGTCATTAGTGTCAAAATTTTGGAAAAGGTATATAAAGCCGTGAATTTTGGCTTTCTGTGCTTGATATATGCTGTTTATTGGGTACTGTTAATAAGCGTCTTTGTTTCGGCTGAATGCGTGGCTCACTTACAGCGGAACGAAAGTCAATTGTTCTTTTGGTGTTTATATGTCTGTGGTATTTATATGTCTGTGGTATTCAGCAGCTGTTGAATAGATTTCAAGCAGCGCTACATTCAGATAGACTTTTTTCTAAGCGATCTCAGCTGCTGGGACCCATTGTTTTTACACTGATTTTTAAAGCAGTAGCTACACGCTAAAATAATACAAATTTTTGTAAAGTAATGTTATTTTATTCGCATTACCTCTTGCACGGCGTTTAAGGCTAACAAAGGTCCATTATTCTTCCTCTCTTCTTCAAAATAGTTAACTAATGAAGCTACAAGTTCTTTGCATCGACTATTAAGCTGTTTGGGAATCAAAAAGCAAAATGCTTTGTTGTTTTGAAAAAAACAGTTTGTATTATAAATGTTTTTCACAAGATAACCTCAAAACTCGATGACACTACGAGTACAAAAATCACATAACACGGATTGAAAACTCAACAAACGACGCGGCAACATGACAATATTTCTGGCAGTGACTAATATTCCGTCATTAATTGGTGGTCTCTTCATGAATATTTTAACACAAAATTTGACATTGAGGGAAGTCTAAATCCAAAAAAGCCATATTGGACGGCTAATTTATGGAATATTATCATTATTTCGAGAACCGTCGAGTTTTGAGGGTAATAACGTACATGTACGTTATAAGATGGGTATTTTATAACAAAAATCGACCTGTTTCGGGATTACCCTCAAAACTCGACGGTTCTCGAAATAATGATAATATTCCATAAATTAGCCGTCCACTGTACATTATTTGGTTACAAAAGATTTTTTATTGATCGAGTTATTTTTAGTAGAAGTGAGTGTTTATCAAACTTAAGTAACGTGATGCGTTAAAACAGTATTACCGTAACATGTCTCTCGAACTCATTCTGCGCATGCTCAACTGTCAATATAACTTCTACGCATAGGAATTGTCACGGCAATATCTCTCTAATATTAAAGCCTAGATGTTATTAGCCCTAAAAGTGGAAGTTTTGTTAAAAAGTTTTATTTTTTAATGTTTTTATTAAGATGGTCTTCCACAGAGTAAAGGTTACCACAATAAACTTTTCTATAATTACATAATTGCCTTAAATAAAATACGAGTTAAGAAAAATGCCTAAATTAATAAAAAAAAACATAATAGAGTAGGTATATAATTATAGGTAATTTTATAAAGTCTCTTGTGTATTCCGCTAGTTAAACCCATTCATTTTATTAGAATTATATTTCCAAACTAAGACAGTCAATTAGTATAACATCTTTAACGATACGCATTAAAATGCATTCTTCAAAGATACAGCAGCGGCATCTAAATATACTTTAGCAATTATTGTAGAAAGTGATGATAATGATTAGAAGCTAATTTGTTGATGGGATGATGATAGTCAATTCAATGTTTTGCAAATTGAGTTCGGTAACACCCGGATGTTATATAACATATTCCATGTATTTTCGTGTTAAAATTTATGTCTTGATTACACTTTTCATGCCACTAGTTTACTCCCACGAACATTAATCAAAATTTTATTATTGCTGGATATTCTTTATAAACAAAGTGATGAAATTATCGATGGCCATGTATTAAATTATTCTGCTTTTATCAGCGCATTATAGAATTATCTAGGTATCATATAATTATAGCTATTATTCACGAGGGTTCATTTTAACAAATGAACCGTAGAAGGAGACCGAATTCGGTCCATCAACCTACGTCGTCATGTAGCCAAGCTGTGCCAAACAGGACTCAACACGCTTCATGATGAGATAGCTCCTCAGGGAGGGGAGAATTTATCTTTTCCTCTCCTTTAGACCTTCTTGTGGAGGAAATGTGGCCAGTCTCTCGTTGCCACGGTTAGACACGTACTGGCTGATACGTCCTGACTCCGACACAGCAACACAGCACTGTCCTCGAGTCGGTCCAGAAAATTGTCTTAGAGATGTTAATCCTCTTTTGGAAGGCATCTTTGATCTCCTTCGCCAATCGCGCACCCATCAAGGCAGCATTAATTCATTTCTGGGGATTGATATCCCCACAGGAAGCTGACCTTCACCTTGCCATTAGTCTTAGGTACGATATGGTCGCTTTCGCCTGTTCACTGGCATCACAGAAGATGTGTAGTTGATAGGTGGACTTAGTTTCCCCGGATTTTCTTTCGGAAGTTTTTCGTTTAGGGTCTTCTTAAGCACTTCAAGCCGTTCCACCCAACTTCTTGCATTTTACCATTTAGAGTATGTTCCTTTCTCCAGGTTTCCTGGAACAGAAGGAATCCAATTACTTTCAGTTGGGTGAATAATCCGAGCAGCTTCTCTTTTCGTTGGGTATCTCTTTTCTTCTCGAATGGCTTCTGGTAGTCTCCTCATGTTGAGGGTGAATGAATACGTGTCCTTACAAGGATGATCCCACTCCAGCCCCAATGTCTTTTCCATCGGTATATCCTCCTTTGACAATATCGCACGTTTCCTCGTCGATCGCATTTTTTTTTAATGCTGTTGATGACCTCAGGGCTAGAACTTTTTAACGGGGAAGCCCCCTTTGTCCACCTACTGCTTCAGGACAGACCTTCAATAAATCCATGGCGTTCTTATCCTTTACAAAGATCGCAGATGTAGGTGAGCAAAATTGATCCAAAAAAGAGTACCGACATCACGTACTCCTTTGGAGGCGAGACTCGGTTCATTCGAAGGTACAGAATCCGCTGCAAATCCCAATCTTCCGGTCGAAATCCTATTTGAAGGAATATGGCTTCGATGTCCCCCATCAGTGTGATTTGCTATAACCCGAAACGCAGAAGAAATGTTGGGAGTGGGTAAATGAGGCCAGGTCCACGTATAAATTGTCGTTGAACAACACTCCGTTTACCTGGTATTGGTTTTTTGTTAGGGCTGAAGGCGAAGAAGAAGAAGAGGTACCATCTCCAGTGCTTGAATCTTCCCTCCGTAACTACAACTCTCTCTACTACTCTCTATTCAACGTTCTGGAGGCGCCTTATCGCTGCGAGATATGTGGGAGGGAGTTCCTAGGAAGTTTATATTTCCACAGAAGTCCAGGTTTGCCAACGATCACCAGTTCTACGCGTTGTATTCTTTAGCGTCCTTGGAGCTCGTACATCATCCTTTGAGCGCATCGTGGGGCTGGGCTTCACTCCTAGGTCTTCATATGCCCTAGCATATGGACTCCTCTCCGTGAGTTTGGTCTCCTTCGCCAATAAGATAAATCCTATATCACACTTTACAGCAGCAGGTTTATCTCCTCCCCTCCTTTGGACCTTCTTGCGGAGGAAAAGTGGCCAGTAGTTCGCTCCAAGCATGATGAAGGGTTTCGCATTAAATTGCAAGCGAATGGGAGCGCCACGAAGACGAAGGAATTCCTTCTTCAGTTTTCCGAAGTCAAACAACTGTGGTGGGAGATCCAACCCCTGAGAGGTTCTGGCTCCGATAATTTCATGGAATTTTGCTTCTGGGTAGTTGTCGGCTATGAAATCCACTTCCTGGTATGGCTGAACTACTTTGGATTCATCGAAGACCATGTGGTGCTGACTTTAGCTATGGTTCCTTGGCAGCCGGGGTCAATCATGGCAGTTCCTTGGATAATATCACCATTTGGGTTGAATTCCCCCGTTAAGGTGAGCGTTGACCCTTGCTGCAAGTTCTGGGGTTCTATCTGCTCCTGTGGCGTTCCCATTCTGACGTGGAGGTCGTATTAGATATAGAGGTGATGAAATCTTTCGCACCCATTCTTTCCGCATTTCTTCTTAAATCGGCAGGAATCCGCTCCATGTCGCTTCCCGAGGTACTGCAACAAAGGTTCTTCACTTTCACCACTTTTACTCCATCTTCAAAGGGAGTGGGTGTAAATTTACGGCATTTCCAAATGTTGTGACCCTCGCGTTGACAATTCTTACAGAAGCTCTTGGGATTCCCTCTCTCATATTAATCCTTCGCAGGAGTAGCACCGTTATGGCGACGACGAGGCTTCTCACCAGAATTCTGCTTCGATATGGGTGGGGCTTGTTTCTAGGCTTGCATTTAGCGAAGAAAGTCAGATTCTCTTTCCTTTCGTCCTTGTCCCGGACTCAATGATACCAATCGTGGGATATGTTCCGTGGCAGCTTGTTGAAAGGGTTGCCCAGTAAGTCCACGGCTGAGAGATACTCCGGTCTTTCGTACGCTGCTACATTTGCGATGAACGACTTCACTGCAACTCCAAATTCCACGTTGGCTTCAAGTATCTCTCGACTTGGGTCTGGAGCATTCTCCACTTGCTTCGCAAGCTTATCCAAGATATTCTTGGGTTGTCCAAAGCGTGGCTTCAGTAGTTTCATTACTTTATCCACATCTTTGTAGTGGTAGTGGAGGTAGTGGACATGCTTTTCAGCTTGCCCCGTCAGACTGTTCCGTAAGATGGTGTTGAGTTCCGACTTATTCACCAGTTTTTGCACTTTTTTGAATTCACTGCTGAAAATAATTCAGTTTTTCGTATTTCCGGAAAATTTCGGCAGCTCCTTTTTATCCTTGAATGGGCGGCGATTTCCTCCAACTAGTTTCTCCATGATGGAGGCAAGTTATCCAATCTCGCTCTGAGGTTGTGGGTGTCTTCTGGCTGTAGGCACTGGAACAGGATTCGATTTCTCTTCAGAATGAGCTTCCATCTTCGGATTCTTCGGGTAGAGAGTCTTCTTTCGGTAAGTCGTCGTTTTTAGGTTTATCTTCCGGTTTCTTCTCCTTCTTTTGCTGGACCTCTTGGACATAAGCGTTTATCCTATCGATAGGGTCTTCCTCATCCATAATCTTCAGCGTAGAACCTACATCGTGAAGATTGGCAACTTTACTTTTGATTTCTTCGTTTAACTGCTCCTTCTTGGCAAGCAGTAGTTAAGTGTTCCTAGCCGTCTTACCAAAATATAATAAAGTTTGATGCTTTTATCTCTTCGGGAAATGCCACGCTTTCCTCTTCCTTCTACTCGTATCCATGCGATCGGTTCTTTTCTTTCCCTACCGCTGCTTCCTCTGCCTTATGTTGCCCTTCCGCTCCTGCTGGTTCTTTCTTCGATGCTTCCTTCGGGACTTTCTCTTCCATAACAAGTACATCACGCCCAGAATACGTAGATTTCAAGGATGTCTAATTTCCAGCTACCGTCGATTGAAAAATTAAAAGGACATGAGAAGTATGATACATGAAAATTTGCTGTGCAGTTCTACTTGGTACTAATCTAAGAATAAATATTCTTATTGTAATACACCTACTCGATCTGGCGTGACCGATTTGAATATGTTTTGGGATAATCACCTGAAGTTTACTTACCTAATTAACGTTATTTTTTATCTCACAACAAGATATCGGATTTTTCAACTAACACTCTTGTTATTTACCGAGAAACGTGTAAAACTATGGCAATTTACTTAATGGAACCCGGAAAATTATTTTGCTCAAGGCCCCAAAACATAGATTGGTACTCAATCTTTAATGCCTTCGATTGTACAATATATTTAAGATGTTAGTTTATGTAACCTAGAGATTAATGTAAATCCGCATTGTTTCTCATTTAGTCAAGACGCGATATAATGTTTCAACCTGTTTTATATAACAAATGGGTTAAAGACAGTTTAAAAAACAAATATTTAGATATATATTTAGATAGATATTTTAGTTTAACATAGAAAAATAACTTTCCCTTACATTGCCAAAAGATCTTGCTTTTCTTAATGATTTCCAATAGATTCTTACTGACTTGTGATTATTATTTACAACCAAAAGATGTGTTATTTAAATCACCTACTTTTTGAAATTCCTGACATTAGAATTAATAATATTTATCTTAAAAAGCGGTATAAAATGCATGTAGTAATATATTTACGTGAGATAAATTATTAATATTTGGTGAATTCTCTAATGAAAAAACACTCAGGAAGTCTTGAAGGAATTTTATTCAACTTCACACACTACAAAGTGTTCTCTAAGATTTCAAAAAGGAAATCATTATGTATATATCAACACCCTCTCTTAATGATTTCCTTCCTAATTAGGTAAACAGTCTTCATTGTCATTTCTAGTTAATGAGGTACCAAAATTTTAGGAGAATAAAATAACCCTCTCTGAAATTCTAGCTCTATCATAAATAGAAATCAACACGATGTCAGTTTCAGCCCTATTTTTTTGCAAATTTCGTCAAATCGAGTTCTGTGTAATCCCTTAGTCAGCAAATCTGCTAGCTGAAATTCTGTAAATGAAAAATGAAATTCTGAAATTCATAAATTTTAATTTGGTCATTATGAGTTTCGAAATCTTTTAGTAATTTATTTAGCCATAAACATTCCTGGGAAGCGGAACACAAAGCTACAAGCTCTGCTTCTGTACTTGATAAAGTTACACACTTTTGTTTTCTCGTGACCCAAACAACAGTATTAAAAAAGAATTTAAATTGATTTCCCACTGACAGCAAAGTTCTTATTGTGCCCATTTTTGCAACTGGTGAATATATAGTCGTAATCAAAGTCACGTTGTGCAAATCCTCTTACCACCAGTCTAGCTTTATATCTGTCTTCTATTTTATCTTCCAGAGGTTTGGAAGCAAATACCCATTTTGTGTTTAAAATTTCTGTATTCTTTACTGCGTTTTTGATTTGGTACAAAGTTCTTCTTCCCAAAATATATTTCAAATGACCATTTGCAGATTTTTTTTAGAATGGAACCATCTTAAATACATAACTGATGTTTCGTGAGAAATAGAATTTTTTGCTAAGTGGTCTGCCTTGTTTTGTTTGTCTATATGGAAAAGGTCTTGATGGATCCCTAGACAAGAAGTGTGTTTCCCTGTCTATCCCACAATCTCTTTTTGATTTGTTGACCATTCATAACAAGTGATACCAATCTTAACTTGCTAAATTATATTTTTACGCAAACTTAAATTTTTGCAAATTTAAACTAAAGGCAATGGCGTATTTAGTTGAGTAAAAATATTTTTGTCTGTCTTTCTAACAGGACAGGACGACCGCATTTCGCATTTTTTGTTTAATTTTTCCAATTTATTAAAATCTAGCCTCACAGCCTTAATTATTATTAAATAACTTTAACGAACCGAGAACTAAAAAAGAACTAGCGCCCGAACTAATTCCCATTGTTCACGATCAAGAATCTCGGTGTTAAAACGCCAAGATACCCACTTTCATGAAATGAATCTAACCGATTAATGCTATAAATAAAGGGTTGATGACACTCTCGAAACATTATTTCTCTTCCTATTCGGCCTTCTGCTCACGATTTATTCGAGAATAATGCAATTGATGCAGTTTCGCTTACATTTTTTCTTCAGCACATTTTATACAATAATTGTCTATAGCCGTTGGGGTGGAACACCTAAACCTTTAAACAATAATATTTATCATTTTAATTAATGCTGCAGTTTTAGAAATAAAATCATTACATCATACAAGATATTGTGCATGTTGTTGATTCGAGAAATCAAAGGATAAATATTAGGGCGGCTTGTAAATACATTCCATAATTTGGAGATGGTGTAGGTAAATAGGTGAGTGAAATTATCCAATACTGAGCAATATTTATTTATTTTACACACTATACAGTAAAAGTAAAACAAAAAGAATTGCACATCATAATTGTGAAGTTGCCATATATCAAACCTAATAAGAAAAGTCGAGATTTATCAAGATTAATATTCAGAGAACTGATACCATAGAACAAAAATAGGTTTATGACAGTTCAATCAGTTGTCTTGTTTCATTTAAAATTGATTATTTTTCATCCAGTTGAAAATAAAAATACTTAAAACACCAATAAATACTAGCTGGCTAATTTTATTAACAATTTTTATAAAACAACATTTTAAGAGCTAGTATTTTAAAGGTTACTTTGAAAATAGTACGAAAAAGTGTGTTCTGGAAATGCAAAAGTATTTATTTTAAACAAATGGATTGATTGGCACATCTAATCAAATTGAAATGAAACACACACTCAACAAAAATTTTGAAGGTTGCTTTGGAAAGGATTTTTAAATTTAATACAAATCTTGAAAAGGCTGGAAATGCATATTTAGTTTAAACATAAAAAGACTGCAATAAAATATAATAAAAGTAGTGAACAGATTAAAATACAGTGTGGAAAAGCCAAATGGAATAAATTAAATTCATTATTTAAATTGCTGTACATCTTTATAGCTGGTGCAAGGGGTGGAGGAATGCAACCATCGGGTGTCTGCCTCCTCGGGGCACCACTGGATATCGGAAGTGAATTTGCCTTATGAGACAGGCTCACTTGCTAACCAAATGCCACCCCAACGACGGCTTAGTTCATAGTGTTATGCGACCCATGCTGAAGAAACTCACCAGCCGGTATGATACCTGTGCCCTTAAACAGGTATCGTTAACGGAACCTCTGGGATACAGGACGACCTCCCAGAGTAATAGTCTTGCATCTGCACAGGGGACGCTGTAGATGTGGACCACTACTGACAAGGAGGCTGGGACCATTCGAGGTAGCATCGTCAGACAGATGACTGCTACCATGAAAGAAGGAGGGTAAACCGCAGGGGCCACAACTAGTATAGTTTGAAAGATCTCTTCATTGTCTATCCAAAAATGTTTGTTTTTAAATTTATTGCAAAAATAAGTAATATTTAATTGTTAATAACGTAAAAAATATGAATGTCTATGAAGTAGATGTTCAAAATGTTCTCCGCGAACGTCTTGGCAACATCCTAATCTCAAATAAAACTGTCTTCTAACATTATTTAACATATCAGGCGTGACCGATCTAATCGCAAGCGTTACTCGTTCTCTTAAGTCATCTAAATCATGTGTTTTAGTTTTGCAAGCAATATTTTTGACATAGCCTTATAAACAAGTCCAGATTATATGAACTTGATGGCTATTCTTTTTGACGTGTTTCGGGATTTTCTATAAATATGTGTAGTAACCGAAATAATGAATGTATTCCATTAATGTGCTTTTGAACGACTGAGATAATGTTATTAACTCTACAATATCGTCGCCTTGGTGGTGAAAAGAGCTAAGCCACATTTTTGGGTAAATTGAGTTAACAACAACACGTCAATGGAAAAACGTTCAAAAATACAGTGGTGAAGAAAGTTAACTAATACTTTAGTTATAACCTTGAATTCCATTAAAGTGTGAAAGAAACTAAATGAAAATACGCATATTTCCTGCAATGGTGAAACTTCTCTAAGCGGAATATATTTCTTCACCACTGAGTGGCTTAGCTCACTTCTCCTCCAAGACGACGATATTAGAAAATTAAAAGAAATAACCTTAAATAGTTGTTTACAACTTGATAAGAACAATTTCCGATACTATTAGTTTTCTTCGTTTAATATTTGGCGAAGGCGAAGAGAACAGTATATTCGATATTTTATTTCGATATTTTTTGTTTGGCAACAGCGCTTTCTTTTAAAACAATACTGCTCTAAAGTAACTAAATTTTAAATGAGAGATATTTTTTTTAAATATTGTGTTCACTGACGAATGACGACATTGAAATCTTTGATGTGCAACGCTTTGTGTTTTAATTTTAGTGTACATTTATTTGCAAACATTTATTTTCACTGAATTCTTCTCGTGCTCTCTAAAATATGTCGCTTTGAACCAACACCACGCTTCAGATTGCTTTATATTCTTCCAAGTATCTCAAATCCGATCAGACAATAATCTGGGCGCGGGAACATCATTTTCTAGTAGCGTAGTCTATTTTTACATTAAATTTTACTTTATTTAGTCGACATTATAAAGCTCAATTACTTCCCCAAATTAGATTAGATTACCATAGGACGTACAAGGATTCTGTGCACTTTGAAAATAGCTTGTCTTAAAACTGGAAGGTTTTTATAACACAACACAAAACGTGGATGCCACATAAATCGCTTGAATAGTGCAGAAACACATCAGAATAGAAGCAAGTTAAACATGTTATTAAATCTGGAATCTAAAATTTTACAGGCTAATATACTGACATCATTTACTCTACCACTATACCAACACCCACTTTTTTACTGTGTAACTCGCATTTCAATAACCAAGTTATCTACCTCAAAGGTAGACTATAGGTATGTCTACCAACTAACCTTAATTAACATTATTATAATTTTCACATATAAACTAGAAAACAGTTAACACTTACCATTTTTAGACACATTAGTAATTAGAAATAATAAGGCTTAATTTGATATTTTAGGAAAGACACAGCTATATATAAATACACTAATTATTTACAGCGAGAACATAATGATAAGAAATTAATTTCGGTATTACACTTGACCCTCACCTTGTCTTGATGAATACGTGAAAATGTATAAAAAAGACTATAAAAGCTGCAAAGAATATCTACTATAATAGGAAACTGAGTAGATCCAAAAATATTACTACCATAGTTAATGATTTAAGAAATAAAGTTTCCTCGCCCAGCACTATTCCTACTTCACCTGAGAGCCTAAATAATGTTGCCAAAAACTTAACTAATTCTATAACTTCCACTATTGATCCACTTTCCTATTTACCGAATGTTAATGAGAACAGTTTCTTTGTTTCACGTGTAGTAACAGAAGAGTTTCGTAGTACAATTCAAGACATTAAAAACAAATCCGCATCTGGAGTAGATGGGCTTACCTTCAAAATGTTCGTAAATCTACCATACTGTGTATTAGATCTTCTAACAAATTTGATTAATGAGTCGTTCCAAATTGGTATTTTTCCTACTTGCCTTAAGACAGCCATAATCCTTCATTTGCATAAAGGAGGTGATAAAGATCAAGTTTCTAACTATCGCCCAATCGCGCTTCTTCCTACGTTATCCAAGATCATTGAAAGGTTGGTAAAAAAAGGCTTCTTTCATTTGTGGTTAAATACAATATTCTAGCTAAAAATCAATTTGAATTTTTAAGTGGTAAATGCACAAATGATGCAATGTTTTCTCTTTTTAATAATGTCTACTCCAGCTTAAACAATCAACACTCTACAGCTACAATATTTTGTGATTTCTCAAAAGCTTTCGATTGCGTGGATCATAAAATACTACTTAAAAAATTGCAGTACTATGGATATAGAGGCACCTCGATAAGGTGGTTCAAGTCTTTTCTTAGTGATAGACTGTAGCTTGTACGCTTGTACGAGTTGATGAATTAAATTAAGGTCTTCATGCAAGCAAATAGAATATGGGGTTCCACAAGGTTCGGTATTGGGTCCTATATTGTTTTTGCTATTTATCAATGACATTGCTAACTTAAGCATCGGCGATAAAAATTTGTTTATTCGCAGACGACACTAGCTTTTCTTGGAGTCACCCGAATATTACCGAACTGCATAGAATCGTTTCACATCATCAAATCATGGTGTGATTCTAACTATATGTGTTTGAACGTTTCTAAGACGAAAGTTTTACCATACACATCTGCAATTTAACCTATTAAGTTGAATAATTCCACTATAGAGGTCGTTCACTCTGTGAGATTTTTGGGACTTGTCATTGACAGCTCTCTAAAATGGAAGGTACACATTGACGCTTTGTCAAAAAAAACTAAGCTCTTCTTGTAACGCGCTGAGAACAATATCTAGGGAGCTTCACCTGTCAGCTTCCAAAACAGTCTATTTTGCCCTCTTTGAGTCACATCTCCGATATGCACTTCCTTTTTGGGGTACATGTTGTGTGACTCAATTTCAACGTATTTTTAAATTACAAAAGAGAGCTGTTCGGTATACGCTGAAACTAAGCAGTAAAACTCACTGTAGGGAATTCTTTAAAAAACATAAAATATTAACACTTCCATCCCTATTTATCTTTGAATCCATTTCCTTAATTCGGAAACATTTACCTAAAGTCTCAGACAGACCATCTCATAACTACCCTCTTAGAAGTGCAGAGTATGACCTTTATTTACCAAAACCACGCACGGAACTAATGAAAAGCAATATTTTTTATAACGCTAAGAAAATGCACAACAATCTACCCTTGGAAATAAAGTCCATTTCATCAATAACCGCATTTCGTAACGCTTTAAAATTATACTTGGTAGAGAGAGCTTTGTATGCAGTTGACGACTTTTTTACATAAAATATTTGGGACCCTCACGCACTGGAAGGTTAATTTATGATATTTATTTATTTTGTTGTTTATTGTTTTTGTTTTGTTTTTACTCTGACTAAATTAAAATTTTAAATTTTAATTTTTTTTATATTACTTATTATTTATCTTTCTCATTGTATAATGTATACATAAAGTTTACATTTATTTTTTTTAACTGACCTTTCGCAATGTTTACAATGTGAAGTTTTATTTGTTTGTTTTATGTTTTATTACTTGTAGATACTCTTGTGTTACTGTTTCAATATGTTTTGTTATTTTGTTCTATGTGATTTGCTTTTTTTTTAAAAAAGCTTTTTCCACAAATTTAAAAAAAAATTTTTCGACAATAAAGCTTATTATTTATTTACATTACGTGGTGGGTAACTCTCTACAATAAAACGAGCTGGAGCTGGATATTGGAATTTGTCATCTCTTTCAATATCTTCATCTTCATGGATACGTTTGAATTGACTCCAAAAGTTTAACCAATCCTTAATGTCTCCGTTAAACTTTTTAAGCTCAATCTTTGGAAGTTTAAGATTTCTTTTCTTACTAGAGGAACTAACTTGACTGGATACTTCATTGGTATACTCTTCGTATCAGTTGTTCAACCTTACATTTAAGAGCTTCAAATTTTTGAAAGTAACAATCAGCTTTTTCGATTTTGGAATCCATATCTATGACTGCAGAATCATCTTCTAACATAGAATCGAATACTTGCTGATTTATCTCGTTCAAGCATTGCGCCTTCTGTTTGAGTACATGCAAACTACCTCGAATCTCGAATAAATCTCTTCCAGGTTCATCAATTTGGGTGCATATTTTGCTATAAATTCTATCGAAAGATGTGCGGTGAGCATCTAGAGCTTTCACAAGTTTATCCATCTTGATTCAGAGACTATGGTACTAGAGCTTTAAAATATAATACTTCAAAATACGGTGTCCCAATCAGTCCTGTCACGGTCGTCAAAAATGTAGCGTATTCTTCGTTTACCCAACGAAGAACTACGTCTTTTGAAAATAAACTTGTAAGACGTAAAAATACCTTTTTTTATTATTGACAATTAATGACAATTCTAATCAGAATCGTTTCCATACAAAAATTAACAACTATTTGTTAACACTAAAGATAATAGTATTGAGAAGTAGAAAGAAGTACACTGGTTATGAAAACGCGCGTTTGATAGTAAAAAAAGTGTATTTTGTGTATGGTATTTTTTTCATCAATAAAATTCTGTGACATTGACTATGAGTTTCCCATGGTTTTTTTACTTAAAATAAATAATATGCAGTGTTATTGTCAAGTTTTTTTAACCATCTTTTATGGTTTTATTTTTGTACCTAATGTTTTTCTTCAAAAATAATATTTTTTTAAAATAAAAAAATAGTTTTATCCTGTTTCGTTACCACTTGTATATATGTATATGTATATATATAATCGAAAGGCACTAGAAGTTGTCGATTTAATAAACCAACATCTGCTCAAAATTAATTACGTTATATAACCACAACTTCTGATAACTCGCTGACTGGAAGGCACACGATGACTGCATTATTTATACGGTATCATTGTCTGCCGTTTCATGTACTATGGTCACAGTCTTATTATTTATTCAAAAGGCGTGTATTGTATAAGTGATTTCGTCAATAAATTCAGAAAATTGGCCACATATTGCGTTTAAGGAAATCAGGAAGACGTACACGTTTTTGATATTATAATAACGTATGAAATGATCATTATTTATAAGCAATGCAAAACGATTTTAATATTTACAACGACAATTTAATAATTGACACGCCAGAAGGAAACATAAAACTTAAACAAAAATACAATCAGGAATAAATAAATCAAGAAATGGATAAATTAAATTATTTATATCGTTTTATATCATGCATACGCAGATCTTAATCATATATTTTTTGGTTGTAGTGTACACCTCGAAAAGACTAATAAACTCATTACATCACTTGTTAAACAAAATTATGCCTTACCAATAAACCTCACACATATTTTGAGCACCGCCAACCGTAATACTTTAGATTTGCTAGTTAACTTCATCAAAGAAACAAAAATGAATCTTTAAATATTATCATAACCCAAATTTCTGTGGCTAATGGACTTGTTTCCGAGCCAAAATTCTTTCACCACCACCACCATCGTTTTAACATATTATGATGTTCCAACTGTGAAATACGTTCTAAAATTTTTAAAATTAGGACCTGTTATATAAAAAAAAGAAAACTATAACGGAAGAGATAATGGGGAAGTCTATCTAATATCAATAAAGTTGGTAAATACCGTTATGAAAAGAAGATACCAAAATAACTCTATTACCAAATATGTAGCTGTTAGGTACTTTACAAATGTTCTATAAAAAAAAAATAATTAAACTCGGGTACATAGGTACTTTTGTTTTCAATTGGGACAACCGCGCTTTATGAATCAGAGCTTTAAAATCTCAAAGTCTCACTAATATTGAATTTTTATTACATTTGCTTTGATCAATCAAAGTAAACAGTTTAATAGTGGAGAACTTCCAAGATTTATTTGTTCATTAACAACTTTAAATTGTGGATCTGCTGGATGTCTTTTTATTTCAAGTTCTTCAAGGAAATCTAAATTTTGTTTTTTATTATAAATATATCCGGTACGGTATCCGCCAAAATAAACAGTACCAAAACAGAGAGTGCTGTTGAGTTGTTTATGTAATGTGGATTTGTCATATTTGACTTAATTGTCATTAGTTGATATATTAATAGTACGCTGCAATTAAATTTTATTTAAAAATGGTTCTAACAACGGAATAAAAAGTGTTCTTGAGTTTAATTTACGAAGATCCCGAATTTTTGAAAAACATATGGTTTTCAGACGAGAGTCACGTTCATCTTAGCTGCTATATTAATCGACAAGCAACCAGATTCCTTGGATTTGAACGTCCTGATGTCATTGTAGAGAAACCACTCCACAATCTTCGAGTTACCGTTTGGTGCGCGGTATCTGGTAATGGAATGATTGGTCCTTATTTCGTTGAAGATGATAATCAGAATCCACTTACAGTCAACCAAGAACGTTATAGAGAGAAAATTATTATACCTTTTGTGAGAGATCTAAATAAGTTTTGCCGTGCACGAAATTTACAGTTTCGCACACAACGGATCCAACAAGATGGTACAGCTGTGCACACCTTAGACTTACTCCGTCAGCATTTCGATAATAGAATAATTTCTCAGGGAACAGACTTCGACTATCCTTCTCATTCACCTGATCTGACGCCACCTGACGCATACATTTGGGGCATAATGAAAGAAAAAATATTTCATTTGGAAAATCTGCCGGCGAATATTGCCGAACTACGGGAAAGAATACAAAATATTTTTCGGCAGTTCCATCAACCACTTTTTATAAATATGTTTATTGACTTACAAAATCGATATGAAGCTTGTTTGCGTCGAAATGGTGAACATTTTGAACACTTACATTACAGAAATAAAAAATTAATTTTTATTTTTATTTTCGGTACTGTTTATTTTGGCGGATATTGTATTTGTTTCAAAGCCACCTTTCCTTAAAAAATTTTAAAAATAATGTAACTTTTTTATAACTTTACTTAACTATAACATCCCGAAAATTTTAGACCTTTATTTTGAGAGGCGTTAGAAAAAATTTAAACATTCTTAAGAATTTCAGTGAAGGTTCCTCATTAATCACTTGTCTCATTTTCGAGTTATGACGTTTGAAATGTGATACTTTACGTTTGGAAGTTGTTGACATTGTTTTATATAAAATTTAATATTCCTTTAAAAAGTTTAGTAATTTGAGATAATGTATACATTTTTGAAAAAGGGAAGAAAAGGACTTTTAGGTGGCATTAAAAATATAAGCTCTTGTATTTAAAATAAACCGATAATTTCGCTTCAAAAAGGTAATTTTTTTCGGCGTTTTAGGAAAATATAAACATTTGGCAACTATGTCAACAAAAAACTAAAGGAAATATAAGAAGTTCTGCGAAAACTTCAGGTCAATATCTTTTTCCATTCTCGAGTAATAAGTCGTCAAAATGTGTTATTTTATACTAGGACATCCTATATTACAATCGACAACAACAGTAGTATTGCCACACAAAAAATATTAATTTTTATAAACTCATATCTGCAAACATCAAAAATCACAATATCAACATTCCTTGTAAGTAACATTTAACAATAAAATGCACGTAACGAGATCTCATTTGCGTTTAGATAAGAAAACTTTTGTTTAATCAAATTGCAATGAAATTTTTATCTACGCACTACTTTACTTGGTCTACTTACATATTTTTAGCTAATAGTAAAACATAAAAAAGCATTTAGTATAAGCTAAAATTCTTTTATATTAAAAGAGTAATGTCGACAACACATTATTGATATCTCATAATACAGGGTGTTTCAAAAAGGTATGTCATAAATTAAATCACGCATTTCGGGGACAAAAATAAATTGATTATATCCAACTTACCTTAGTACAAAAGTGTACACAAAAAAAGTTATAGCCCTTAGAAGTGACAAATTAAATTTTATTTTTTTACATTATCTCCCAAACTACTTGACATTTTGTAATAAAAATTGACACGTTACTTTCTTGTTCTGAAAGCATTTTTCATTAAAAAGAAAAAACAAAATCTCAGAGCTCAGAAAAGTTTTAAGGGGGTGTGCAGCCCTAAATACCCCCAAACTTTTGAGTACGTTCTATTCTATTCTTCTGGGGTGCGTTTCATGCATGTACTGGAGCTCTAGGCTCATTGTACCCCCCTGAAGTAATCATACCAGGTTCGTTTCCTTCATGTATTCTAGAACGTCCCTGATATTCGCTTTCACGATTTCCTCTGGCTCAGGAAACTGAATGCCAAAGTGTCTCTGTCTAAGTCACTTAACGCTCGGACAGTGACATATTACGTGAAGAGGAGTTTCGTCTTCCTCACCACATTTTCTGCATAATGGGTCCTCAGCGAGTCCTATTATGTTCATGTGTTTTCGGAGATGGCAGTGTCCTGTAAGCAGTCCCACTGCCTTTCTCAATTGGGTTCTACTTAGGCTGAGTAGTTCTGTAGTTTTCTCCCTGGATGGACCTGTTATGAATAATCTGGATTGCCTGAGTCCAGGCAGTTCCATCCAGAGTTTCTTATGTTGTTCCCTTAGTCTTTCCTCTATTGTTTCCCTTACATGTTGGTATGAGACCCCACATGTGGGAAGAGGTCCGATCAGGGTTCCTTCTGAAGCTTCCCTGGCTAGAAGGTCAGCTTTTTCATTTCCCATTCAAGGATAACCTTGTGGCGTTGTGCCAGTTCAGCTACAGTTCCTTGGCAGTGCTTCACTGTTCGTGACGCAGTGTGTACGCTCTCTATTGCTTTGAGAGCTGCTTGGCTATCACTTCTGATCCTGACAGTCCTGTTAGGGACCGTCTCGTTCAGGATGATTTCCGAGCATGTGTTGATGGCAACCACTTCAGCTTGCAGGATAGTCTCTACTGAACCCAGGTTGAGACTATACGTCTTCCCTGTATTTTCATTGTAGATTCCAATCCCAGTGCTGGTGCTTGTTTTGGATCCGTCTGTGTACCAAACGGATTCATGTTGTTTCCTAGTCTTGGTACGAGCTTCGTCCCTATCCGGAATATGAACCGTATATGGTTTGGAAAGGTCGTAGCAGATAGGTATTCTATCTGAGGGCATGCTCAGTAATTGATTATGTTCAATCTCTTTCGAGATTGTGGAATGGTACCTAGGGATCGCCCTGCCCCATTCGTTGTTTATTTTCAGCCTGTAAGCAGCTGCCAGTGCTTCCCTTTCCACAATAAGATGTAGTGGAGGTAGTCCCAGCATAGCTTCCAAGGCCGCCGTGGGCGTTGTTCTCATCGCCCCGGTTATGGCTAGACAGGTTACTTTCTGTACCCTGTCTAGCTGTCTAGATGCTACTGAGCATCTCGCTTTATGCCACCACACAACAGAACAATAGGTTATGATGGGTGCCACCACCCTCGTATAGAGCCAGTGCATCATACTGGGTTTAAGCCCCCACGTATTGCCCACAGCTCTTCTGCATGCCCAAAGAGATCTTAGGCCTTCATCTGTTGTGTTTCTAATGTGGTTGGAAAGGGTTAGTTTGCTATCTAGGGTTACCCCTAGGTATTTCACTTCCCCTTTAAACTTTAGCGTTTGGCCCCACATACGAAGTTCCCTCAAGTCGAGGTTCCTTCTGAGGGTGAACGCTATCACGGAGGTTTTTGCCGGATTAGTTGACAATCCCTCTTGTCTGCACCATTTTTCGGTAATCCTCAGTGCCAGCTGCATTCTCTCGGACACAGTGGCCCCGAATCTACCGTTTACAACTATGCTGACGTCATCAGCAAAGGCTTGGGCATAGATACCCTCGTCATTGAGTCTACAAAGGAGCTCGTCACCCACCAGGTTCCACAGAAGAGGAGATAACACCCCTCCTTGCGGACACCCCTTAGTGGCTGAGACCATCCTCGTCTCCCCAAAGAGCGTACCTATTATTGTTCTTTCCCGTAGCATATTACCAGTCCATCTTACAATGTCCTGTTCTATGCCACGGTTCTGCATGGCCTTGAGTACGTTCAAATCAAATGAATTTTGTGGCATCATTAGTTTAACACATTATTTTTAAAACTTTCTTGCGTCTTATCACTTTTGTCAAAAAACAGTTTTTATTGAGATACGGCCTTTTTATTAATTAACCTTTAAAAAATAAGGTGCAACTAAAAATAATGGCTTAAATGAATTAACAAGTACAAAAAATGTCTATAACCTCTGTAAATATGATATTACAATAAATGTTCAAAATGACCCCCATTTTCTTCATGGTGAACATTTTGAACACTTACATTACAAAAATTAAAAATTAATTTTTATTTTCGGTACTGTTTATTTTGGCGGATACTGTATTTGGATGTCATTGGTGTGTAAGAGTGAGGTTGAATGTTCAAGTAGGTGTTTTGCATAATTTAACTTATCTGGTTGTTTTAATCTATATGCTCTTAAGTGTTCATTGAATCTTACAGGTCTAATTATAAGCTGCTCATTTATGTGTTATAGGATGATTTGAATTATATTGTATGGTTACATCTGTTTGTGTTGGTTTTCTGTATATTAAATAAGTTAAATTAACTTTTTCAATTCTTAAATCTGGAAAAATAATTGAATTATTTTTTTCAACTTCTAAGGTAAAATTGTTTTTATAACTAGAATTAAAGATTATGTTTTCTAAATTATCCATAAAAATGATAGCAAATATCTTTATGAACCATTTAAAATAAAAAAAAATTAAAAATTTGCTAAAAATATGCTAAAAAATAAAAAAAGCATAGTACGAAAATATTCAATTCAAGGGATGCACCCTTCTTTCACCTTCGCTGTTACCAATTCGCAAACAGACCGCTTAAGAGCAGTTTCGCCACGGTTTCAGATTCAACATTTTAGTTGCATATGTGTATCTAAAAGTGCAATCTTCCAAGAGGATTTTGTCAGGTGATGGAAAAAAACGCATACCTGCTCTAAAAAATAATCGAACTATAAAAAAATTACACCTAGGAATATGAATATCCAAATTAGCTCAGTACATCTGGAGGACAGGATGGCACCAGACACATCATCGCCAGTGCGATTGTAGAGGCACTACGTAAATGGCGCCACTTCCTAATGGCGAGACACTTTCTACCAATAACTGATCAAAAGTCTGTGTCCTTTATGTTCGACCAGACGCGCTCTAGTAAGATTAAGAATGAGAAAATAGAAAGATGGCTATTAGAACTATCGTGTTTTAAGTTTGATATCACCACAGCACACCCTCCTAGCAGTTTAACTCTTATCTACAATTTTTATCCAAGTTATATTATTGCGCCCACCCACTTGAGGGCGTATCTGTAGCGTGACGTTACAGTATCGCCCAATCGGAGGAAACGTGAACTGTCATCACATATTTTTAAACTGTGGATATCACGTATCGCCCAGGAAAGGACAACATTGCTGCTGACGGACTATCTCGAGTATGTGGTACACTAAACGAAATTCCCAGCAAACTAATCTAAATTCACAACTCTTTATGTCATCCTGGAATCGCGAGAATGGTTCATTGGATCCGATTCAAGAATTTACCTTATTCTGTGGAAGAAATAAAACTAATGATCGCTGCTTGCCCAGTTTGCGCGGAGATTAAACCCAGGTATATGAAGAACGAAGGTCAGATAGTTAAGGCAACAGCCCCCTTCGAAAGGCTTAATTTAGATTTTAAGGGGCCTTTACCGTCAAGCACTGAGAATAAATACATACTGACAATCATCGATGAATATAATCGGTTCCCATTTGCCTATGCCTGTAAAAATATGACCTCTGAAACCGTAATCAAGTGTCTTAAAGACCTATTTTGTTTATTCGGTTTTCCTGCTTACATACACTCAGACAGGGGCACTTCCTTTCTTTCGGACGAAATGAAAAGCTTCCTGACAAGTTTGGGCGTAGCTACCAGTCGAACAACTCCATACAACCCCCAAGGGAATGGACTAGTAGAAGGTCTGAATGGTACACTATGGAAAATAATACAGCTTCATCTAAGCTCGCAGAATCTGGACGGTACCCATTGGGAAAAGGCCATGCCTATAGCTCTGCACTCGATTAGATCCCTCCTGTCTACGGGAATTAACGCGATTCCACATGAGCGTATGTTTTCTCACCCATGTCGCTCTTGCAATGGCATATCCATGCCATTGTGGTTTATGCACCCTGGACCTGTACTTATGAAGAAAAATGTAAGGAATTCGAAATACGAAGCGGCTGTTAAAGCGGTTGAGCTCCTGCAAAGCAAACCTGAGTACTCCTACATTCGTTTGCCAGATGGAAGAGAGACCACAGTCTCAAACAGACGTTTAGCGCCACTTTCTGTTCCCTACGAAAACATTGAGGAACTTTCAGAAGACGAGACCACAATTGTTGAAACACAAAGAGAGCACCTGTCTCAAGATTTGCAGAGAGACCAGCAACCTTTCAGAGACGGACACAGGAACACCAGCTCTAGCCCAAGAAGCTCAAGTACGCCGATCTACACGTGAGCGAAGACCACCTGCATACCTGCCGGACTATGTGGCAAAGAAAAACAACGAAGGGTGAATGATATGAACTCTTTAGTGTCATAATCCGTACTCCTTGAATGGAAGCATATATTTATATTAGTCTATGTTATTATTATCTACCTATTTGACATTTACGTCTGTCACTTTGTTTATTATTGTCATGTCATTATTTGTATTCAATTTCTATATTACTGCACCACATATTTTAAAGTTGAATAAAGTCTAGTTATCCGAAGGCTTTATCTTTTATATCAGTCCTGATATCAACGTAATCCTTTGGAAGCAGGCGATAATGTCCCTGGTGCTGTCCTGACCTCCAGTAGAGCTGGAGGTCAATTTGGACGGGATATTCATATTCGGCGATTTGAAATCTCGGACTGACAAATTTCGTACTGTTTACTTTTTGAAGCACAAATGCAATTACGTGAGACAATAAATACAAAACTTTATTCACAAATGTCCTAGATTTTGTGCAAAAGTGCGCTTGGCATTGTTCAAATTTATTTTATATAAAAGTGAGCGTACAGTTCGACTATTCTTTACAGCAAAAGATACTGTTGTTTTTAGGGTTCGTATAAACTTTATTCTGATTATGTAGTAGAAAGTAGTTCAAGGCTTCTAGACATTCTAATACTAAACCTTAACTGATATGTGATTTCTCTAGTACTACTTACTTAGTAGTGTTATTCTTGAGGATACGTATATTTTAGCTAAACCTATTTCAGTCAGTAATTTCTTTTACCTCTGCACAAGTGAAATTTTCATTACTATTGTTTAGGTCCCAGAATTGTACCTACTCCCAAATTTTTTTGTACTGTAAATATTGATCCATGTTTAGGTTAGGTTAGGTTAGGTTAGGTTACGTTTGCCTCAGCGTTTTCTATTTTTTTTAATATTAATAATTAAGTAGTAGCAAATTCAGCCGACTATACAATTATTTATAATTGTGACTGTACGATAGAAAATAAAAAAAATATATTTAGGTATTTGATTTATAACTTTATAATCTTTTACATAATTATTTATTTATTAATAACCACTAGTCTACACAACTATCGACAATACAGTGGGTTTGACAAACACTTTGGTAATAATATGAAGAATTTTTTCTGGTCCTTGTTCTATTAGGATCATTCATATCAACGTATACCAAACCAAATTTTTCCCTAAAAATAATTAAATAAATAGTAAAACATAAAATTAAGAATCAAGAAGATATTAAGTGCTATTGAATATTGAAAATTAAATTTCTATTTCTATTAATAAAAGCCATACGTACGTGTAGCCAGAGCCCCATTCAAAATTGTCAATTAACGACCAAACAAGGTAACCAAATACTTTAACTTTATCGTAATCCATGGCATCCTTTATTTCACTTAAGTAGTCCTAAATTGAGTTAAGAAAGAGACATAAAAAGTTTTTCTTAGAAAAATAAATTATTAACTTACTCGTATATAATTTGTTCTAATTGGATCATCTAGCTGGCCAGTTGCATCGGAATATCCATTTTCTGTTATCAGTAGATCTGGATCGAAAAATTCGTTTTTTAGCCAATTTAGTAATTTTCTCATTCCCCAAGGAACAATCTACAATTAAATTTTAATTATAGTAAATGCAAAACAATATTATAAATATAGAAGGTTTATTTTCAAACTATTAAATGGAAGGTTTATAAAAATATCAAAATGCATTTAAAGTTACTCGTACATTTCAGCCTTTTGCTCGCAATTCTATTGCTAGCTTTTTTTGTGAAACAACTGCGCATGCGTTTCAGACTTTTGACTACAAAAAAAAGGCGCAAAAAATTATAGAACTATTTCTATTTATTCAAGGTCAAATCCACGCAATCTCGCCTGTTTTTAGGGAATTTTGATGGAACAACCCAAAATCAATGTTGGCAGAAATGTCAGTTTACTTCAGCTGATTCTATCCTGTCATCCTATAAGCATAATAATCATTGAAGTATTAGAGAGTTTGCGGTCAGTCGTTTTACGTTACGTTAGACTCCTATTTTACGTTATACTGTAGTGTATCGTAAAATTTGTAAACATAGCTTGCGGTTATCGTACCTTAAAAATCAAGGTTACAGATAACATATGATATGTCACTAGTGCAAGTTTAAAAAAGATCGAGAAAAATAATAACCATAAGAATCATGAACAAAGCCTTGGTAAACCTGATTGTATATACCTCTAGTAACATTGATTATTGAAGATTTCCTTCTATTTACTGATTAACAAAAAGCAGTCGAAGAAAGAAAAATACTTGATTCTACAAATTAAATTTAATTTATAATCAGTGCAGAGCAATAATTGTAGCTTCTTGTTTCGTTTTGAAAAACAAGACATTGTTGAACTATACATTATTGCAAATACCTAACAGGATTGAAACTAATGATAGTCATGATACAACAATTTACAATGTACATTTGTTGTACCATGAAAGTAAATTATAAGCATTAAAATCTGATTGGTTAACGTTATTTTCAAAAATAGCGTATAAATAAGCTGTATACGGTATAATTTTTACTACATTTTTACGTTATACATTATAACGGAAATTTTTATAACGTAAAACACCTTACCGCAAACTCTCTATTCTATGATAATAATTATATTTCGAGTTATATTTATTCCGAAGTTCGTGTGTACTTACAGTTTGTATTTGTATGAAAATCCATGTTTTAAATTAAAGGTAACGTAACCTCAAATATTCAGAAACTGACAATACTTGTCAAGTGATGAAAAAAAAACTCTTAAAAGTTGCGGCAATGTACGAAGGCTTGGTAAAAATTTGCTAGCAATTCAAAATAGACTTGCAGGAAAAAGGCTGAAATGTACGAGTACCTTAATATATTATTTTTAGTCAAATCCATACGATTTAAAAAATTTGATAACACTCATTATTTAATACCTTGACTTTAGTACCTTCATTTAATCAAAATACTTAACAAAAACTATTATACAATTTTTTTAAGAAAATGGTTATATATAACCCATTTAATTTCAGTTAAGAAAATATTACCACCTTTACTGTTATTTTATAAATTTTTCAGCTCTTCGTCATTGGTTTTGTTCGTGAAAAAATTGTTTCCAAATACAAAAATACAAATCGCAAGCGCATTGATTGTTCGTAGAAGTTTCAAAATATTAGTTCAGTGTTAGTAGTAAAAAAATAAGTGATTGTCAAATAATTGGAAAATTTTCTTTATCATTAAGTGTCAATTTTGATGACTGATATTGGAAGAAGATGCCTGTATTTTCATGACCCTGGGGCTCGATTCTCGACTTTATGTGAAAATTGTTCCATGTGACATATTTCCACTACTTATTTTCACATGTTTTTGTGAAATGCTATTCTTGGTTATATGGGAAAATGTTTTCACATGGGAACTATCTTGATACGTATGTCTAATATTAAATCGATAATAAACCAATCACATTTCATGGTTTTAAAATTATTACATTGGTATTCCTGACAATAAGTGACAAGCTGACAAGAAATCATCAACAAATAACAAATATTAACATAACTCTATCACAGCACACCCTCCTAGCAGTTTAACTCTTATCTATAATTTGTATCTAAGTTATACTATTGCGCCCACCCACTTGAGGGCGTATCTGTAGCGTGACGTTACAGTGTCGCCCAATCCGAGGAAACGTGAACTGTCATCACATATTTATAAACTAATCATGATTTGTCATTTCATTTTTAATTGTTAACCGTTTACGTTTGAATTTTGAATTGTGTTTTGCCTGTGCTTTTTCCGTTGATTATCGTTAAATTGATTAATTAGTTATTATGTGTGAAAATTTCTTCCCGTTTATTGAATTTTATATTTTAGTTTATGAACTTTTTAATTGTTTTTTGTATTATAAGAGAATTAGAGCAGTGTAAGTATTGTTTATTGTGTGTTAATATTTAAATGTTAACAATTATTTCATAATTATATAGTGTAGCATACAATATCATACTATAATATTTTTTACTTTTTTTAGTATAAGCATGGCATCTAGTAAAAGAACGTGTTGTGTTCCTAGTTGTACCGATCAAACAAGTAAAAGGGATCGTTTCACCAAGGATCTCAACTTAATTAATATTTGGATGGAGAATATAAACAATCCTGTGTTAAAGGAGAAAACTCCAATACAACTTTATGACAATTATTATAGATTGTGCCATCAACATTTTGACCAGCAGTTTCATAACGCTGGATTTCAGAAAGAGTTGAAACCAGGTGCATACCCAACTCTACTTTTATCTGGTAAGTAGATACAACTTCAAGTTATATTGTAAGTGAATAAAATTATTTCATTTCAGATACTTCAGTTATTCTACCATCATCCACAACGGTGTCTTTGGAAGCTCCATCTACATATGGAGAAAAAGCCTGCAGGTTGATAATTAGATGCACAATCTATTTTTGGTGCAAACAAGTGAATAAAATAGCTGCAGGCAAAGACTCCAAATATGAAAAATATTTAAATAGGGTCAAGAATGCCTCCTACATTGACCCAATAAAAGAACAGGCACACAAATCCTATATAAATAGAATCAAGAGAAAAAAGTAAATTTAATTTTTTATATTTCTTATTTATTTATATATTTTTTATGTATATTTATTTAATATAAACTTGAAGAACAACGTCGAAGTTTTCTTTAAAACCCAACTTTCCAAAAATATTAATAAAATTTGTATTGTTATGTATAGTTCCGTGTTCTGGGCTGCACGTACACTAGCGCTCGTAACATGATGCGGGTGGGCCCAGTACTAATATATTAGATCTGATAATTAGTAGAAGAGTTAGCCTGCTAGAGGGTGTGCTGTGAACTCTATAATCTATAATAAAAGTATGGAAATGGAAAATAAAAATTGCGAGAAAAAAAAGTAATGCAGCTTCTTCCATATTAAACCAAATAAATATAAGTCAAAAAACCATAGCAAAAATATATAACGTTATAACACAACTTATACTAAAACACCAAAACTAAAAATAAAACACAACTGTAATTCGTTAGGGCACTAAAGAACAAAAGGAAATTGCAAAATAGATAAAATATTGTTAATTATTGTCACGTCACGGAAAGTACACCAATAATGCGCATAATCCACTCTAATAATTCCATTGGAAATTAAATTCGCACATGACTTTAACCATGTGGAAATTTTCGTACACTTTTTGTGTGAAAATATCCATGTGATATTGTCGAGAATACTAAAAAAAGTACCATGCGAAATTTTATTTCTCCCATGTGAAATAATGTCGAGAATCGAGCCCCTGTTGGAGAAGTGAAGTAAGCGCCTTGGAACAGAGGATGTATCGGCCTTGGTTTGTTTGAGCACGTCAGCCATGATTTTTGAAGTAATGACTTTTAGTGGAAAGTGTTCGACTTCCTATGAGACGGTTTCCAGAAACAAATAATTTTCATGTATGTGTGGGAAATTACTGCATATATTTTATAATATTTTAATAGCAACATGTTTTTGTTATATGCTTTTGATTTTGACAGATGTAAAAAAAGAGAATTGTCATTATATAATCTTTTGAACGATGGATACGTTATTTTATTAACTTCTTCAACGTACCCTTTGATTTATACCTCACACCTAGTAGATGTAAGATATACTTAACAGTATGAAATCAATTCTGTTGTATCTTCATAAGAATAAAAACGTTCAAAATGTGAAGTTGTTTCAAATAAAAGCCGAAACATCAAATGTTAAAATAATTCTAAACCTTGAAATTCTGGACATTAAATTAAACATCTTCATTCTTGTAAGATTATATTTCGGAAGCAGCCACTCCTCTATTAATCTGATCCTTTATATTGTTCAAAATAAAACTCCAAATAAATTTACCCTAACTTTGTTATATCTTGAAGCCTTCGTAGCTGCTTCTTTTTCCAGAGCAGCGGTTAATGCACCGACCAATGTTTTGGGAGGGGCATCAGAGTCACGTAAACCATCTATAAAGGTTTGGATACTCAGATATTCCATTACGTTTTCTGAGGCTGATGAATAAGCAATAGTACTATTCGGACGATATCCACTTTATACTCTTCAAAAGTTTCTACCTAGATTTCAAATACATTTAGCAACTGTACTTGTATTCTCTGGAGAAAACCATTAAGAGTAGTAAGGGTTCACAATAGGGGTGGAAGCAATCCTTCTTGTGGGGTTCCCCTCATGGCCATTCTTTCTCCTCGTTCTAACTCCCTTGTTGAACACCCGCTTAATATCTGAGAACGCTACCAATCCTTACAGTCCAGTGACTTTTCAACATTGAATACTAGTTCGTAGAGGACTGCTTCTAATGACCTTCTCTTGCAGTAAGCATGTGGGGATTGAGAAAATTTTTCCTCCTCTAACAGTACTTTTCTTATATAAGAATCTACTTAATTATGTAAGGCTTAAGAGCCCATAACCTTTGGGGGTGCTCTGAGATTCTTTGTCCCCTTTAGGAATGAAACAACGCTCATGTCGCTCCATTTCATAGGTACATAAGTTAGGCTTAGGCATGCCTTGCATGTGACCTCTATCCATGGAATCGTCACCTGTTTGGATACTACCTCCATTTCCGCTGGTATAATGTTATCCTTACCAGGTGATTTGTAGGGTGGAAAGTGTGCTTTAACCCATTCAATCCTCCCTGGGATTACGATCGAAGGGTTGATGATTTGTTTGGTACAGGAAAGTGGGTGTCTACCAGTAGCTCTACGGTTTCTACGTCCGGGGTAGCCATCAGTTTTGCTTAGATAGTTTGGAGCCATTGGGTCGGACAAGAAGATGATGGCTTTGTAAGCCTGATTGAACCGTGGTCACTAATTTCAGTTAAACACTTTTGGTTTGTCCCTGACTATTTTTGACGGACATGCTCCATTCATTATTTTATTGAATGTTTCTGTGAGGCTGTCTACCACTTGGTCCAAATCTCCCTACACGTGGAAGTGTTTGGTTTAAAACGATTAATTATCGAACTTTTTTTGCATAATATTTTTATAGTTGTGTTCTTACCTTAAGCCAAGGTGAAGCACCGGATGGCCAATCATCTGACTTGAAAGTGTATACTCCGGTATCTTTAGTTGTATCAGGTTGACCAATTTCGGGTTCCGGAATTGCACTTACAAGACTAGTGGTGTATGAATTAAAACCGAAGAAATCGTTGGTACCTTTAATGTATTCGATTTCTTCAGGAGTGAATTCTGGAAGTCGGGACTCGTTAAACCCTTCCAATTTGCTTCTATATGCTATACGAGTTTTCATTATTTGCGGCCAGTCGCCATAATACAATGGATGACCAAAAAATCCCCACTAAAAATAAAAAAACAAAAATGGGAATAAGACAAATTATCTAAAATCTAACAAATACATAAATATTATTGAAAAACATTTAAAATCATATTCTACATGATATTCAATACTTTAACATCAACAATACGTAAACAATAAAGAAGGTTAAAACTAATAATGCAAGCAACCCTCTCTTTTCGTTTATTCATTTCCGCAAAAATTTGATTAATCGTAGTAATAAAACTCAAAGTCTATCCACAACGTT
This sequence comes from Ophraella communa, assembly GCA_035357415.1. Lineage (NCBI taxonomy): Eukaryota > Metazoa > Arthropoda > Insecta > Coleoptera > Chrysomelidae > Ophraella > Ophraella communa. The sequence goes on along the minus strand of CM068988.1, from coordinate 1,052,530 downwards.
TTAGGTTACGTTGTGGATAGACTTTGAGTTTTATTACTACGATTATCTACATCATCCACATTTGAGAGATGGATTTCCTTTTCAATTAAAAATTTGATTGCTGGTATCCTTCGGTAACGGTTTGTCAAGCAGATGGCTACAGGTGTGGTTAGACATGTTGACTTCGTTTGTGTTGTTTACTTTTTACCATAATATAGTTTTTTTTAATATTATTCCTTGCTGGTTGACGGTAGAAATCTGTCATTTGGAGTTTCCCATATTGTATCTACTTTTGTGATCCAGGCTCTCTCGTCTGCATATAAGTATTCCGTTATCAAGCCCTAATTTATGCAGGTGTTATCTTGTTGGGAAGTGTAACGTGGGTAATCCTGCAGATGCGTAGTTTCTTTCTGTTCATTGTGAGCAGTTCTTTTGCTACTTTTTCAGGTGGTTCTTTTATGAATTTCTTCCCATGTACCTATTTGTCTGGCATGTTCATCCAGTGAATTTAATCTTTCTTTCTAACCCACCCTTTCGACCATGACCTGATAGAGCAAAAAAAACTTTCGTCTAGGTCAAACAAAGAAAAATGCAACAACGCCTCTTGTGGTTTTAAAGAAAATGTATATAAAATCTGTTGAATAAAAAAGACACGTAAAACTTTGTTCAAATATTTGTTGTCTTATAAGTAATAATATTTTGTTAAAATGATAATCAAAAAAATATGTATACCTGTTAGTGTTTTGTTTTAAAAAGTTTATTTGTTTTAAATTTATTGATTCTCTAAATTTTTAAAAACTTACTGTAAACTGCCTCATTGTTTCAGCAGCAGTGATATCTTCCGTACTATTCGTTGCAGGTTCATACCAATCCATATTAAGTACCATTGCAAGTTTACCTAAAATAAAAAGATACAATTTGAGAATAACCCTGAACTGACAAACTATTTATATATTTTACACATTTCCAAAAAGTAAAAACAAATTTGTTGACAAAATAAAGGTGACATACCTCTCTATTTTTTTACTATTGCCATTTTATTTGGAAAAATGCTAAAGCGACTAGCAAAAAAAATCTAATAATGGATAAAAGAACACGTTTAGTAAGTTTTCAACCTCAAAAGTCCAATGTTAATGGATGTATAGTATAGTACATCTTAGGGTGAAGACATAAGGAGGTAGTTCCTAGTACCGACAAACCCTACCGATCTATACAGGAAAAATATTCACATGCGCTCAAGTATAAAGAGATAGGTTGAGATAGTAATAATATAATAATAATAATCTTCATTGCTTCTCTCGGCTTTATATCTGAAACTATACATGTTATAACTTTAGTAGGAAAAATTACTTGGTAAAAAGAAATCGCTGAAATAACTTTCAAGTTTCTAGGTGAAATGAAATATACTTCTTTTTTAAGGTTTAATGAACTAAAAACCACAATGATATTTTATAAGAGTAATGTCATTATCATAATGAAGTAAATAATTATAACAAGAATATCTACAGTGTGTAAAAGCCAAATGGAATCAATTCATTATTTCGGTTACTGTACATATTTATAAAAAATCCCGAAACACGTCAAATTTAAATTATAACTTGACATTCTTTAACGTGAAAATGCAACCCCTACCTTCAACCCCCTTAGAATGACAGGTACAACCCCCAATTTTTTAAATGGGAAGTATATGCTTGTGATATTCCGTGGACCAGTAGCGGCAATTTTGCCGATTAGCATGACCGTTAAGTAAAAAAGTACACTCATCAGAAAACATAACGTCTTCTGATTGGATAATATTGTTATCCAACATGTCCATCATTTGCTCACAAAAACAAGTTTGTCAGTCAGTATTTTTTTCACTGTAAATTTGCTTTGCTTTCGCTTTTCGCGCAGTGAGAACCCGCCTTTACGCATGCAAATTTTTGTTTTACATGTTTGGCAACATGTGTGAAGTATCTAATGACAAGACTATTGACAATGACATTTGTGGCTACAAGCAGTTTATTAATTTTATATTGTTCTTTAAGAAAGTATTTGTGAATATGAATATCACCTTTTACTTACATAATATATTTCTTCAAATAAGAAAAGAATACATAGGCAATAAAAGCCTCTTTCGCATTTTTTTTAAAGTGTTATATTATTAGGTTGTTGCTTTTGTATCGGTTTATCATCTTTTTTCAAATAATTTAGTATTTATAAGAACCGAATGATACGCCTATGCGCTCATTTTTGACATTTATATACAAATATTGCTTTGACAGTATACTTTAAGTTAATATGTGACAGACTTATAATGAATTAATAATATTAATAATATGAATATCTATTGAAAAAAGTGCAATATTTTAAATATAATATAACACTTAACGTCTCACCTCACTTAGAAATAGATTGTTGCTTTTGTATCGGATTATCATCTTTTTCATGATTTTCAATCACATTTTGATTGAGGTCAGTTTCAGATTTTGGTCAGGATTATTGCCGGACATTGTTGTTTCATTAAACCTCCGGTCGGTAAATTACTACTTATTTCTGGAACTTACAATTTGCTTAAACTCTTTGAAGACCATAGATAAAATATTTTACTTAAATATTTTCACCAGTAATTTACAAACCGGAGGTTCAATGAAACAACGATGTCCGGCAATAATCCTGTACCAAAATCTGAAACTGACCTCAACCAAAATGTGACTGAAAATCATGAAAAGGATGATAATCCGATACAAAAGCAACAATCTATTTCTAAGGAAGATGAGACGTTGAGTGTAAAGGTACTCGTACATTTCAGCCTTTTGCTCGCAATTCTATTGCTAGCCTTTTTTGTGAAACAACTGCGCATGCGTTTCAGACTTTTGACTGCAACAAAAAGGCGCACAAAAGTATAGAACCATTTCTATTTATTCAAGGTCAAATCCGCGCAATCTCGCCTGTTTTTAGGGAATTTCGATGGAACAACCCAAAATCTATGTTGGCAGAAATGTCAGTTTACGTCAGCTGATTCTATCCTGGCATCCTATAATAAGCATAATAATTATTGAAGTATTTTATGATAATAATTATATGTTTATTCAGAAGTTCATGTGTACTTACAGTTTGTATTTGTATGAAAATCCATGTTTTAAATTAAAAGTAACGTAACCTCAAATATTCAGAAACTGACAACACTTGTCAAATGACGAAAAAAATCTCTCAAAAGTTGCGGCAATGTACGAAGGCATGGTAAAAATTTGCTAGCAATTCAAAATAGACTTGCAGGAAAAAGGCTGAAATGTACGAGTACCTTTATATTATATTTAAAATATTGCGCTTTTTTCAATAGATATTAATATCATTAATATTATTCATTCATTATTAGTCTGCCATATATTAACTTAAAGTATACTGTCAAAGCAATATTTGTATATCAATGTCAAAAATGAGCGCATAGGCGTATCATTCGGTTCTTATAAATACTAAATTATTTAGAACACTAATTGTATTCACCTTAGAACAAAAAGAAACAGGAAGGAGTATATGCAAAATGACCTTGAGTCCAGAAAGGAGCTAGCATATGGCGGCCAATTGTCAATTTTAATTTTCGTTTCCAATGACGTACCGTAAAAAAATAAAATGAATATTAGGGTTTTTATTTTGAATCAATTCTAACCAATCAAGTATGTGAATAAATTTATTGTTTTAAATCATTTTGTATTTATAAAAACCGAATGATACGCCTATGCGCTCATTTTTGACATTTATATGCAAAAATTGCTTTGACAGCATACTGTAAACATAAACAAGAGTCATACAAGGAGCTTTAAGATGGCCGACATTCGTCGCAAATTTTCCTTAAAGGTAATATATGACAGACTCCTTCCTGTTTCTTTTTGTTCTAAGGTATTCACACACTTGATTCGTTAAAATGTATTAAAAATGAAAAGCTTGATATAATTTTTATTTTTTTTTCGGTACGTCAATGGAAACGAAAATTAAAATTGACAATTGGCCGCCATTGCAAGCTTCTTACTGGACTCAAGGTCATTTTGCATATACTCGTTCCTGTATCTTTTTGTTCTAAGGTACTAATAATTCGTGATGAGTACCTATATCAAAATTTTTCTCCTAAACTTATAACATGAATAGTTTCTGATATATAGCCGAGAGTCAGTTTAATTAGTAATTTAAGAGATAAATAAAATAAATATATAGACAAGAGAGAGCTTTGTTACATGTAAGGTAAGTCCTTTTCACGAAGTTTTTTAAACATTCGAGAGAGAAAACTTTTTAGTACTGATGTTAGTATCACAAAAAATTGAATAGTTTCCTCAGCTACTTATAATGCTTAGTTACTTATATCTCATCTAAATTTGCCTGTTAGACAATTTCATCTGTTATTATCTATAATCTTGAATTTCCAGTTTGAATTACCTACTTTTACATCGAATAAAAAATGTTACAATATTTAATTAATTATAACAATACGAAAAAGGAAAAGATTTATTATTATTTTAAATAAAAAAATAAGGTAAGTTCTGTTGTATATTTTGAATATTCAATACAAACATGGACTGAATAGCCCATGCAGCTCGAGGCCCTATAATAAAGAATTTGAGGTTAGGAGTTTCGTGGGCTGGCACCCTCCTTCCCGCTTTATATTAAGAGTAAGAGGGGTTAATGGTTTATGTTTATTAGACGTTAGGCACACGGCGTCCAAAGATTATCCACCTAGATAAATAATTATTTTATTTAGTTTATATGTTTATATGTTTATATAACGGTGAGTAGTTTTATATATTTTGTAGATCAATCTTGATCAAATAAGAGCCGGTTTTATAGGTTAACCTTGTGGGAAGGGTTAGGTATAATCATGCCGCGAGATTTTTGTAATTTATCGAATCGCCAAAAACGACGAGTTCTAAATAATTTAGATGCAGAATTTTTTAAAAGCAGTAAAATATCAAAAGTGTTGGAAGCCTCAGATGTTTCTATTTCTGACAATGAAAAATTACATTGTGATGTTCAGAAAGTAGTCGATTTAGAATTAACAAATGACGAAACACTAAATTTACCTCCGTATTCATTAGTGCACAATGCTACGAAATAAATAATTATAGTAATCAGGTTCAAAGTAATATTTTACTTAAAATTAAAGAGAATATTGAAAAAGAATCATTACAAGATGATTTAAAGTAATGCTTTAGTAAACATAACATAAAAAACTATATCATGCTGATCTTTACAATAACTTAATATATTTGTGTTACAATTACGTCTTATCTATGTATAAAATGAAGACTCAATCAAAACAAACAGTTTAATAGTGAACTTCCAAGATTTATTTGTTCATTAACAACTTTAAATTGTGGATCTGCTAGATGTCTTATTCAAGGAAATCTAAATTTTGTTTTTTATCACAAGTGTGTAGTATTTGGATGTCATTGGTGTGTAAGAGTGAGGTTGGATGTTCAAGTAGGTGTTTTGCATAATTTAACTTATTTCTACTCATCCTACTCATTGGACTTGATTGCTAGAGCAAAGAGGCAACGGTGAAAGGGGCGACCAGAGAAGAAGTACAGGAATGGTTAGATGAGGAAAGCAGGTGGTAGAATTATGAAGTAGCGTTAAAAGGGGTGAGTAGTAGTAGTAGGGGAGATTGGATGGACCGGAAGTTTGGCGAGGTAAACTTTTTGACTCAGGTGCTGACTGGACCTGGGTCAAGAGTAGACTATCTTCATAAGATTGGGAAGAGAAAGACAGGAATGTGTGAAAGATGTAAAGTTGAGGATGATGTTGGGCACGTATTTAGATGTTGAAAGAGTAAGGAAGTATTAACAAAAATGGAGAGTAAACCTGGGGAGGCGGTGTATTAAGAAATGGGACTGTTGTTGAGTTTGCGAGTTGCAGGGGTAAAAAAAATGCGTGAGGGACCATCGCCCGTCTAGAAGTATGCTAATTGAAACACTATATGGGTCCTGGACAAGATCTATTGAAACATGAGTTTTCCATCTCAGCCCAAATAAAAAAAAATCTCACCAAGCTCCTAGAGATACAATAGATTGTTTCAGAAGACTAACCTAACCTAACCTAACCTTAGATAAAGTCTGTAAGGAACTGGAAAAGAAGCAAACGATCGGAGACCAATCTCCCTCTGATCGAACCCCAAACAGATTTTCTGAATTTATCAAACAGTGATAAAACCAACGATCACGTGTATGGCTCGGTGGCCTGTTGGTCCAAGGGACTCCAGAAATCCACCAGAGCAAGTTTGTCTGGACTTCAGCGACTGGCATGCGTGGCCATTACTACCCCGACAGCAGCAATGGAGATCATCCTGGATCTAACCCCACTCCATTTACTATTGGAGAAGGAGGCCAGGATGGTGTCCTATAGGCTTCTGTCGGTGGATAGTCAAGTGAAAGGGGAGAGGCTCTGGGACCACTCGGGCCTGATGCGTGAAATTAAAGATCACCACACGCTTGGGATGGTCTCAGATATCCTAGCTACCCTGAAGCACGTAGAACAGTCCTTTAAAGTTCTCTTTCCGAAAAGAGACGAATGGGAAAAGGGAATCATCTCTTTCTCTGGAACAGTGTGCAAGAGAGCTGATAAATCACCCTTTTGTAAACAAAAACATACATATTGTATCAGATAGCCACGCAGCTCTTAAGGCACTGAGCTTCAAACGGCTTAATTCAAAGTTGGTATGGAACTGTATTAAATCCTTAGAACGTCTTGGTTCCAACAACAGGGTAACTTTGCTCTGGGCACCAGGATATAGCGGAGTGGTGGGTAACATAAAAGCCGACACTCTTGCCAAAAAAGGAACAGAGTTTAGATTCATAGGACCTGAACCATTCTTTGGCATTACCAAAAGTACTGCCAAAGATATTATCTCCGGTTTGACAAAGAGGAAAATCCTCATGTACTGGAATGACATCCCCGGACTAATCCATTCGAAGGCTTTCATTTCCAAACCCTCGAAAAATATAGCTAAGCAGATTCTGGAGTAGAATAGGAAAGACCTACGCATTCTTATAGGACTGCTTACGGGACACTATCGTCTAAGATACCACCGCAGACAACCATTGAATTCGCAAGAAGGATTGGCTTGTATGGCGATTTATAACCTTAGGGGTGAGCCACAACAGACCCAACGGTGGTCGTAGTGGAGGGGTGGTTGAGCGCCCCACTCACATTGAACCTAACCTAAACACTTGGTGGAATTTTGTTTAAAATCTGTAAAAGATCATTTTTGGAAAATATTTGGTATTTGGTTAAAACTCCAGTAAAAGCAACGATTTACATATTTAACTTTTACGTGAAATTGTTTATGTGAATTAAACTTTAATTATAATAAAATATTACCTTTTTGCGTAGCTCTAAATTCTTCATTGTACATGTGCCATATTTTAGCGTGTGCTCTTAACAAATTAATAGCGCAGTGGTAAGCCTTATCGGCACCATCCCATATACAAACTTCATACGGTTCATTAATAGTAAACCAATATTTAACATCTGGTCCGAATTCTTTGAAGAGGATTCTGGCTAAATTTGTTATCCAATCAGGAAAAGAAGGGCTGTAATAACCACCTACGTCGGCCAGACATTGAGGAAGATCTCCATGACTTATTGTTATTAAAGGTTCAATATTATTCGCTTTTAATTCAGCTATCAAGTTTTTATAGTAATTAACGCCCAGTGGATTTACGTAATCGTCAGTACCTTAAAAAAATCATATTTTTTTGTAATTGTCAGAAAATGCACACATAGAATGCAAAAGACATAGAAGATAACAATAAGGACATTAATAAGGAGTATAACATTCTTATATAAGAATATATAAGAATAATAAAAAAACTCTCCGTTTTAACGTAGCTTCCAAGTTTAATTGAAAAAATTAGGTTTTTAATTACAATGACGGCCGTTTCGCTAAAATTAGCTAATCTTTTCAGATCCTTTCCAACGAAGTTGTAGCTGTCAAGGGTTGAAAGAGGTGACAATTTTTTTATGTTATAAAATACCTCTATTAAGATAAAAATTGACGGTCGGAGCATGTTTCATCTTTGTCTTAAATAACAGAATTTACTAGAGGGGGTAAGACTTACCATTCACACTGTATTGATCACAGAAAATGTATATGCTTGAGTGTTTTTAAAGCTTTTAACTTTTTTAAGTTAATTCATGATTTGGTATAAAACTATTCGACATTAAAATATACGAAGTTGTGAAATTATTTAAAATATTCCCAACTATCTGTAAGTCGTAGTTTAATACAATTTTACATTTTTTTTATTCTTTTGTATTTCATTCTCCACAAATATGTAGCGTATTCAAAATACAAAATGTATTGCTGTCGTTTTCATTCTATGCCCTCTATTGTCTTTGCTTCTTATTAAAAGCATTATTGTCCATTTATCTATCTATTTCTGTTTTCATTTTTAATCCAAAATGTCGTTTTTGTAATTTTATTAAATAATAAAATATTAATTTTTATATTGGGTAATCAAATCTGCTACCGATATCAAAGATTAAATCATCAAATCTATCAATAAGCCAGTAAAAAAAGAATCAAGTATATTTTTGAAATTATTTTTGATAAAAGTAAACTGTTTATCTACTATTAATAAGTATTTTTTTATTGATAGAAAAGATTAATTATGAATAAGTTATCTGATTCCGAAAAAAATAGATACAAGGGTATTAAAATATTTAATAAATGTCCAATATACAAACACCCCCAGGGTGGTTGCGGAGTTCAAATCATTTTCACTTTTGAAGTGCAAAATTGTATGCAAATATATCTTTTTACTATTTTATTTTGCTGGTTTAACCAAATTTATTTGCATTTTTTACGTATGTCTGATAAGAAAAAAAATTAATATGATTACCATTAGGTAGTATTCTCGGCCAAGATATTGAAAAACGATAATGACTAACTCCAATTGCTTTCAGAAGAGCAACATCTTCTTTGTACTTATGATAAGAATCACAAGCAATATCTGCAGTGCTGTTATCTTTTATTACTGAAGGAACTATATGATTTTTAGTATCCCAAACGCTTGGAGTTTTGCCATCTTCATTCCATGCACCTAACAAAATCCAAAAATAATTAATACATTAATTTAATAAAAATAGAAATACGTTGCGTAGTAACATATTTAAAAGATTTTCATGATACGAAGAGCGCAAGCGTAGCTGTCATATGTCATATTGTCATAGTGTAGTGATGTTATTTGCCGTTATTTGCTAATAAAAAAAATGACGAGCTTCCAGTGACTTCCGTTTCACATGACATGACAATGACAAGGTTACGAATAATACTTGTGCTGATTTGATAATAAGTATTGTGTTGTAAAAATCGCTATAAAATTATTTGGATGTCAATTGAGGCTATCAGCGCAAAAGAGGTGTAACCCCCGGCACTGCACTTAGGAAAAATAGGATTTAAAATTTGCTAAGATAGATTTGTTTTTATTAATTTATTTTTTATTTAGCGCCATCTGTTGTTTTGATAACAAAAGGTGGCTTACTCCACTTTTGTATTCAAAGTTAATAATGTATGAAATGTAGTTTACACCAAAACTGCAACCAACACAAATAGTGGGTTACACCACTTTTGCGCTGATAGCCTCAATTGATTGCCAATATTGAATAAGTACGTGGACTATTAAATAAGTAAGGAAATTTTTTTTTCTTTTTGTCTTTGCATGATCGATGAACAGTTATTTTTTCTTACCTTGCTTTGCACTACGTATTTTTTTAATGTCACCTTACCTTCGATTTGGAAAGCAGCAGTTGCACACCCAAAGATAAAATCAGGAGGAAACCTTTTGTTATTTAATTCACATAAACTGAAAACATGATAAATGTTATTAATAAACTCCTTATGAATTACAGCTTTATATGTTAAGTTGGTGCAGTAAAAAGATTCACTTTTTGATAAGTTACACTAAAAAGCAAAATTATAACCAAAGTCCTTTGCTTTTTTCTCTATTTATTAATAATCTACAATATATACTACGGTATCCGTAGAAAGTTATATCTTTGGATTGAGAATTTTTTATCTGATAGGTTAGATTAGGTTAAAATTCGGAGCCTTTTTTTACTGAGGTTGAGGCAGCTAAGAGATCTCTTCTGGTCATAGTTCCCCACTAGTATCTTAGATTGCCTCATTCCTTCCAGCTGATTCCAGTACCGGGATTTTTCCTTCTCCATTTCTTCCCTTAGTTTTCCTAAGATTACTCTACTGCTGATCCCAAATGTGGGGTTTCAGCTCCTTTTTTTGCCCGCTTGTCTGCTGTTTCGTTCCCCTCTATTCCTATGTGTCCCGGGACCCATAGAAGGGTAACAGTGTTCTTCTGGCCTAGTTCATTTAGTTTGCCTAGGCATTCCCAAACCATCTTCGAACTGATTATAATTCGAAAATGTACAGCGTAAAGCTACAAGACTCGCATTCAGCCGCGTAAGACCCTCTTATGAAGATAGACTCGCCATGGCTCATCTAACCACTTTCGAGCATCGTCGCATTCGTGGTGATCTAATTATGTCCTTCCGAATACTAAAATACAACTTTGGAAACCTGAATACTTTATTTACGATAAACCACGATGAAAGATTAAGAGGCCAACAATACAAATTAAAAAAGGAACAGGCAATAGCAAGGTCTAGGGTAAACTTCTTGCCTAATAGGATATTTAACATTTGGAACAATTTGAATCGAGACACCATATCTGCAACTACAATTAACACCTTTAAGAACCGACCTGATACCACAATATTTCATATATATGATTATTAACTTAATGTAAAATATCTTTATTTTTTTTTTCGTGTAATTTTCAGTAGTTTTAAATTGTTACCAATAATAATAATATAATAATAATAGAAAAAAATAGTAAACATTACAATTCACTAGAAGTCCGTTAGACTCTCATTTACTATTTTTACGAAACAAAACCGCATAGACAAGAATTCTTAAACAATTAACCAGCTCTGTTGGAATAAAGCTTAAAACTTCAAGAGGTAAAGTTGGAAGTCATAGGCAATTCATTTAATAATTTGAAAACTTTTCCCTTAAAAACTCTCGTTTTTAGATAGATGGCCTTGAATGAAATCAAAGATCTAAAAGTGAAAGATGACAAGGTGCCAACGTGGCACTAAGGATTTCTGGACGTACAGAAATATAGGTAACTAAATTTGCAAAAAATAAAATATTTAAATAAATTCCCAAAAATTAAGGATTATTAAAAGGATTTATATAATAATTATTTCTTACTTCTTAACATAAAGCTTACTTACCTAAAATTCAAAAGTAATATAGCAGAAACAATTCTCAACCAATACATTTTTATTTATTATTTTAAAACTTAAAACAAATTATTATTTATATTAATTAGGTAGATCGTATCAAATCTTCGAGTGAGTTATCGCATATATTTAAATCATTATAAACAACTTGAATTTATCAAACCAATCGTGTGGCAATTTAAAGTGTTTGAATCAAATTTTAAAATATTAGCATTATATCAAAATATGGATATTAGAGAATTAATTTTATATAGACCTCAATGACGCTTGAAAATGATTTCCTTTGAAACCATTACTGAATAAAATAATTACGTTAAGACATAACAAGTAAAAATTCTTAGTATGAGTAAATAGTAAAGAGTCTCAATGTATCTAGGGCGTGGCAAACCAGGGGCCACAGGCGCAAGGTCTGCAAGGGCGCAGATGAAGAGCCTTAAGAGCGGATGGTTCAGATAATACGTTATGTGCATGTTCTTTCTTTCTTGTCATAGACAAAGACCATTCTGCCTTTAAAAATTTATTGACGTTTTGTGTTTGTTTTATTAAAACTTTCTTCAACAACCTGATCAATCAACTATTTTTCAAATCAAAAACTAAAAAACAATCCATGCAAACAAAACGATTATTAAATTTATTGTACTAACCCTTACTTTTTGGAAGTTACGTTATAACGAAGAGTTTTTTATTATTCTTAAAACGATTATTACACGCAAGGCTCGCACAAATTTGGTGCCCAACGTAGGGAAAAATGCAAAATTAAATAATGTTTTATTGACTTTATAAATACTCGCGAAAAGAACATTTGACGTTCTTGCAAAAGAAATCTTGGAAAAATTGGTTAGAAAGAGCTTCTAGCTAAGAATCCAAGAACTGTACCTGTTCCTCATCTCACCTTGATTTACCTGTCAACTCAATTTACCTTATCTCACCTTGATTTACCTTAATTTTTCTTACCTTGATTTACCTGTCAACTCAATTTACCTTGTCAGCGCGGGGCCCCGCGCTTGGATTCTTAGCCAGAAGCTCTTTCTAGGTCTCTTCACAGAAGTGGATGGAAGCTTACCAATGTGTCACAGAACCCCGCCATTATACTACTACTCAGGTTAATTACTTCTTTGCAACAGGTACAGTTCTTGGATTCTTAGCCAGAAGCTCTTTCTAGGTCTCTTCACAGAAGTGGATGGAAGCTTACCAATGTGTCACAGAACCCCGCCATTATACTACTACTCAGGTTAATTACTTCTTTGCAACAGGTACAGTTCTTGGATTCTTAGCCAGAAGCTCTTTCTAGGTCTCTTCACAGAAGTGGATGGAAGCTTACCAATGTGTCACAGAACCCCGCCATTATACTACTACTCAGGTTAATTACTTCTTTGCAACAGGTACAGTTCTTGGATTCTTAGCCAGAAGCTCTTTCTAGGTCTCTTCACAGAAGTGGTTAGGTTAGGTGGCAGAATTGGCTCTAGAAAGTCTGTATGATCCCAAAGACACATACGCAAAAATACCTAAAACACGCATTGGCTTGTTACCACCCGTTAATGCCCTATGATGTTGGAAAGAAAGGTAAGGGAGTTAAGTCATCAGTTGTTAATAATAATATTACCTTTGAGGATTATGTTGAATGCATAGATAGCTAGCAACGTCGCTCATCAGAGTCTGGCTTGTATTCGTTGATCATCCTAATGTCTTTTGGTCTTACTTCTTTGTGTATTGGTGGTGTCTGGTCCATAAGGATGCTGGGAATGACCCTTTGACTCGTACCATTGATATTTCTAACATACCCTGTATATGTCGTATCTAAGACCTTAGACCCGTACCATTGATATTTCTAACATACCATGTAGGTATATGCCGTAACAGGACCCGTACCATTGATATTTCTAACATACCCTGTATATATCATATCTAGGGCCCGTAACATTGATATTTTTAACATACCCTGTGTATCTAGGGCCTTTGACCCGTACCATTGTATACCATACCCTGTATACACGACAATGGCGACTTCTTACCTCTATAGTACAGCCTCTATACTTACCATTGCATTCTTTCTGTTATACTTTTCTGTTATACTCTGTATACACCTTATGTCTTTTCACGTGCCGGTTGTGGTTTTTCTTATCGGTGTTTGAAAAACAATTACAAATCATTTTAAGAGATACGTTGTTATTCTTATCGGGTCTCGATAATTTTTAATTTGCTAGTGCCTAAATGGTGTGGTGCGCAGTATACCTAAAGGCGTCTTTTTCATATATCCACTATTCAAAATTATGCGTAAATGGCGGATTCAGTAACTTCGCTCCTTCGGCTCTCTCGCTGGTAATGCCTTTTTAACGTCAGAGTGACGTCATAGAAGGTGTGTCACGTGATCTGTTTGTTGGCCTTTCTGACTTGCCCGCCCACCTGTCCTTTTGACTGCGTTGGCTTGTTACCACCCGTTAATGCCCTTTTGACCTTATACGTTGCGTTGGAGTATTCGTTGCCGCCCATTAATGCCTTTTAGTCTTGGTACGCTTTTTAACATACTCTATATATGTCGTATCTAGGACCTTTGACCCGTACCATGATATTAAGAAATACCTTGTTATTCAGGGTTTTCTTATGGGGTCTCTAGAGAGTGCCTAAATGGCGTGGTGCGCAGTATACCTAAACGCGTCTTTTTCATATATCCACTAGTGAAAATTGTGCGCAAAGTGCGGATTCAGTAGCTTCACTACCTCGGCTCTCTCGCTGGTAATGCCTTTTTGACTTGTGAGTGACGTCATAGAAGGTGTGTCACGTGATCTGTTTGTTGGCCTTTGCTCGCCCACCCATGCCAGTACAAACACCCGGGGACCAAAAATGGCGAAATGGACTAAAAATGGCGGCGCACCGACATGTGGCCCTCCCTATGACAACGTTCGAAATTCCCGCCTCCCCCGTGGCGCGATCTACATTACCGACTGACATGTGGCTGGCGGCAGGGAGATGGCGACATGAGCGGTGTATCTTTCTCTCTCATACACATTGATTTTCCTATATTTGTTTTCAAACCAGGCAACCCGCAATACAAACTCGTTGCGTTCTTTAATAATTCTAATAAAATTCGTTCCAGTCGCTCAATTATTTAATCATTATAATATAACACAACGATTCCAAATAAACAACTGGTCCACAATTCAGAACCACAGTCCGACAGTTCAGAACCCTTCCAGAACCGATTGTCTCTCTCATACACATTGATTTGTCTATCTGTCTCTCTCTAACACATTGATTTCCCTATATCTGTAGTAGAACTGTCCTAGTATTTTCTACTGTTGGGACAACCCAAATGTAGGTAATTCGAGTACATCGTGATTTACACTATCAAATGCTTTTCGAAAGTCTGTATAAACTGTATCCATTTGAGACTTAACACCCAATGTTTCGAATACTTGATTTCCAAAAATTAATAAATTTGTGTATATAGATTTATTTGACATAAAACCGTGTTGTTGTGGTACTAGGTAGATACTTTTCTATAAAGTGTGTAAAATCCAAATGGAATAAATTAATTTTTTTTATGTTAATTTTTGCATTAAATTTAAAAACAATAACATTTTTGAATAGAGAATGAAGAGACCTTTCAAATGATATATCACAAGTCTATACTTTCCATTTAAAAAATTGGGGGTTGTACCTGTCATTCTAAGGGGGTTGAAGGTAGGGGTTGCATTTTCACGTTAAAGAATGTCAAGTTATAATTTAAATTTGACGTGTTTCGGGATTTTTTATAAATATGTACAGTAACCGAAATAATGAATTTATTCCATTTGGCTTTTACACACTGTATAATTATAGAATTTATTGTATATAATTTGCTCAAATAATTTGGATAGTGCGCACATTATTGAAATAAGCCGGTAATTTTCTATATTCGTTTTTTCACCAGATTTATAAATTGGTGTAGTAATAGCAGTTTTCCATTAAAGTGGAAATACTTTTGTTTTAATAATTAAATTGAAAATATATTTAAGAGGTTTTATAAGCCATTTGCTACAACCTTTCAATATATAAGGTGTGTTACACCTTCCTCCTATGCGCAATACTTGGTGTTCCCAAGTAGGGTAATCCTACACTTGCTTACCTGCTCATTAATAGATACTATGACACAAAATTTTAAGGTACATAAAACATGAAACGTGTGTCACGAGCTCTTCGACTATAAAGTTCATTTGTAACTCAAACAGAATAAAAATAAATTTTATTTTATTATTGATTTTACTTAATCTATACAATTATCAACAATACAACGAGTTTCGCAAACTTTTTGATAGTAATATGAAGAATCCTTTCTGATCCTAGTTCTATTAGGATCGTTCATGTCAACATAAACTAAGCCAAATTTCGCCCTAAAAATAAAATAAAATAAATTTATTTTTAGTAAAAATGTTTGTTAAGGGATATCCGTCAACCTTTAAATGTGTTTTCCTTTAAAATATCAGTATTCAAATCCGCAACAGCAAGCCTATCCTAATACAATTATAAATACCGATTACGGTATTTAAATCTATAGAACTACAATATGTTGTTCCCTTGGTACAAGAAGTAAAAAAAATGAAAAAACGTCAATCCAAAATTAATGACAAGTTCCTGTCTACACCTACTATAACCAAATATCACAAAGCTGCAGAGGGTACCTATAAGGGAATTATTGATACCTTGCCCTATAAGGTAATCCCCTAATAAAGTTAAGCCTTATTTAAATAAAGCAAAACCTTAACAGCCTTACCAATAAACGGAGTATATATATTTTATACCGAGAATAAATTCGGAATAAGCAAAATGTCTACCAATAAATATGGAATAACTTATACTCGGTATAAAAACTCGGTATAAAGTTATACCTACCCTAAGTCTTGTTTAAGTACAGTATAACCTAAAAAATATGTTTGCGATAATAGGTATTAATAAATATGGACATAGATATGGAAAATACAAGAAAAAGAAAAGACCTATTTACAATATATTTTAACTAAGAGTTTAGAGAAAAATATAAGTTTTCAAAACAAGGAGTCAGATTTTTAAATGAACTAATAGGGAATTTTCTAAATATGGACAGACGAGGAGGCGGCTTATCCTCCACTTTACAGATACTGACAGCTTTAAGATATTGGGGTCGGAACCAAGATGGTAAGGAATGATTTGTCTACATTCTTTACATAATATGGACTACCTAAGCTCTGATGTCACAACTTTTTCAAACAAATCTAGGTATTAAAAGAGATTTTTAATTTATGTTTTGCTAGAAATAAGTAAAAAGTGATCAGTTAAAGACATTTTTATAATAAAATCTGCAAGGTAAGGTAAATTTCGACCAATTCCACAAAGTTAGAGCTTTTCTCAAACAAAATTTTATAAATGATAAAGCAAAAAAATCTAAAACACTATCACAAGAAGAGTAAATGTCACATGATATTTTTATTTTGTGGTTCACTGTTAATATAGAGTGATCATTATTAGAAATAAGTACAAAGGGATCAGTAAAAGACTTATTTATAAGAAAATCTGCAAGGTAAGGTTTGCTAACAGAAAATTAAAAATCTCCTATGACAATTATGCGCACGCGCATTCTGTTTGTTTGGAAATATTTTTATGACCACGCCTCGAGTGAAGTCATACTTAGGCAGTCTATTTGAATTTGTATGATAATTTATTGTTTTGTTCATTGGCAAAGTATTATAGTTTTTCTATAAGTTGTTTAGTATACTTTTTGGATTAATTGTAGTTACTGTTAGTTTATTGTTAGTTTAATATTTATTAGAAATCTATTTTGTTAAGCAGAAAAAATTGGTAAGTCATATGTAATATGGACATATTGTAACAGTACATAGCAGGATATACATGAAGTGTGAATCAACCATAGGAATGAAACTGTTTGGTTTCAGAAACGGCTTGGGTACACGAGAAGCCTTATTCAGTCTACAAATATTGGCTCAGAAGTGCTACGACCAACAAAAGGATCTGCATATATGTTTTATAGACTTTGAAAAAGCGTTTGACCACGTAAATCATGAAAAATTATTTATCACCCTCGGAAATGTAGTACAGACGGTAAGGATATAAGAAAGCTGCCTCCCAAAATGTTTTAGGAACTGACACACTTATCAGTTTACCAGCATCAAAGGTGGTTGACCTAGAAAAGGAACGCTTCGACATTAAATAGGAAATACGCTAATGTCGCCATAATTCCGTCTCATCCATTTCATGAATGAGAGATAAAGTTGGATAATGTATGACTTAACGACAAAGGATGGTTGAAAAAACTATAGGCTGATTGACGAGCTAGTAGGTAAGCTCAATTTTAGGACGCTAAGTGGCCTAAGTGCGATCCACTCTTTGAGAGTTACATATGTAGAAGATGCATACGGCATATAATTTGTCAAGGATTCTACATTTTTATGTGTTGATGATTATTGTACTGGTACTTACAAGTAGCCCGTGATCCATTCAAAATTATCTAATAAGCTCCAGGCATTGTAACCGAATACTTTAACATGATCGTAATCCATTGCATCTTTTATGGAACTCAAATAGTCCTAAAATAATTATTTAACATCTGTAGTTCTTTCATATCTTTAAATAACTCTGCTAGTTCTTTTTCATTTCAATCCTCATTGATTTTTTAAAATAATAATAAAATAAAAGAGTAAAACTTACTCGCAAATAATTAATTCTAATTTGATCGTCTAGTTGACCAGTTGAATCAGGGTACCCATTTTCTGTTATCAGGAAATCTGGATCAAAGTATTCATTTTTTAACCAGTTTAATATTTTTCGGATTCCCCAAGGAACAACCTAAGTACATTAAATATTAAATAATTTTTACTCGATACAAAAAACAACGCTCATTGAAAAGTAACAGTCATTAAGTTTAGCAAAACATTTTTTATATAATAATAATGTTTATGTTGTCATACCTTATGCCAATTTAATGTAGATGGCGGCCAATTATCTGGTTGGAAAGAATAAACACCAATATCTTTATCCGTATCGGGTTGTCCAATTTCGGGTTCTGGAATCGCTCTAACAAGACTAGTTGTGTAGGTATTGATGGAAAAGAAATCATTAGTACCTTTAATATACGCAATTTCTTCGGGAGTAAATTCTGGAAGTCGAGATTCATTAAACCCTTCCAATTTGCTTCTATAGGCTATGCGAGTTTTCATGATTTCGGGCCAATCACCGTAATATAACGGATGGGCGAAAAATCCCCACTAAAAATGTGTAAAACAAATATTGTTTCAAAAACCTATTTAAAAAACATAATTTAAAGTAGGTCCTCTTGCACAAACGCTTGTTAAAGCTGTTAGCTAATAGCCTGTTATCTTTTGACAAATGTATGTGCAACGGTGCGGTGGTGACTCTCTTGTTTCGACGGTAATCTGTGATTTTAATTTTTTAATATGTTTAATTAATTTGTATTTCGCACCCCAAATCTCTTAGACCGATCAGCCTCACATCGTTTGTTCTCAAAACGATGGAAAAAGCTGTAGACAATTACATTAGAACAGAAATCTTGGAACAGGTGCCATTGCACCCCCGTCAACATGCGTACCAAGCGGGAAAGTCCACGGAAACCGCTTTAACACAATCGACTGATGAAATCCAAGACGCTCTGAATAAAAAAGAGACCGTGGTATGTGCCTTTGACAATACGCCACATGAGGCAGTCAAAAGAGCACTGATTGAGAAAGAAGTAGATAGAACGACTTCCATGTGGATGTCGCAACTGCTATCTACAAGAATCGCAGACATTGAGGCAGGACAAGACACTATCTTCATCAATGTGACCAGAGGCTGTCCACAGGGGGGAGTTGCATCCTCGTTTATGTGGAGTCTCACTGTGGGCAGTCTACTTAGTCAATTGACCAGGGAAGGGTATTCCGACGACATGGTTATCCTGGCAAAAGGGGAGTTTGAAAACGTCCTCTGTGATATTGTTCAAAGAAGAATGAACATTGCAAAACAATGGTGTGACTCAGTGGGACTCAGTATCAACCCCACCAAAACCACACTAGTAGCCTTTACAAGGAAAAAGGAACCAAATCATAAAAATAGGGGAGAACATCTTCGAGTGGAAAACAGAGGTAAAATATCTAGGGCTAATCCTAGATAGCAGGTTACTCTGGAATAAACACGAAGACGAAGTAATACACAAAGCAACCAAGTCCCTCATGGTGTGCAGAAACATTGCAGGGAAGAATAATAAAAAACTCTTCGTTCCAACGTAACTTCCAAGTTTATTTGAAAAAATATGTTTTAAATCACAATGACGGCCGTTTCGCTAAGAAGCATCGTCAGATTGACATTTAAGTTACATTTTGTTTGTTTGTAGTTAGGTACCTGATGTATGGTGGTGTTTTCATTTCTGTTATTAATTTCTGTTTCAATCTTACCATTTTTTTTTGTAAATTAATTCCTAAATATTTAAAATTATTTATCAGTTCCAGATTCTCATTTCCAAGCTGCAATGTCGTTTCCGTGTCTTTTCCTCCTATACCTAATCATGATTTTGGATTTTGGATTTTTGGAAAAAATAATTAGAATTCTCTTCTCTTCAGATACATTTGTAGATTAGCAAAGTTGTTCAAATTATACCGTAACTTTTTACAAAAATAATTTATCTCTTCTTGTACGTACTATCGTCAAAGAAAGTGGCCTGACAAATTTAAACTAGAATTGAATGAACCTAATGATTGTGAGCAGGGTCAGCTGCGTTATCGATAATCAATAGGGGTTAATAAGTTTGTCTGAGCGTCTACGATTTCGTCCTACACTGTAAAAAATTAGTTATAAATATTTCAGCAAAATCGGATTACATTGTGTTAAAATAATTTTTGAAGTCTACCAATATTTTAATGCTTTTCTTTCTAGTATTTTCTTTTTGGACACAAAGCTGTAACCATTCATTTTAAAAAAGATTTAAATCAAAAATCATAAAATCATTTGCTTCTTGTAAACGATTGCTTTACTTTCTGTTTTAAATCATGACTCAGAATGGGAAACAGAGATCGTCCTTTAAAGTCAACTCAAAGAGTTTAAAGACTTAAAGGGTTATTAAGCCAAATTCGATAAGAAAATACAAAAATAAATGAAAGAAACACGGAAACTATTGGAAGAAACTAAGAAAGCCTACGGAAAATGATGAAAATTAAGACAACAAGAAAACAATTCAAAATCTTAGGAAATGACTGAGAGACGATAAAGCAAATCAAAGAAAAAAACAGGAAGAAACCAGATCAAGGAGCCCTAATAAGAGGAACGAAAACACCGACCAGCTCTAAAATGACGCAGGCAAACGAAATAATGGAAGACTTCCAAACAATCCAAAAACAACAAAGGAACAGGAAAAACAAAAATAATAAAACGGAAGCCAATAAAGAACCAAGAATAGCAAAAAGGTCACCTATTTTCATAAAAGCAACGAAGAACTTTTCTAGAAGAACTGAATGGACAGGACATACTGGTATACATTTATGGACCCAATGGAGAGGAACGCCAAAATACTAATCCTGACGAAGAAATAGAGGACATACAAAAATACCTAAATGGAAAAAAGTGAGGATAATGAAAATTACCCAACTACTTTGATAAAAGAAAGTTGGCGAATAACGCCCTAGCAACGTTATCGCACTCGGCTTCGCCTCGTGCTTACAATTTTGTCCCTCGTTCGTAATTGCCTCCCTAATCAATGCGTTACATGATTTGTGCCAAAACAGAGGACAATGAAATCAGGAAGCCTGTGAAATACAATCGTGTCATATGAAACAAGTGACAATAGTTGTTAAACATTGTTTATTCTAACAAACTGTCAAAAAGATTCAAAATGGTGCTTACAACACAAGAAATAGTGTATTGTATACCTAGTAGGAAAAGCTTAACATTCCCAGGCGATCGTAAAAATTGCCAGTCGAGGCGCAAGCCGCAAGCCAAAGTGTTGATTTTTTAACGTTTTAAAAAGCCAAAGTAACGTGTAAAATGGTGAGTGATGGAACCCCCCCAGAACTCGCGAAGGCAGTGAATGCTGCATCATTGGAATTTTTACCAGTAAAATCTAGAAATAAGTATAACTATGCATACAACCGCTTCATGGACTACCGTACGAATAAAAATGCAACTTCTTTCTCGGAAAATGTTGTAATGGCATAATTCTTGGAACTTGGTTCCAAGATGAAATCTTCAACTTTATGGGCCAATTATTCAATGCTGAAGGCAACCCGTGCAATTAAACATGATGTGGATATATCTAAATATTCAAAACTTCGGGCATTTCTGAAACGGCAAGCACATGACTATAAGCCAAAAAAATCCAAGATTTTAACTAAAGAGGAAATAAACAAATTTATTCAAGAAGCTCCAGATAAGGAATATTTATTGATTAAGGTAACTTACAAATATAATTTGGATTCTTTACATGCTTATTAAGGATAATAAAAAACTCTTCGTTTTAACAAAACTTATTATCCTTAATAAGATGGACTTCCAAAAAGTAAGGGTTAGTACAATCACTTTACATGCTTATTTATTGTTGTAGGTAGCTGTAATATTTGGAATTTCCGGAGCTTGCAGAATGGACGAACTGGTTAAAATGACTGTACAAGATATACAAGACGTACTATCTAAACTTTTAGTTACCATACCACATTCAAAAACCAATACATCAAGATCATTTATAGTAAACGAAATGTACTTAAACCTATACCGCAAGTATGTCTCTTTAAGACCAAGAGACATGAATACCACTTGGTTTTTTTAAGTACCAAAATGAAAAAGGTTGTAAACAAGTAGTAGGAATTCACCAATTTAGAAACATGCCTAAAATAGTGCCCAGTTATTTGAATTTGCCAAACTCGAAAGAATATACTAGCCACTGTTTTCGCCGGTCTTCTGCCACAATACTTGTTGATTCTGGTGGAAATATTACTAGTTTAAAGAGACTGGGTGGATAGAAATCAACAAACGTCGCTGAAGGATATATAGAAGAGTCTCTTACTAATTAGGAAGAAGTGGCAAATAAAAGTTTCACAGCAGAAAAAAATCAAGAAAGTAAATCTAATATTTCTAATACTGCAGTAACGCCCAATATTAGTTATTGTCATACAAATAAAATTATTAGTTTGGAAAATATTCAACAAAATAATGTTATTAGTTCTCAAGTTCTTCCAGTTTTCAATACTTGTACTAATTGTCAAATAACAGTAAATAAAACAAATAATAAGCAATACTTTTAAAATATAATGTTAACCTTGTTTGTGCTGAAAGTTTTAAAAATAAAATTGTTTAGGAAAAAACCTGCTCACATTTATGTTATAAAGTTTACTGTATGGAAATAACATTTCCTTACAGTACAGAAATGAATATTTCCTTACTGTTATTTTCGGTTGCCAGGCAACAATCAAGTTGGAGGAAATATTTACTTTTTCTTTCAAATATGTTGTCAAAAATGTTATTTCTTATCGATTTTCGGAAAAAATATTTATTATTGAGTATTATGTCCACTCATACGGGAATGGACGATCAAACGGACCTAGTTTGTTAATAGTTGCCAATCAATTTCGGAAAGAGTTTCAGTAGCCTACACCGGCTAATAAAGACTTGTTAAGAGTAGTTGCGAAATTTCGACGAACAGGAAGCCTTCTAACTTAACGCAAAAGCTGTACTGGTCGTGCAGTTACCGTGACAACAAATACGAATCAAGGAAGGCTATTTTAACAGGTGTTAGAATCCCCAAAAAGAAGTATTCGCAGAACATCTCTAAAAATGAATTTGAGAAGAATGTTTAAGAAGATTGGTTGGTTTTTACAGTGTCAGGTAATGGATTATTGGGCTCTTACTTCGTGGAAGAAGAGCATAAAGCTTTAGTTTTTCAGTGTCGTTTGTTTTGGCGCACACTGGATTATAATATATCTGGTTCATAATTTATAATTTCATAATTACTCACAGAAAATTGTAGCATTGTTTCAGAAGCAGCAATATCTTCAGTACTATTCGTTTCGGGTTCGTACCAATTTAAATTTAGCACCATTGAAAGTTTACCTAAAATAAATTGTTATAATTTTGCTAAGTATTAATTGTTAAAAATAGTATTTCTACGACTTAACATCAACTTAAAACCACTTTAAGATATATTTCAAAAATATTCTTATCACTTTAACCTTTTGATATTCTCTTTGGTTAGGTTAGTTTAGGTTAGGTTAGGTTAGGTTAGGTTAGGTTAGGTTAGGTTAGGTTAGGTTAGGTTAGTGCTTCCTCTGAAGTTCACCAGAAACGTCATTAAAACAAAACACTTAGGAACACATAGGATATTTGTTTTATATTTCCAGATACAATATTCATTAAATAATGTAGTGGGAGAGTAGGCTTGCGGTTGTTATTTTGGTGGAGCATTGGTTACATAGAGGGGAAGGTGAACGGGACATGAGGTAGCTGTGGGTCATACGCAAAGCCGTCTTTAACTTATTGGAGGCTCTGGGCATATTAAGATAATGGGGCCCCTATGACTTTGACAGAACACTATTTTGTTGGAATAAACAAAGAAAGTAGATGAGCAAGTTTCTAGATTCATTTTTATTGACAGTCACATTAAATGAATAGATAATCTAATATAATTTTGTTTGAATAAAAAAAGAAAGTAGATAAGCAAGCTTCTAGATTTATTTTTATTGACAGTCACATTAAATGAATAGATAATGTAATATAATCCACGAGGGGGCCCCTATCGATCACGGGGCCCTGGGCACTTGCCCAGAGTGTCCAGTGGGAAAGAGGGGTCTGGTCATACGAGTATGACCTATGCGAAGGTGTCTTGTTGTTGATATCTCAAAAAAACTTACCTTTTTGTATGGCTCGAAAATTTGTATCGTACAAATGCCAAATTTTAGCGTGTGCTTTTAACAAATTAGCAGCGCAGTGATAAGCTTTTTCGGCACCAGTATATATGCAGGCTTCGTGTGGTTCATTAATGGTTAACCAATATTTGACGTCTCGTCCGAATTCTCTAAAAGCAACTCTGGCAAAATTTGCCATCCAATCAGGAAAAGATGAGTTAAAATAGCCACCTTTATCCTCGAGAACTTGAGGAAGATCTCCGTGAAGTAATGTTATAATCGGATCAATATTGTTGGCCTTCAGTTCAGATATCAAGTTTTTATAATAAGTGACACCAAGCGGATTGATATAATCGTCAAAACCTTAAACGTAATAGTAGTAGATTAAATTTAAATAAAAACTTTTGTGTTTCAATGAAACAATGGTTGTTAGTGTCTGCCTTTTTATTATTAACGTTAACTCACCTAAAATAATATGACCGCAATTCGTTCATGATAATTAACAGAACAGTCAAACATAAAAAAAGAAACATGAAAGTATGATATGACATAATTGACATCCCGACTGATGGATGACAAGTAGAGTTAGAAAATACATGACACTCCTCCTCCTTTTTATTAGGACCGTCAGGGTGAGTACCTAATAGGAGCACGTTCCGACCTTCGGACTCTAGTTGGTACCGGATCCCTGGTTTGATCATCTGTCATGGTTGGTGGTGTCTGCCTTGCTGCTTGATAATCATCTAACGCCGGTGGTGTAGTCGGCCTAGCTGCTTGATCCTCATCTGTCGGTGTTGGCAAAGCGTCCATGGGTTCGATGATAGCTGATCCCTCGGAAAGATGTATCTGGCGTGGTCTAGGGGGAAAAGGTTCCTGGTTCCCTAATGCAGCATGTGCTCCAGAAAATGACCTGATTTGGTCAATGTAGCGCTTAAAGCGTTTTCTTTATATACAATCTCATAGTGGAGATCTCCGATGCGATGATGGTGCCAGGTAGCCACTTGGCCATTCTGGGGTTGCCTGATAAAAAATAGACAGATTGGCCTGCTGCAAGTGTCCGCCATGCTGGATGTCTCAATTGGTGCTTCTCGCGCATCTTGGTCTGGACATCTTCGGGCCTCACTAGATTGAGGCGAGTTCAGAGTTCTCGCCCCAGAAATAATTGTGACGAGGATTGCCCTGTAGTTGAATGTAGCGCCTTCCGAAACTGACGCTAATCAGCGAAACGGCCGTCATTGTAATTCAAAACATAATTTTTCAAATAAACTTGTTAAGTTAAGTTAAGTTCAAACGAAGAGTTTTTACTATTCTTGACGCAAGAACTCGTTTAGATTGTGCTGCAGGGTGCATTTGGTATTGTTCATAGCGTACAGGGCGTGTTTCACCATCTGGACATAGCGCTCTGGCTGACCGTTGTCGGAGACGACCGTGATTGGGGAACCATACGATGCGAATAAGCTGTCCAGTAATCCGATTTATGCGGCTGCTGTCGTGGAAGTCGTTGGTTTGACCTCAAGCCACTTACTGTAAGCATCTACAACAATAAGGAGCATGGTGTCGGCTACTGGCCCAGCATAGTCTATGCGTTCCCACGGTGCTTTTGGGTATTCCCAATGGTGGTCTCTACATTTAGGGGATGCATGCGCATGGGTTGCACATGTAGTGCACGTTTTGGCGATCTTTTCGGTGTCGGCATCGATGCCTGGCCAGAAGACGAAGGAGCGTGCCATTCCTTTCTTTTTTACGATTCCCAAGTGCGTAGATCGTTGAGGATAATATCTTGTAGAACTGGTGGGATTACTACTCGGTGTTCGAACATCAGGCGGCGAGTGTGTACTTGCCCTCTGGTGCCTTGAAGCTGTGCCGGGCAAGGTCTTGACCCTCGGTCCAGAGTTGTAAAATCCTACCCATATGCACGTTTCCCGTGCAATGCTCTCAGCTGTGGCGACCAGCTGCCGGGTTTGATTGACTGTAAACTGTAAAAGTCATTTACCTCTTCCCTCTTATGGAATGACTCTTGGTGGCGGTAACGCTGTTGAACAATAATCGACATTTGCATTTTGCTTTGACGTCTTGAAGATGATGTCGTGGTCGAAATGTGCTAGACAGTCAACAAACTTCGACTAATACAAAGCACTGGCAGGGACTTCTCTGGCTGCAGAATCTGCGTCAGAGGTTTGTGATCAGTGATTAATATAAAGTAAAGAGCATATAGGTAGTTAAAACTTCTGCGCCGCCCAGACGATCGCCAGTGCCTCCTTATCAATCTAAGGGTATCTCTGTTCAGTGGCTGACATCGTTCGGCTAGCGTAAGCGAGTGGCCGTTCTTGGCCATTTTTTAGCCGATGTGATAAAATCGCTCCCAGTCCGGTTTTGCTGGCATCCGTTGCAAGCAAAAATGGCAGAGTTGGGTCGTACTGCATAAGGACCATTGTGAATGTCAAGGCGCTCTTGATGTCCTGGTATGCTCTGTCACCCTCTGGTGTCTAAACGATTGGATCATTTCGCAGCATATCTCTGAGTGGGCGGTACCTGGTAGACAGATTAATAATAAAGGCATTATAATAGGTTGCCTTACCCAAGAACAGATGGAGTTCCTCTGAAGTTGATGGTTTCGGAGCGTCTCGTACATCTCTAATATGTACGTCAGACTTGTGGATACCTGTTTAATCAATTTTGTGACCGAGTGCTTCCAGGACAGGTTCTGCAAAGCTGCATTTCGCTCTGTTGAGCGTCAGGCCGTGTTGTCGGAAGCGTTCCAGCGTTACGTTGAGTGCCCCCATCAAGTTATCGAAGCTCTCTGCATCGAAGACACTTATGATATTTGGAAGGACTTTCAAGACTATGTCCATTCGCCGCTGTCAGATAGCAGGAATGTTGGCTGCACCATACACAGCCCTAGTCGGCCGGATAAGACCATGGTTCAATCCGGTAGCAAATCTATCCCTCAACTGTCGTTCAAGTAAATCGCCTTCGTAGCCACAATCTCTACTTAATTCTTTTAAATTGTGAGCGTAATGTTCCCTTGCTTCACCTTGTTCGCGTATGCAATTCCAAAAATCTGTTAATGCTTTGTATCTTGTTTTTTTAGGATGGTAAAGATTCAATAATTTTATTTCTATATCACTATAAGTCTTACTTTCAGAGGATGGCGTGAGGGCAACTTTTAGTTGGTGAAAAATGTCAGGATTTAAGCAACTGATAAGTAGGTCTTTCTGTATAGGTAGGGATTATTTTCCCCATACACTACATTTTGCTTCAAAATAATCTATAAAGTTTTCTGCTATGATTGTTGCCGGACTGAATACCTCACATATAAAATATTGTATGTATCCGTTTCGCTGGTTGACGGTGTGGGATCCATTTTGTCATATACTAACTGATGGATAAGCTGTGTAAGTTATTGCTGCTATCATTGTTGCATTTTCAAAAATTGCCCAAATTGAGCAAGGTCCATTTTAGTCCTCGTTGCCACATATGTTATAACTTAAAAACTGTTTGCGTTAGACTAAAATACACTCCTGGACAAAATTACCGCATAATTGTGTTTTTTGTGAAAATTTTTAACATAAATTTTTCAGGTTAATTTAACTGGCATTATTTGCGAACAATATTTCTGAATAATCAAATTTTTTTGTGGGCGTCCGGTAAGGATTTATCAATAATTTTTATTAATTTCTAAAACAGGTACATTTGGTATATTGCAGTGTTCTGCTTATTTTGAATTCTTTGCTCTTTGCATTAAGTTTTTTACTCCAATTGTTTTAGAAACTTTAAAATTAATGTCCAACCTCGCCAAAATCGGAATCTTGTAACGAACCGTACGCGCTGCCTCGTCGGCGCACCCATACATTTGATTCCCCCATACCTATCCCCAGTAAACGTGATCGCCCCACTCTCCGAGAGCTGTATAAATTCACGTCCGCTAGCACAGAAAAGACACTTTCCTACGGATCGTCAACCAGGCTAGTAGCTTCCAGCGTGCTGAGCTGAGTGAACACTTGACTGGCTTCTTCCTTAGGAACGACTTACCTCCAGCGTGTTGAGCTGGGTGAGACGTTCAAGGCAAGAACGTATCCGTACTACGAACGCTTCGCCTACAGCGTGCTGAGCTGGGCAACAAGCGAAGGTAGAAAGTCCTGCGTCAGTTCCGCCGCATCGTGGAAGCACGAACGTTTCGTTTCTAGCGTGTTGAGCTAAACGAAACGACGGTGTTCTAGATCGAGGATTGACTAACCGCCGTCCTCCGATACCGACCCGTCCCTTCCTGTCCTGTTTTATCCCCGACTAGGACCGTAGTCCACAGAGTCCGGGATCCGTTGTAATTGCACTCCGATACCGCGGAGCGTGTTAATTAGTATACCGTAGAAGGTTCGTTACGTTCTTTCTGTCACTGTAAAGTATTTGTACATATTGTAAATAGTTGTTTTCATTAGATGTATATAGTCCAGGAATAAATATTTATTTTTACCGACCGTTTGCGTTTCCTTAATTCAGACCTTTCTTGGATAAATAAATAAAGTCCGATACAGATCCAGAACAGAAAACCGGTGACGTCCGGAAAACACGTCACAATCTTACCCCTGAAGAGTGCGCCGCAGCTGTTGCATTAATAGAGGAAGGTTTTTCACAGATGCAAGTGGCAGAACGATTCAATGTGTCACAATCGTCGATCTCTCGAGTGGTAAGGAGATTTGGCGAAACAAGAAGCAACCTAAAGAGGCCAGGCCAGGGTCGTAAACGCATGACAGATGCCAATCAAGACCGTTTTGTACGCCTACAGGCACTAAGACAAAGGTTTGTGACATTTTCTTTGCTTCGTCAAAATTTTTTAACGCGATACCACCAAGAAATTAGCAGTAGGACAATTAGAAGACGCCTCAGAGAAGCTGATTTGAGACCTAGAGTGCCTGCAAGAGCACCTCCCCAGCACATCGAAGAGCAGGACTTGAATTTGCTAGGGAGCATGTGGAATGGGACGAGCATGAATGGTCCAATGTTTTTTTGTCAGATGAATCGAGATTTTGTTTGTATGCCAATGATCGACGTCTACCTGTGTACAGAAGGCCCCGAGAACGATTTGAGCAATGCTGTATACAGCCACAGTATGCTTTTGATGGTGGGTCCATTATGGTTTTGGGTGGCATTAGTTTGGAAGCCCGTACAGATTTGGTTATTGTTCAGGGGGGCCGTATCAATGCTCACAGGTATATCGTGGACATCTTACAAGCCCATGTCGTCCCTTTTGTCCCCTTCGTGGGTGACAATTTCATTTTCATGCACGATAATGCACGACCACACGTACCTACCTAGAAGAGGTAGAAATTAATACCATGGATTGGCCAGGCAACAGCCCGGACCTCAATCCGATCGAGCCAATATGAGACTTGCTCAAAAAGCGTCTTCGAGC
The DNA here is from genome assembly GCA_035357415.1 of Ophraella communa. Classification (NCBI taxonomy): domain Eukaryota; kingdom Metazoa; phylum Arthropoda; class Insecta; order Coleoptera; family Chrysomelidae; genus Ophraella; species Ophraella communa. The sequence goes on along the minus strand of CM068988.1, from coordinate 1,023,004 downwards.
TTTACCAAACCCCCCTATCCACCTGAACGAGGTTCCTTTACGTTTGGTGGAAATTTGGCAAAATTTGGAGCAGCAAGAAATAGGAAACGTAATTTTAAGCATGCCCAGACGTTGCCAGGCTGTAATTAGAGCCAGAGGAGGCAATACCCGTTACTGAAATCATTTTTTGCCCTATTTTTCTGAATTTTGTTCTTTTTTTCCGTACTTTTATTTAACACCCTGTAACTTTTAATGTAGAAATTACAAATTAAAACAAAAACCGTTTTGTAATTGTCGAATACCTAAGAGTTAGAAATAAATATTTTTTGTTTTCCAATTTATGCTTATTTTTTGCTAGGGCGACTTTTAAAAATGATGCGTTAATTTTGTCCAGGAGTTTATATTACTGACATTTTCAAACGGAATTTGACAACCAGTAACATCAATTAATTATACCAACTTCTGTTTTATGTTTTGCACTTATAAAAATCTTCAATTTGTAACTAACTGTGATATATAAAAAGTGAAGATATAAGTAATTAGGTTTATGGCAGATAAGTCAACAAACGATTTACAGTTTTTACAGTTTTTTTTTCACTTTTGTCAGTAGCTACGCTAATTAAATTTGCAAAAACAGCAACAGTATGTCGTTTTAATTTCGTAAAAAGAGGTAAAACCTAGAAATTATAAAATATATAGATACGTTGTCAGTTAATATGATTACCATTAGGTAGTATTCTCGGCCACGATATTGAAAAACGGTAATGAGTGACTCTCATTGCTTTTAAAAGTGCAACATCCTCTTTATATTTATGATAAGAGTCGCAAGCAATATCTGCAGTGCTGTTGTCTGCTATTATTGATGGAACCATATGATTTGTAGTATCCCAAGCACTTGGAGATTTTCCATCTTCGTTCCAAGCACCTAAAATAATAATAAAAAAAAACATGAAATATATATACCATGTGATACTATTATTAAAGACAAATTTAAGGAAGCGAATGTTACTACGTTTTATGCAAAATACTTTAAGCATTTGAATAAATATCCAAACATTCAAAAGTTCGTAGCACATATCCTGTGTTTGTTCGGTAGTACTTAGTAATGCCCAATAGATAACTCATGCTCAGCATTACCCATAACAGTCCATCCTAACTACGTCTCCATTGCAGTAAGTCCATTAGACAATTTCACAACATTTTCAGTTACAATCTTAGCATACAAGTCCGCTCCTATTAACAACTCGATCTCTGGAGAACCGTAACCTATGTCGGACAGCCATATTCTTCTATGCTTTAGTTGTGTCGTCCAAGGTCCACTATTCATTCTTGGAAGCTCACTACAATTTTTTTTGCTGTCAATCAATTTCATCTTCGTAATGTAACTAGAACGTATATTTTTAACTTTTACTTCATACAAACAATGAGTTTTTACAAATTCTGATCCACCAAATACTTCATGGGAAATGGACTTCTTAGTATAGGGAACCAGTTGCATTGCCTTAGCGGTTCGATTCAATATATATATGAACTCTGAGCACCACTGTCCAAAAGAGCTCGAACTTTCCGCTCCTTAGTTCCTACCTTAAGTTTGACCATTAATGTTTGTAAAATAATTTCCTTACTACAACATAGGCCAGAGAAAACTGCACCGTCATTTTGTTGTCCTGGATCAGGAACAGTTATTTTCTTTGCAGCGTTTTGAAATATGACCAGGTTTCAAGGATGAAAATCAAATTCTTTTAACACGAACAATTTCTTGCTTCTCTTCCATTGACATTGACTTGGCTTTGTAACATTTTTGACTCGAATGTAATAATTCACAAAACACACATGAATCACCTTTTCCAGAGTACAGTGCTGCAGCAGTTGACATGCTATCACGATCCTTTATTGGATATTTATGAGATTTGGAAAATGACTCCTTTTGATCTTCCAATCCGGCTTTAGCAATGTCAACTTTAACTCGAACACGAACTTCCGCATCCATGAACTTAATTAGATTTATAAGCTTCTGATCTACATTGATTTCTTCTTCATCTTTACCATATCCGGATAGTGGATCTCGTTCCCAGAGCTCTATTAATTCTCCGGGCAAGCACGATTCCACCAGTGGATACAAAAAGCAGCCACACACTTCAAAGTCGACTCCTAAGCTTTTCAATGAACGTAAACTTGTTGACATTTCATCATAAAGAGATGTGAGATCTTTTTTGTTTCTAAGATTTGATATAACTAATTAAAGCAATTTACGAACATAAATTTATATTAGTATTGATTTGTTACCATATCGTCTTGTCAATGCTTCCACCATGTTTTTATAGTTAGTTTTTGTCAATGGGAAACTGTTAACAAGTTTGCTAGCTTTGGATCCTGGAGCCATTGTTTTAACCAAATACTGCACCTTCTTTGCATCATTGAGCAGTTCATTATCATGGATTTGCTCATATTGGTTCCACCATGGTAATTTTGGTACTCTTTCTTGTACTTGGCTTCCAGCAACTGATAATGGCTTAGAAACTTCTGCTATTGACTGATAAAATGCTTGAACTTCGTGCTTAACTTCCGTACATAATTTTATAGACGTAGGTACGTGTTTGTCCTTACACGCTCAGATTCGATTACTTCAGAAGTTAGCTCTTCTTTAAGTATGTAGTCTAATATGGCTTCATCTAACTCCAAAAGCGCCTTCTCATATTTTTCTAAAATAACCATATTGATACTTATGACTGTCCTCGATGGGAGTTTCTTTCTGGAATTCACCGGCTATGATTTCAATCTTCTCATAAATAGACTTTCAGACAATGTTACGCTTTCTTTCTTGACGCTCCATCGTAACTTTTGGTTTCTCTTTTATCACGAACAAAATGCCCACCCGGGGCGCCAATAATTTTGATTACCTTTTCAGAAATCTACCCGATTAACGATGATACTCTGTGGTGCAAATTGTACGTAATATTTCTGTAGCAGAATCCCAAAAAACTACTCCTTTTCGATACCAAATAAAACCAAACTGACAGATAACATATATTTTTGACAGTGACATTTAACAACCGGATTAAAAAATTGGGTATAAATCAAACAACTTTCTACACTATTAATTTTCACTCCACTTATTGTAACAGTACCTGTTAACATTTTAAGCACCTGGTATCCTAAATATTAAATTAAATTAGTACCGCGAGCTCCATCTTTCCGAAAGAATTCTTAATAATAACATAATAAATACGGTCTCTACGCTACGAGGTGTACTAATGAGTTGCCATTTTTGGGTTCAAGGGTTTTAATAATTATCTACAGTCTCATGTCTTCTATTGGTTTACTGTCATATACAGTTGGAATATAATACAGTAAACTAGAAGCAGCTCGTTAATTTGAAGATTCAGTAAACTTGAACAGCTTGTAAACTTTAAGCTCTCGTATGCACGAACATGTTTAACTGGATCATCTCTACAACTTGGGCAGATCATCCCTCCACTCGTGATCTTCCTTAGTCATTTGGAACCACCTAAACAGTGCCGTAGCGACCCCAAGGTGCGGCGAAGGATCGTCCACTATTGTTAACACAACTAGTATTAAAAGATAAGTTTATTGTGGTATATCAAGTTTACTGTTCCCATATTTTTTTCTCTTTTATCTCCGTTTATATCTATCTATATCGTCAACTGTATTAGAATAAATAGTTGTAAAGGACTGTTTGCGGATTATTTTTTTGTAATGTATTCTCAACTTCTCAATGTTTTTGAAAACCGAAATGTATAAATAATGTAAATTCGTTAATTTGCTACAGCCTTCTACTGAATAATTTTTAATATTTGTAGGCTGCTTGTTTCAATGTTAATTTAAATTTGTTTAAGTGTTCATATCCTACTGAGTTTAGGAGTTGTTTATTTGAGTATTTTGTTGCTTATTGTAGAACTTAAAGCGGGAATAAAATTTTCCAAAATTTTGAATAATAAAAGTAGAGTGTGCTTTTTTATTTAAGCCCTGAAAATTGACTATATTGATAAACTAAAATTGGTTTTTCATTTTAAATCCATCTTTTTATCTTCACCATTTATAAAAAAGTTAATAAAATGGAATGGACCTTACCTTCGATTTGGACAGCAGATGTTGCACAACCGAAGAAAAAGTCTGGTGGGAACCTTTTGTTATTCAACTCACAAAAACTAAAAAAGAAAGTCCGATTTTAAATATGTCCTTTAATAGATTGTTTGTAAGGTTTTATTTTAAAACTCCCATTTTGATCAATTTAAAAATATTTACTAAATAATATTTCAACTGATACTCAACTATTGTACAAAGAAGTATACGTTTATCACACTTTGTGTAGACAATATTGATTATTTAACGAATTCAAAGAAAAAAATATACCTTTTCATAAATTTTTGGTATAGGAAAGGCTTGACAAAAATTAAAGTTACATTATCGGGTGTTCTATTTATGATATAAAATACAGGGTGTTCCATTTAAAAGAAGAGAGAAAATGAAATGTTCGAGTTATGGTCCACCCTGTATACAAAAGGAAAAATAATTAATATTTAATAGAATACGATAATATTGTATCATATTACGAAACTCTGTTAGGCAAAATACATTTTTTTCTTCAACTTACAATAAGATACAGAGCGTTGATTTTCACACAAGCGTGTCCATAACTTCTGAAGGACTCTGTATAACGTATCAAAACCTTATATCAAAATCTTCAAAAAAATGTGAGTAGTCTGAATTCGGTATAATATACAGGGGTTCCCATTTAAAAAATCATATGATTGGTTTGTAACGGAGTTATACAACTGGATCATCTCTACAACTTGGGCAGATCATCCACTCGGGATCGTCCATAGTCATTTTGATCCACCTAGACAGTGCTGTAGCAACCTCAAGGTGCGGCGAAGGATCGTCAACTAGTATTAAAAGATAAGTTTATTGTTGTATATCAAGTTTACTGTTCCCATATTTTTTCTCTTTTATTTCCGTTTATATCTATCTATATCGTCAACTGTATTAGAATAAGTATTTTTAAAGAACTGTTTGCGGATTATTTTTTTGTAACGTATTCTAAACTTCATTCATTTTAGCACCAAGGAAATCTATTTATATTTTATCTGTTTGTACATTTTCATTTCATTTTTTTTCTTAATAGACAGTTTTTTCTGACATCTTTCTGTCCTCTTATGATACTTTAATAACTTAACTTAAAACAACTTTCCTTAGCAGTATCATAAAAAATAAAAAGATTTCAGTGGCGTCCATATTATTTCTTAAAGAAAAAAATATTATACTTTAGTCAGAGCTAATTTAACTATCATAATTTTTGCTGTGATAAACATTTATAAATTTTGTTAATTATTGAAATATCTTTTACAACTAATTAAAGACGATATTAAGATTAATTTTTGTTTTATTGTAAATTACATTTTTTCTTTAGGTATATTATTATTTTTTAAAAGTTAACTAAATATTTTTATAAATTCACTCTTAACATTTAAATCATATCACAAATTGACGCCCAACGTCATAATATGGTTACATCATTCAAAACTGGTAGAAAAGTTACCAACGACGTCATGGAAAAAAGGAGATATTAGAAAGAGCAACCACATCGCCCTCATTCATCTGCCAGACGCCGAACATAATGTATCGTGTATAGCAGGACTATTATCATTCTTTTGTCTTTTTTTACTTACTAACATTCTAAATATAGCAAATAGTAAATTACTTACCAAAAATTAAAAAGTAGGACACCAAAGATAATTCTAAACCAATGCATATTTCCCTACTTATGATTCTGTAAATTAATGCAAACTATGATTTATATTGATCAATTAGATCATATCAAATTTTAAGTGAAGTTATCACATATTCTTCTAAGATAATAATTGTAATCTATTAAATTGCTCGTGTGACAATTTAAAATGTTTTAAAATTAATTTAAAAATCTTATGCATCAGTTGTTTATAAGTGTGTTATAAAACATATTTGTTAATAATGCTTAAAAATCATGTTTAATATTATTATCTTAAAAAAAATAACAATTAAAAATATCTACTATTGTATAAAACATTTTAATTGAAATTTGCTATTTAAATATTTTAAATACACCTATATTTTATACGTAAATTAGATGGACTATTTAGCTACATGTTTTGTTTCACCTCGACCAAATCTACCTATTATTAGAATATTTTTTACATTACAGAATCTTGTCCAATTTTTTTTATAAGACAATCTGTATAGGCGTTTTCGGAAACCTACTCGGGTTGGCCCGATCCCTAACCTACGCGTTCGTTTACCTAACCCGAACTACCTACCCGTGTTCGTAAACCACAGAGCTGTTAACTCGATCACCGACTCAGGTTGATCTACTGTAACCCTATCGAAAAGCAGGGTCGTTCATATCGCTTCAGACACCGCATGCGCATTTCGACCATTTTTAAATTTTGTCATTCTCTAAAAGCGCGGGAATTCAGTATCTTCTTCATAATCTCTTTTCTGAGATTTTTAATAGGATTAATTTTTTTCTAATAATTGTTTAACGTTGATGAAATAGAAATGAAGATACAAGAAAATTTGGGTAGGTGTGAAATCTGTGGTTTCATTAGCCAAGAATCTAATGTTCGACGACACATGAGGCAACTTCATCAATCTCCAGCTAAATTATAAACTTTGATATCAATATTATTACATAATTTATCTACACCATTAGATTCTGATATCTTTCAGTCAAGTAGTTAGAGACAATTATGAATTAGAGGGTTGATAATTTGAATGACTTATGACAGCATATTGAATACTCCGATCTGAAACCTGTGATGTTCGTAAACATGGTTGGTGGGTAAGTGATCCATGGTGATCCGTCACGTGACCTCAGTGGATCGGGTTGGCAACCCGGAGTAGGTTTCCGAAAATGCCTTATCTGTTCAGTAATTTCTACTCGTAGTTAGGTATCATGTGAGTAGTCGATAAACTTCCCTACGACCTGAAGGTATATTGTACCCCCCACAACAGAGCGTACCCGAAATAAAACCCTTGCAAACGAACGTAACCGGAAGCCCCTGTCAGTACCATTATAAATTAGCAGAACTCCACGGTTTATTCTCTTTCCGATCAAACCACCCCTAGAGACCAGTCGTTCACGAGATTCAGAAAATAAATTTATCTGGCTGTATCACAGTTAGTAATTCATTATTTATCTTCGTTTTCACAATTATTTTAAGCCTTTGTAGAAGTATTTGTACATATAATTTCCTTTTGTTTAACTATTTTTTTAAAGCCAAAATGAACAATTTGTGTATTAAAACCTTATGGCGTGGCCTCTATATAAATGTTTTTAGATACTATTTCCAGACAGAATCTTCTAATGTAAAGTACGTTTCACAATAATTCGTTGACTCGGTACCTGACCTTAGATTAGTAATGAAAGGTTATAAATTTCTCACTGTACAGTAAACATTAACAGATCCGTAATCCGGTTTTCAAAATAGATTTAAATAAAACTCAGTAACATTTACTAAAACTTAAATTTATTTTGTAAAAAAAAAATCACGAAATTTTTTAAAAACAAACAAACAAATTTTAAGTTTATTTATTAATTTAAATTAAACAAAACTGTTGAAACTTACGTATACGTATACGCTTTGGTCTATTTCATCTAATTGGCAGATGTTGTCAAAAAATGTTTCAAATAAAAAAGATGTAGTTTAATCATGGCCACATTTTAAAAATATTTTGTACTACAGGGTATCACAAAAAATTGATTTAAATAAAACTAAGTTAACATTTACTAAAACTTAAATTTATTTTGTAAAAAAAATCACGAAATTTTTTAAAAACAAATTTTAACTTTATTTATTAATTGTGATTAAACAAATAAACTAATTCTACATTATTTATAACTATTTAATCTAAATGTCGTTCAGTATCACTATCGTCTTCATTTAAATTAATAACTAAGGGTGCTACAGTTACATTAACATTTCGATATGTACCTTCAACCTTAATAACATGCTGAATCGAATTTTTCCAGCTATCAATGGGAATATTACTTGTCACATTTCTGATTAACTCTATAACACTTGAGTTTAATGTGGGTGAAACGTTTTCCGATCTAACTTTGGATTTTAGCTGATGCCACATGTGTTCTATAGGATTGAACATGCAATAATATGGGCGAAGCCGTAACACTGTGTGGCCCATATTTTTAGCAATAGTATCACAAACGTATTCTTTTTCAATACCGAACGCTGCTACAACTTGTAAGAGATCACGTTTTGTGTACGATTCTTCAAAATAAAGGTCATTTTTTAACAAATACTCTTGAATTTCCCATTTATTGTTGTTGCTATTTGGTACTTTATTTAATTGACGGCTATGATAAGTTGCATTGTCCATTACAATTATACTTTTTTCCGGTATATTCGGCAATAAATAATTCTCAAACCAATCTTCAAAAAGTTCTGCAGTCGTATCTTCGTGATAATCTAAACTTGAATCTTTAATATTCTTTGCTGATAACAATAAAGCGTTTGGAACCCAACCTGTTTCTGACCCGGCATGTATTATTGTAATTCTTTGTCCTCTATTTGATGGAGCCTTTGTTTTGCAATTTCCCGATGAATCAACAAAACCCTTCGTTGGAGTATCATGGGTGTCATACCATGTCTCGTCGAGGTAGATAATTGAAAGGTTTTCACTTCTATATTTTTGAATAGCTTGTAAGTAATGACAACGCAACATTCGTAAACGATATGACTCCATTATCACTTGTCTTTTATTAATGGTACAATATTTAAATCCCATTTGAGAAATAATTCTCCACAAACTTGTACGGCTACAAATAATTCCCGTGTCGTCTTTAAGTAACCGTTTTTTATACAATCTAGGGTTGGTATCATTTGTTCTTGGTATACGACATTATATCGTTCGTCGGATTATATCTTTTTGTATTTCATCAACACATTTGGTATTATTAACGTCACTTCGTTTTTTTCGTTTACTTATTGCCTTATTGATAATATCTTTTACTGTGGATATTGGGGTTTTGGTTAACTTACATGTTTCTTCTGCTGCATCGGTTACACTATAACCTCGATTATTCAATGTTTCAAACACATTTTTCACAAATTGTTTCGCATCCGGCGATAAATGCACTTTTTTTTGCCCAAGGACGCCACATACTTAGTTATAAACACAAGATTACTTTCAGAGTATAATGTTCAGTACAAAACAAATTATTAAAAACAAATTACCCCGAAACTCCCACTTTCTCTTCCAAGATGATTAAGAAAATCAAAAATCATTTACTAATGATTTACTATTGATGGTCAGTAATAATAATTTAAAATTTTACCTGAAAAATAAAAAATCCAAAATATATCTTCCTGGACAAAAATAAATAATACCTTTCTGTAAATGTTCGAAGAAATATTAACCACCTTTTATTAGTAATCCCTTAAGAGCAGTTAAGAGCAGGTACCAAGTCAACGAATTATTGTGAAACGTACTTTAACTAGTACATATCAAATTCATATTTTTGCTTATAAAAATATCATTCTTTTGTTGTAAATTTATCCATTTTCAAAGCTTATTCAGAGAAACACGTTTTTAAACATGAAATATATAACTGAGTATATGTAAAATATAATAAATTAGTATACTTTTATTAGAACTCTTTGAGAATAATTAAAAAAAAAACTTTCTTTAAATAACTATAACAATCATTTTATTTATTTTACTTACAAAAGACCAATCATATCAGCTTATAACTTTTTCATTCGTATTAACAATAAAACTCATTAATAATCAATCACACAGAGCCGGCTTCACCGCTCTGAATTTATTGATTTTATTTCATTTTTGTTATTAAATATGGAACATTAATGTTGGAAAGCTTTTAAGTAAAAAAGTAACTTTTTGAGGTAAAGCATTTGCCCTCCTTTTTGACCTAAAAGCGAACCAAAATCAACACCCATAACATTTTAAATCCTTCTGATCTACTTTACGACTTTTAGGAGGATACAGACCACTACGCTGGCGCTACGCTAGTAGAGAGCAATATAACCGCATAGCATAGCATGAAAATATAGTCCATAGTAGCATTCCTTTTTATGAAAACATAGTCCATAGTAGCAGTCCTTTTTATGGAGAAACATAGTCCATAGTAGCAGTCCTTTTGATGAAGAACCAATCACCAACCGCGAACGCCCCAACTACCAGCATCGGTACATAAACCGAGACCACCGGATCACTCTACCAAATAAGATAAGTCAAGTCCGTTTATAACATTTCCATCAATACTTCCTGTGACAATATACAATATTTTATTAATAAACACATATTCTTTAAAAACAGTTTGATTTATATACCCACGGACTATAAGTCTTAAGGGTGCAGCGTGTTCAGTTGATATTAAATGTATTTTATTTTCTTGCTTTCAAATTCACTGTTTCAGGTGTTTCTATCTTTTTCACCTTAGTTTTTGTGTAGTTTCTGTTGTTTATTCTTTAACGTATAAAAAGATAGTGGTGCCCTTAACCCTTATATACCACCAATCCTTTCTATAGTAAGGGAGTCGAACCACAACTTGAGAGAGTCTCTTAGCCAGAATCTCTTTTTTGAACTAGCTATGTTACATTGTGACGCTAAATTCACTGGTGCAGTCAGTTCCTCGATAGGATGTGTAGAACATCCTTAAATCGAGTTGCGAATAATTCATGGGAAGTATACCTACACTCGCATTCAAAATTAGTGAACTTTTAATGAAATTAACCATAATTTTACATTTTCGTGTTCTACGTAATCAAAATAGTGGTTCTAAACCATTTTTATGATAATCAAAGTTTTGTTGAATTTTGACAAAAATCCAAGGCTATAGCCTTGCTCATTTTTTTGACAAAAACACTTTAGGCTTTTGAATTGCGTGAAATTATGGAAAACGATGTTTTTTGTGATGTTAAATTCACTGGTGCAGTGAGTTCCTCGATAGGATGTGTAGAACATCCTTAAATCGAGTTGCGAATAATTCGTGGGAAGTATACCTACACTCGCATTCAAAATTAGTGAACTTTTAATGAAATTAACCATAATTTTGCATTTTAAACTCGATTTTCGTGTTCTGCGTAATCAAAATAGTGGTTCTAAACCATTTTTATGATAATCAAATTTTTGCTGAATTTTGACAAAAATCCAAGGCTATAGCCTTGCTCATTTTTTTGACAAAAACACTTTTGGCTTTTGAATTGCGTGAAATTATGGAAAACGATGTTTTTTGTGATTCTAAATTCACTGGTGCAGTCAGTTCCTCGATAGGATGTGTAGAACATCCTTAAATCGAGTTGTGAATAATTCATGGGAAGTATACCTACACTCGCATTCAAAATTAGTGAACTTTTAATGAAATTAGCCATAATTTTGCATTTTAAACTCGATTTTCGTGTTCTACGTAATCAAAATAGTGGTTCTAAACCATTTTTATGATAATCAAATTTTTGTTAAATTTTGAGAAAAATCCAAGGCTATAGCCTTGCTCATTTTTTTGACAAAAACACTTTTGGCTTTTGAATTGCGTGAAATTATGGAAAACGATGTTTTTTGTGATGCTAAATTCACTGGTGCAGTCAGTTCCTCAATAGGATGTGTAGAACATCCTTAAATCGAGTTGCGAATAATTCATGGAAAGTATACCTACACTCGCATTCAAAATTAGTGAACTTTTAATGAAATTAGCCATAAGTTTGCATTTTAAACTCGATTTTCGTATTCTACGTAATCAAAAAAGTGGTTTTAAACCATTTTTATGATAATCAAATTTTTGTTGAATTTTGACAAAAATCCAAGGCTATAGCCTTGCTCTTTTTTTTGACAAAAACACTTTTGGCTTTTGAATTGCGTGAAATTATGGAAAACGATGTTTTTTGTGATGCTAAATTCACTGGTGCAGTCAGTTCCTCGATAGGATGTGTAGAACATCCTTAACTCGAGTTGCGAATAATTCATGGGAAGTATACACTCGCATTCAAAATTAGTGAACTTTTAATGAAATTAACCATAATTTTGCATTTTAAACTAGTATTTCGTGTTCTACGTAATCAAAATAGTGGTTCTAAACCATTTTTGTGATAATCAAATTTTTGTTGAATTTTGACAAAAATCCAAGGCTATAGCCTTGCTCATTTTTTTGACAAAAACACTTTAGGCTTTTTAATTGCGTGAAATTATGGAAAACGACGTTTTTTGTGATGCTAAATTCACTGGTGCAGTCAGTTCCTCGATAGGATGTGTAGAACATCCTTAAATCGAGTTGCGAATAATTCGTGGGAAGTATACCTACACTCGCATTCAAAATTAGTGAACTTTTAATGAAATTAACCATAATTTTGCATTTTAAACTCGATTTTCGTGTTCTGCGTAATCAAAATAGTGGTTCTAAACCATTTTTATGATAATCAAATTTTTGCTGAATTTTGACAAAAATCCAAGGCTATAGCCTTGCTCATTTTTTGACAAAAACACTTTTGGCTTTTGAATCGCGTGAAATTATGGAAAACGATGTTTTTGTGATGCTTAATTCACTGGTGCAGTCAGTTCCTCGATAGGATGTGTAGAACATCCTTAAATCGAGTTGCGAATAATTCGTGGAAGTATACCTACACTCGCATTCAAAATTAGTGAACTTTTAATGAAATTAACCATAATCTTGCATTTTAAACTCGATTTTTGTGTTCTACGTAATCAAAATAGTGGTTCTAAACCATTTTTATGATAATCAAATTTTTGCTGAATTTTGACAAAAATCCAAGGCTATAGCCTTGCTCATTTTTTTGACAAAAACACTTTAGGCTTTTTAATTGCGTGAAATTATGGAAAACGACGTTTTTTGTGATGCTAAATTCACTGGTGCAGTCAGTTCCTCGATAGGATGTGTAGAACATCCTTAACTCGAGTTGCGAATAATTCATGGGAAGTATACACTCGCATTCAAAATTAGTGAACTTTTAATGAAATTAACCATAATTTTGCATTTTAAACTAGTATTTCGTGTTCTACGTAATCAAAATAGTGGTTCTAAACCATTTTTGTGATAATCAAATTTTTGTTGAATTTTGACAAAAATCCAAGGCTATAGCCTTGCTCATTTTTTTGAAAAACACTTTTGGCTTTTAAATTGCGTGAAATTATGGAAAACGATGTTTATTGTGATGCTAAATTCACTGGTGCAGTCAGTTCCTCGATAGGATGTGTAGAACATCCTTAAATCGAGTTGCGAATAATTCGTGGGAAGTATACCTACACTCGCATTCAAAATTAGTGAACTTTTAATGAAATTAACCATAATTTTGCATTTTAAACTCGATTTTCGTGTTCTGCGTAATCAAAATAGTGGTTCTAAACCATTTTTATGATAATCAAATTTTTGCTGAATTTTGACAAAAATCCAAGGCTATAGCCTTGCTCATTTTTTTGACAAAAACACTTTTGGCTTTTGAATCGCGTGAAATTATGGAAAACGATGTTTTTTGTGATGCTAAATTCACTGGTGCAGTCAGTTCCTCGATAGGATGTGTAGAACATCCTTAAATCGAGTTGCGAATAATTCGTGGGAAGTATACCTACACTCGCATTCAAAATTAGTGAACTTTTAATGAAATTAACCATAATCTTGCATTTTAAACTCGATTTTTGTGTTCTACGTAATCAAAATAGTGGTTCTAAACCATTTTTATGATAATCAAATTTTTGTTGAATTTTGACAAAAATCCAAGCCTTGCTCATTTTTTTGACAAAAACACTTTTGGCTTTTGAATTACGTGAAATTATGGAAAACGATGTTTTTTGTGATGCTAAATTCACTGGTGCAGTCAGTTCCTCGATATGATGTGTAGAACATCCTTAAATCGAGTTGCGAATAATTCATGGGAAGTATACACTCGCATTCAAAATTAGTGAACTTTTAATGAAATTAACCATAATTTTGCATTTTAAAATAGTATTTCGTGTTCTACGTAATCGAAATAGTGGTTCTAAACCATTCTTATGATAATCAAATTTTTGTTGAATTTTGACAAAAATCCAAGGCTATAGCCTTGCTCATTTTTTTGACAAAAACACTTTAGGCTTTTTAATTGCGTGAAATTATGGAAAACGATGTTTTTTGTGATGCTAAATTCACTGGTGCAGTCAGTTCCTCGATAGGATGTGTAGAACATCCTTAAATCGAGTTGCGAATAATTCGTGGGAAGTATACCTACACTCGCATTCAAAATTAGTGAACTTTTAATGAAATTAACCATAATTTTGCATTTTAAACTCGATTTTCGTGTTCTGCGTAATCAAAATAGTGGTTCTAAACCATTTTTATGATAATCAAATTTTTGCTGAATTTTGACAAAAATCCAAGGCTATAGCCTTGCTCATTTTTTTGACAAAAACACTTTTGGCTTTTGAATCGCGTGAAATTATGGAAAACGATGTTTTTTGTGATGCTAAATTCACTGGTGCAGTCAGTTCCTCGATAGGATGTGTAGAACATCCTTAAATCGAGTTGCGAATAATTCGTGGGAAGTATACCTACACTCGCATTCAAAATTAGTGAACTTTTAATGAAATTAACCATAATCTTGCATTTTAAACTCGATTTTTGTGTTCTACGTAATCAAAATAGTGGTTCTAAACCATTTTTATGATAATCAAATTTTTGTTGAATTTTGACAAAAATCCAAGCCTTGCTCATTTTTTTGACAAAAACACTTTTGGCTTTTGAATTACGTGAAATTATGGAAAACGATGTTTTTTGTGATGCTAAATTCACTGGTGCAGTCAGTTCCTCGATATGATGTGTAGAACATCCTTAACTCGAGTTGCGAATAATTCATGGGAAGTATACACTCGCATTCAAAATTAGTGAACTTTTAATGAAATTAACCATAATTTTGCATTTTAAACTAGTATTTCGTGTTCTACGTAATCAAAATAGTGGTTCTAAACCATTTTTGTGATAATCAAATTTTTGTTGAATTTTGACAAAAATCCAAGGCTATAGCCTTGCTCATTTTTTTGACAAAAACACTTTTGGCTTTTGAATTTTTCCGGTATATTCGGCAATAAATAATTCTCAAACCAATCTTCAAAAAGTTCTGCAGTCGTATCTTCGTGATAATCTAAACTTGAATCTTTAATATTCTTTGCTGATAACAATAAAGCGTTTGGAACCCAACCTGTTTCTGACCCGGCATGTATTATTGTAATTCTTTGTCCTCTATTTGATGGAGCCTTTGTTTTGCAATTTCCCGATGAATCAACAAAACCCTTCGTTGGAGTATCATGGGTGTCATACCATGTCTCGTCGAGGTAGATAATTGAAAGGTTTTCACTTCTATATTTTTGAATAGCTTGTAAGTAATGACAACGCAACATTCGTAAACGATATGACTCCATTATCACTTGTCTTTTATTAATGGTACAATATTTAAATCCCATTTGAGAAATAATTCTCCACAAACTTGTACGGCTACAAATAATTCCCGTGTCGTCTTTAAGTAACCGTTTTTTTTATACATTCTAGGGTTGGTATCATTTGTTCTTGGTATAGGACATTATATCGTTCGTCGGATTATATCTTTTTGTATTTCATCAACACATTTGGTATTATTAACGTCACTTCGTTTTTTTCGTTTACTTATTGCCTTATTGATAATATCTTTTACTGTGGATATTGGGGTTTTGGTTAACTTACATGTTTCTTCTGCTGCATCGGTTACACTATAACCTCGATTATTCAATGTTTCAAACACATTTTTCACAAATTGTTTCGCATCCGGCGATAAATGCACTTTTTTTTGCCCAAGGACGCCACATACTTAGTTATAAACACAAGATTACTTTCAGAGTATAATGTTCAGTACAAAACAAATTATTAAAAACAAATTACCCCGAAACTCCCACTTTCTCTTCCAAGATGATTAAGAAAATCAAAAATCATTTACTAATGATTTACTATTGATGGTCAGTAATAATAATTTAAAATTTTACCTGAAAAATAAAAAATCCAAAATATATCTTCCTGGACAAAAATAAATAATACCTTTCTGTAAATGTTCGAAGAAATATTAACCACCTTTTATTAGTAATCCCTTAAGAGCAGTTAAGAGCAGGTACCAAGTCAACGAATTATTGTGAAACGTACTTTAACTAGTAAATATCAAATTCATTTTATTGCTTATAAAAATATCATTTTTTTGTTGTAAATTTATCCATTTTCAAAGCTTATTCAGAGAAACACGTTTTTAAACATGAAATATATAACTGAGTCTGTGTAAAACATAATAAATTAGTATACTTTTATTAGAACTCTTTTAGAATAATTAAAAAAACCCTTTTTTAAATAACTATAACAATCTTTTTTTTATTTTACTTACAAAAGACCAATCATATCAGCTTATAACTTTTTCATTCGTATTAACAATAAAACTCATTAATAATCAATCACACAGAGCCGGCTTCACCGCTCTGAATTTCATTAAAACCATAAATTTATTGTTTTTATTTCATTTTTGTTATTAAATATGGGACATTAATGTTGGAAAGCTTTTAAGTACAAAGTAACTTTTTGAGGTAAAGCATTTGCCATCCTTTTCGACCTAAAAGCGAACCAACATCAACACCCATAACATTTTAAATCCTTCTGATCCACTTTACGACTTTTAGGAGGATACAGCCCGCTGCGCTAGTGCTACGCTAGTAGAGAGCAATATACCCGCTAGCATGAAAATATAATCCATAGTAGCAGTCCTTTTTATGAAAACATAGTCCATAGTAGCAGTCCTTTTTATGGAGAAACATAGTCCATAGTAGCAGTCCTTTTGATGAAGAACCAATCACCAACCGCGAACGCCCCAACTACCAGCATCGGTACATAAACCGAGACCACCGGATCACACTACCAAATAAGATAAGTCAAGTCCGTTTATAACATTTCCATCAATACTTCCTGTGACAATATACAATATTTTATTAATAAACACATATTCTTTAAAAACAGTTTGATTTATATACCCACGGACTATAAGTCTTAAGGGTGCAGCGTGTTCAGTTGATATTAAATGTATTTTATTTTCTTGCTTTCAAATTCACTGTTTCAGGTGTTTCTATCTTTTTCACCTTAGTTTTTGTGTAGTTTCTGTTGTTTATTCTTTAACGTATAAAAAGATAGTGGTGCCCTTAACCCTTATATACCACCAATCCTTTCTATAGTAAGGGAGTCGAACCACAACTTGAGAGAGTCTCTTAGCCAGAATCTCTTTTTTGAACTAGCTATGTTACATTGTGAAGCTAAATTCACTGGTGCAGTCAGTTCCTCGATAGGATGTGTAGAACATCCTTAAATCGAGTTGCGAATAATTCATGGGAAGTATACCTACAATCGCATTCAAAATTAGTGAACTTTTAATGAAATTAACCATAATTTTACATTTTCGTGTTCTACGTAATCAAAATAGTGGTTCTAAACCATTTTTATGATAATCAAAGTTTTGTTGAATTTTGACAAAAATCCAAGGCTATAGCCTTGCTCATTTTTTTGACAAAAACACTTTAGGCTTTTGAATTGCGTGAAATTATGGAAAACGATGTTTTTTGTGATGTTAAATTCACTGGTGCAGTGAGTTCCTCGATAGGATGTGTAGAACATCCTTAAATCGAGTTGCGAATAATTCGTGGGAAGTATACCTACACTCGCATTCAAAATTAGTGAACTTTTAATGAAATTAACCATAATTTTGCATTTTAAACTCGATTTTCGTGTTCTGCGTAATCAAAATAGTGGTTCTAAACCATTTTTATGATAATCAAATTTTTGCTGAATTTTGACAAAAATCCAAGGCTATAGCCTTGCTCATTTTTTTGACAAAAACACTTTTGGCTTTTGAATTGCGTGAAATTATGGAAAACGATGTTTTTTGTGATTCTAAATTCACTGGTGCAGTCAGTTCCTCGATAGGATGTGTAGAACATCCTTAAATCGAGTTGTGAATAATTCATGGGAAGTATACCTACACTCGCATTCAAAATTAGTGAACTTTTAATGAAATTAACCATAATTTTGCATTTTAAACTCGATTTTCGTGTTCTACGTAATCGAAATAGTGGTTCTAAACCATTCTTATGATAATCAAATTTTTGCTGAATTTTGAGAAAAATCCAAGGCTATAGCCTTGCTCATTTTTTTGACAAAAACACTTTTGGCTTTTTAATTGCGTGAAATTATGGAAAACGATGTTTTTTGTGATGCTAAATTCACTGGTGCAGTGAGTTCCTCGATAGGATGTGTAGAACATCCTTAAATCGAGTTGCGAATAATTCATGGGAAGTATACCTACACTCGCATTCAAAATTAGTGAACTTTTAATGAAATTAGCCATAATTTTGCATTTTAAACTCGATTTTTGTCTTCTACGTAATCAAAATAGTGGTTCTAACCATTTTTATGATAATCAAATTTTTGTTGAATTTTGACAAAAATCCAAGGCTATAGCCTTGCTCATTTTTTTGAAAAACACTTTTGGCTTTTAAATTGCGTGAAATTATGGAAAACGATGTTTATTGTGATGCTAAATTCACTGGTGCAGTCAGTTCCTCGATAGGATGTGTAGAACATCCTTAACTCGAGTTGCGAATAATTCATGGGAAGTATACACTCGCATTCAAAATTAGTGAACTTTTAATGAAATTAACCATAATTTTGCATTTTAAACTAGTATTTCGTGTTCTACGTAATCAAAATAGTGGTTCTAAACCATTTTTGTGATAATCAAATTTTTGTTGAATTTTGACAAAAATCCAAGGCTATAGCCTTGCTCATTTTTTTGACAAAAACACTTTTGGCTTTTGAATTGCGTCAAATTATGGAAAACGACGTTTTTTGTGATGCTAAATTCACTGGTGCAGTCAGTTCCTCGATAGGATGTGTAGAACATCCTTAAATCGAGTTGCGAATAATTCGTGGGAAGTATACCTACACTCGCATTCAAAATTAGTGAACTTTTAATGAAATTAACCATAATTTTGCATTTTAAACTCGATTTTCGTGTTCTGCGTAATCAAAATAGTGGTTCTAAACCATTTTTATGATAATCAAATTTTTGCTGAATTTTGACAAAAATCCAAGGCTATAGCCTTGCTCATTTTTTTGACAAAAACACTTTTGGCTTTTGAATCGCGTGAAATTATGGAAAACGATGTTTTTTGTGATGCTAAATTCACTGGTGCAGTCAGTTCCTCGATAGGATGTGTAGAACATCCTTAAATCGAGTTGCGAATAATTCGTGGGAAGTATACCTACACTCGCATTCAAAATTAGTGAACTTTTAATGAAATTAACCATAATCTTGCATTTTAAACTCGATTTTTGTGTTCTACGTAATCAAAATAGTGGTTCTAAACCATTTTTATGATAATCAAATTTTTGTTGAATTTTGACAAAAATCCAAGGCTATAGCCTTGCTCATTTTTTTGACAAAAACACTTTTGGCTTTTGAATTGCGTGAAATTATGGAAAACGACGTTTTTTGTGATTCTAAATTCACTGGTGCAGTCAGTTCCTCGATAGGATGTGTAGAACATCCTTAACTCGAGTTGCGAATAATTCATGGGAAGTATACACTCGCATTCAAAATTAGTGAACTTTTAATGAAATTAACCATAATTTTGCATTTTAAACTAGTATTTCGTGTTCTACGTAATCAAAATAGTGGTTCTAAACCATTTTTGTGATAATCAAATTTTTGTTGAATTTTGACAAAAATCCAAGGCTATAGCCTTGCTCATTTTTTTGACAAAAACACTTTTGGCTTTTGAATTGCGTCAAATTATGGAAAACGACGTTTTTTGTGATGCTAAATTCACTGGTGCAGTCAGTTCCTCGATAGGATGTGTAGAACATCCTTAAATCGAGTTGCGAATAATTCGTGGGAAGTATACCTACACTCGCATTCAAAATTAGTGAACTTTTAATGAAATTAACCATAATTTTGCATTTTAAACTCGATTTTCGTGTTCTGCGTAATCAAAATAATGGTTCTAAACCATTTTTATGATAATCAAATTTTTGCTGAATTTTGACAAAAATCCAAGGCTATAGCCTTGCTCATTTTTTTGACAAAAACACTTTTGGCTTTTGAATTACGTGAAATTATGGAAAACGATGTTTTTTGTGATGCTAAATTCACTGGTGCAGTCAGTTCCTCGATAGGATGTGTAGAACATCCTTAAATCGAGTTGCGAATAATTCGTGGGAAGTATACCTACACTCGCATTCAAAATTAGTGAACTTTTAATGAAATTAACCATAATCTTGCATTTTAAACTCGATTTTTGTGTTCTACGTAATCAAAATAGTGGTTCTAAACCATTTTTATGATAATCAAATTTTTGTTGAATTTTGACAAAAATCCAAGCCTTGCTCATTTTTTTGACAAAAACACTTTTGGCTTTTGAATTACGTGAAATTATGGAAAACGATGTTTTTTGTGATGCTAAATTCACTGGTGCAGTCAGTTCCTCGATATGATGTGTAGAACATCCTTAAATCGAGTTGCGAATAATTCATGGGAAGTATACACTCGCATTCAAAATTAGTGAACTTTTAATGAAATTAACCATAATTTTGCATTTTAAAATAGTATTTCGTGTTCTACGTAATCGAAATAGTGGTTCTAAACCATTCTTATGATAATCAAATTTTTGTTGAATTTTGACAAAAATCCAAGGCTATAGCCTTGCTCATTTTTTTGACAAAAACACTTTAGGCTTTTTAATTGCGTGAAATTATGGAAAACGATGTTTTTTGTGATGCTAAATTCACTGGTGCAGTCAGTTCCTCGATAGGATGTGTAGAACATCCTTAAATCGAGTTGCGAATAATTCGTGGGAAGTATACCTACACTCGCATTCAAAATTAGTGAACTTTTAATGAAATTAACCATAATTTTGCATTTTAAACTCGATTTTCGTGTTCTGCGTAATCAAAATAGTGGTTCTAAACCATTTTTATGATAATCAAATTTTTGCTGAATTTTGACAAAAATCCAAGGCTATAGCCTTGCTCATTTTTTTGACAAAAACACTTTTGGCTTTTGAATCGCGTGAAATTATGGAAAACGATGTTTTTTGTGATGCTAAATTCACTGGTGCAGTCAGTTCCTCGATAGGATGTGTAGAACATCCTTAAATCGAGTTGCGAATAATTCGTGGGAAGTATACCTACACTCGCATTCAAAATTAGTGAACTTTTAATGAAATTAACCATAATCTTGCATTTTAAACTCGATTTTTGTGTTCTACGTAATCAAAATAGTGGTTCTAAACCATTTTTATGATAATCAAATTTTTGTTGAATTTTGACAAAAATCCAAGCCTTGCTCATTTTTTTGACAAAAACACTTTTGGCTTTTGAATTACGTGAAATTATGGAAAACGATGTTTTTGTGATGCTAAATTCACTGGTGCAGTCAGTTCCTCGATATGATGTGTAGAACATCCTTAACTCGAGTTGCGAATAATTCATGGGAAGTATACACTCGCATTCAAAATTAGTGAACTTTTAATGAAATTAACCATAATTTTGCATTTTAAACTAGTATTTCGTGTTCTACGTAATCAAAATAGTGGTTCTAAACCATTTTTGTGATAATCAAATTTTTGTTGAATTTTGACAAAAATCCAAGGCTATAGCCTTGCTCATTTTTGACAAAAACACTTTTGGCTTTTGAATTGCGTGAAATTATGGAAAACGATGTTTATTGTGATGCTAAATTCACTGGTGCAGTCAGTTCCTCGATAGGATGTGTAGAACATCCTTAACTCGAGTTGCGAATAATTCATGGGAAGTATACACTCGCATTCAAAATTAGTGAACTTTTAATGAAATTAACCATAATTTTGCATTTTAAACTAGTATTTCGTGTTCTACGTAATCAAAATAGTGGTTCTAAACCATTTTTGTGATAATCAATTTTTTGTTGAATTTTGACAAAAATCCAAGGCTATAGCCTTGCTCATTTTTTTGAAAAACACTTTTGGCTTTTAAATTGCGTGAAATTATGGAAAACGATGTTTATTGTGATGCTAAATTCACTGGTGCAGTCAGTTCCTCGATAGGATGTGTAGAACATCCTTAACTCGAGTTGCGAATAATTCATGGGAAGTATACACTCGCATTCAAAATTAGTGAACTTTTAATGAAATTAACCATAATTTTGCATTTTAAACTAGTATTTCGTGTTCTACGTAATCAAAATAGTGGTTCTAAATCATTTTTGTGATAATCAATTTTTTGTTGAATTTTGACAAAAATCCAAGGCTATAGCCTTGCTCATTTTTTTGAAAAACACTTTTGGCTTTTAAATTGCGTGAAATTATGGAAAACGATGTTTATTGTGATGCTAAATTCACTGGTGCAGTCAGTTCCTCGATAGGATGTGTAGAACATCCTTAAATCGAGTTGCGAATAATTCATGGGAAGTATACACTCGCATTCAAAATTAGTGAACTTTTAATGAAATTAACCATAATTTTGCATTTTAAACTCGATTTTTGTGTTCTACGTAATCAAAATAGTGGTTCTAAACCATTTTTATGATAATCAAATTTTTGTTGAATTTTGACAAAAATCCAAGGCTATAGCCTTGCTCATTTTTTTGACAAAAACACTTTTGGCTTTTGAATTGCGTGAAATTATGGAAAACGATGTTTTTTGTGATGCTAAATTCACTGGTGCAGTCAGTTCCTCGATAGGATGTGTAGAACATCCTTAACTCGAGTTGCGAATAATTCATGGGAAGTATACACTCGCATTCAAAATTAGTGAACTTTTAATGAAATTAACCATAATTTTGCATTTTAAACTAGTATTTCGTGTTCTACGTAATCAAAATAGTGGTTCTAAACCATTTTTGTGATAATCAAATTTTTGTTGAATTTTGACAAAAATCCAAGGCTATAGCCTTGCTCATTTTTTTGACAAAATTACTTTTGGCTTTTGAATTGCGTCAAATTATGGAAAACGATGTTTTTTGTGATGCTAAATTCACTGGTGCAGTCAGTTCCTCGATAGGATGTGTAGAACATCCTTAACTCGAGTTGCGAATAATTCATGGGAAGTATACACTCGCATTCAAAATTAGTGAACTTTTAATGAAATTAACCATAATTTTGCATTTTAAACTCGATTTTCGTGTTCTACGTAATCAAAATAGTGGTTCTAAACCATTTTTGTGATAATCAATTTTTTGTTGAATTTTGACAAAAATCCAAGGCTATAGCCTTGCTCATTTTTTTGACAAAAACACTTTTGGCTTTTGAATTGCGTCAAATTATGGAAAACGACGTTTTTTGTGATGCTAAATTCACTGGTGCAGTCAGTTCCTCGATAGGATGTGTAGAACATCCTTAAATCGAGTTGCGAATAATTCGTGGGAAGTATACCTACACTCGCATTCAAAATTAGTGAACTTTTAATGAAATTAACCATAATTTTGCATTTTAAACTCGATTTTCGTGTTCTGCGTAATCAAAATAGTGGTTCTAAACCATTTTTATGATAATCAAATTTTTGCTGAATTTTGACAAAAATCCAAGGCTATAGCCTTGCTCATTTTTTTGACAAAAACACTTTTGGCTTTTGAATCGCGTGAAATTATGGAAAACGATGTTTTTTGTGATGCTAAATTCACTGGTGCAGTCAGTTCCTCGATAGGATGTGTAGAACATCCTTAAATCGAGTTGCGAATAATTCGTGGGAAGTATACCTACACTCGCATTCAAAATTAGTGAACTTTTAATGAAATTAACCATAATCTTGCATTTTAAACTCGATTTTTGTGTTCTACGTAATCAAAATAGTGGTTCTAAACCATTTTTATGATAATCAAATTTTTGTTGAATTTTGACAAAAATCCAAGCCTTGCTCATTTTTTTGACAAAAACACTTTTGGCTTTTGAATTACGTGAAATTATGGAAAACGATGTTTTTTGTGATGCTAAATTCACTGGTGCAGTCAGTTCCTCGATAGGATGTGTAGAACATCCTTAAATCGAGTTGCGAATAATTCATGGGAAGTATACACTCGCATTCAAAATTAGTGAACTTTTAATGAAATTAACCATAATTTTGCATTTTAAACTCGATTTTCGTGTTCTACGTAATCGAAATAGTGGTTCTAAACCATTCTTATGATAATCAAATTTTTGCTGAATTTTGAGAAAAATCCAAGGCTATAGCCTTGCTCATTTTTTTGACAAAAACACTTTTGGCTTTTTAATTGCGTGAAATTATGGAAAACGATGTTTTTGTGATGCTAAATTCACTGGTGCAGTGAGTTCCTCGATAGGATGTGTAGAACATCCTTAAATCGAGTTGCGAATAATTCGTGGGAAGTATACCTACACTCGCATTCAAAATTAGTGAACTTTTAATGAAATTAACCATAATTTTGCATTTAAAACTCGATTTTCGTGTTCTACGTAATCAAAATAGTGGTTCTAAACCATTTTTGTGATAATCAAATTTTTGTTGAATTTTGACAAAAATCCAAGGCTATAGCCTTGCTCATTTTTTTGACAAAAACACTTTTGGCTTTTGAATTGCGTCAAATTATGGAAAACGACGTTTTTTGTGATGCTAAATTCACTGGTGCAGTCAGTTCCTCGATAGGATGTGTAGAACATCCTTAAATCGAGTTGCGAATAATTCGTGGGAAGTATACCTACACTCGCATTCAAAATTAGTGAACTTTTAATGAAATTAACCATAATTTTGCATTTTAAACTCGATTTTCGTGTTCTGCGTAATCAAAATAGTGGTTCTAAACCATTTTTATGATAATCAAATTTTTGCTGAATTTTGACAAAAATCCAAGGCTATAGCCTTGCTCATTTTTTTGACAAAAACACTTTTGGCTTTTGAATTACGTGAAATTATGGAAAACGATGTTTTTTGTGATGCTAAATTCACTGGTGCAGTCAGTTCCTCGATAGGATGTGTAGAACATCCTTAAATCGAGTTGCGAATAATTCGTGGGAAGTATACCTACACTCGCATTCAAAATTAGTGAACTTTTAATGAAATTAACCATAATCTTGCATTTTAAACTCGATTTTTGTGTTCTACGTAATCAAAATAGTGGTTCTAAACCATTTTTATGATAATCAAATTTTTGTTGAATTTTGACAAAAATCCAAGCCTTGCTCATTTTTTTGACAAAAACACTTTTGGCTTTTGAATTACGTGAAATTATGGAAAACGATGTTTTTTGTGATGCTAAATTCACTGGTGCAGTCAGTTCCTCGATATGATGTGTAGAACATCCTTAACTCGAGTTGCGAATAATTCATGGGAAGTATACACTCGCATTCAAAATTAGTGAACTTTTAATGAAATTAACCATAATTTTGCATTTTAAACTAGTATTTCGTGTTCTACGTAATCAAAATAGTGGTTCTAAACCATTTTTGTGATAATCAAATTTTTGTTGAATTTTGACAAAAATCCAAGGCTATAGCCTTGCTCATTTTTTTGACAAAAACACTTTTGGCTTTTGAATTGCGTCAAATTATGGAAAACGATGTTTTTTGTGATGCTAAATTCACTGGTGCAGTCAGTTCCTCGATAGGATGTGTAGAACATCCTTAACTCGAGTTGCGAATAATTCATGGGAAGTATACACTCGCATTCAAAATTAGTGAACTTTTAATGAAATTAACCATAATTTTGCATTTTAAACTAGTATTTCGTGTTCTACGTAATCAAAATAGTGGTTCTAAACCATTTTTGTGATAATCAAATTTTTGTTGAATTTTGACAAAAATCCAAGGCTATAGCCTTGCTCATTTTTTTGAAAAACACTTTTGGCTTTTAAATTGCGTGAAATTATGGAAAACGATGTTTTTTGTGATGCTAAATTCACTGGTGCAGTCAGTTCCTCGATAGGATGTGTAGAACATCCTTAAATCGAGTTGCGAATAATTCATGGGAAGTATACACTCGCATTCAAAATTAGTGAACTTTTAATGAAATTAACCATAATTTTGCATTTTAAACTAGTATTTCGTGTTCTACGTAATCAAAATAGTGGTTCTAAACCATTTTTGTGATAATCAATTTTTTGTTGAATTTTGACAAAAATCCAAGGCTATAGCCTTGCTCATTTTTTTGAAAAACACTTTTGGCTTTTAAATTGCGTGAAATTATGGAAAACGATGTTTATTGTGATGCTAAATTCACTGGTGCAGTCAGTTCCTCGATAGGATGTGTAGAACATCCTTAACTCGAGTTGCGAATAATTCATGGGAAGTATACACTCGCATTCAAAATTAGTGAACTTTTAATGAAATTAACCATAATTTTGCATTTTAAACTAGTATTTCGTGTTCTACGTAATCAAAATAGTGGTTCTAAACCATTTTTGTGATAATCAAATTTTTGTTGAATTTTGACAAAAATCCAAGGCTATAGCCTTGCTCATTTTTTTGACAAAATTACTTTTGGCTTTTGAATTGCGTCAAATTATGGAAAACGATGTTTTTTGTGATGCTAAATTCACTGGTGCAGTCAGTTCCTCGATAGGATGTGTAGAACATCCTTAACTCGAGTTGCGAATAATTCATGGGAAGTATACACTCGCATTCAAAATTAGTGAACTTTTAATGAAATTAACCATAATTTTGCATTTAAAACTCGATTTTCGTGTTCTACGTAATCAAAATAGTGGTTCTAAACCATTTTTGTGATAATCAATTTTTTGTTGAATTTTGACAAAAATCCAAGGCTATAGAATTGCTCATTTCTTTGACAAAAACACTTTTGGCTTTTGAATTGCGTCAAATTATGGAAAACGAAAACATTTACAGGTTATTAAAATTTTAAAATTTGTAACAATAAATGGTTTCTTTTTAATTTTTTACTTATTTTATTTCTCTATACAATAGGTATGAAATATTACTTTGAACTGAAATGTATGCACAATGATTTTTCCATTTTCTTAAGAAAGTAATTTCAAAATATACGTATTGCGAATATAATAAATTCCGATTTGGGTCTCCGATTGTACTTAGTCCAGCCTCGGGCTAATTTTAAACGGTAGTGGGGTATCGGAATCTCTCTCTCAGAACTTTAGTTTCTCTGTCATCAGTTCGCGCCACTTTTAGGCGTATTGGCTTTTAAGCAATGCGATCGCAGACTCATTTTATTCTGTATATTTTCTAAGAGCCTATTCGTAAATTTTATATGATTGTTTTGAAATGTGCTGCAGAGGATAAGGTGATAAATAAAAAACAAAATGTAAACACTCTTCAACTATGTAATATTCGGTAGATGTAATTAAACTATCTGACTGGTTACAAATTTTGAACTTTGTCAAAAGTTAAAGTACGTGGACATTTGAACTACTTGAGGGTGTTGAAAAAGAACATCTGAATATTGAAATACCTTCAATTGTTGAACTCTAAATTAGTGTTTGTGGTGTATCTTTATTTGTCATCAAAAACTTTTGACAGTACTCTTGCGGAAATTTTAAATTGACCACTTTTTACATTTTTATACAGGTTAGCGAACTACACAGCTAAACATCAAAATTTTACGAATTACTCGAATAACACGGCAAGTGTCTTGTCAAAATGCGAATTTATCGGTAATTTTTTTAATGGCGTTTTTTCTAAATAAACAATAAATATTAATCCTGATAAAAATCACACACTAACAATATTTTAGTGGAAGTCAAATGACCAAATGTAAAAAAATACTTAAATATCTTTGATTTATTTTTCTTAACACAACCAATTATATTGACCAATTAGAAGCATTATATTTTAACAATTTATGATCCAAGTCGAACAACTAAAGGTAAAAATTATATTTAAATATTTTTTTAAATTAGGAGCTTTTACTTTAAATTAAATTTCTTTTCGGTGAAAGATAATTTTGAAAATAATAGCAATAATTCCGAAATTGTTGGTTATATTTCACAACAACATACATTTTTTCTCAGGTTTTGATGATTAAGTTATTTTTACAAACCATGCATGTAATAGTTAAAGAAGTGCTTTGGTGTAGTGTTAAAATAATCATGTATTTTGCAATAAAAGCTATGCCACAATTTAAGATAAAATATTTTTTTAAGAACATGTTAAGCCTACTCATATATTTTCACTCGTTTAATCAAGGAAGTTCTTAAAAACATATTTTAAATAAAAATTAATTTAGAGCTCAAACTCTTTGAAGATACTTTAATAACACTTTTTCAACGCCCACTAACTGGTAATATTTCATTGCTTTGATAAAGCTTTCTAATTAATGAATGAGATGAATGAGTTATTAAAAAATATAACAAAACTTACAGAAAATGAAAGATACAATAATTGGTCCTAATTATAATAGTAGAAAAAACATATACATTGACTAAACAAATTTACTTAAGGATAAATCCAGTAAAGAGGACTTACTGCACACACTTGTATTCATTGAACGTAATTGAGAGGTTGTATTATTGATTCAAATTAAAATGATCTTAATAATATATATTATAACAAGAGATGCTTTAAATAATTTTTGGCAGTGCAAATTGTTGGAAAATGTATATATGTAAGTAGAGCTGATTTAGGTTAAAATGCACTTTGCAGGGCGGACCTTGAATTTTATTTTAAGATTCAAAAAAGTATATTTTTAGTGTTTCTAATTAATTCCCTTAAGGATTAAAGGCGCGGAACCTAACAAAACTTAACCTTAAAATTCACTCAAACAGCATTTTTAAATGTAAGAGCATCCGCAGTCGCCATTTTAGTTGTTTTTAACTCGCGTGTTTTTCTCTCAATATTAATTGATCCTCTTACGAAAATGGCACTTTCAAAAGTTAATTTAATCGATATTTTTCAATGGAATAACGACAATAAAATGTTAGAAATGCGCCAAAAGCTAAAATTAATTCCTTAATTAGTGTAAAATGCAAAAAGTGTGAGGGTGAGATGAAGCTAACCAAAGATTCTGCTAGTCTTGATGGTTTCCGATGGAGATGCAGAAACATGGTTTCAGTTAACAAACAAAAGCATAAAGAATGTAATTATGGGTAAGTCGTCGATAGCTTAGCGGAAAAGCAGGACTCTAACAATTTTTTCTTTATTTTTCAGTTTATCTTTACGCTCTGGCACTTTCTTTCATGGTTCGCACTTGGAAATATGGAAGATACTTGGATTCGTTCATTTATGGCTTGACCAAGCATCACTATTATTAATAATGAATCAGTTAAGAATCGCAAATCACACAGCAGGTGACTGGAACAGCTTTTGTCGGGAAGTTATGATTTATATGATATTATCGAAAATTCCAAGCCTCTTGGAGGACATGGAAAAACGTATGTTTTTAACTCTTTCGTTACGGCAAGTTGATATTTTAATGTACATTGTATATTTTTTAGAGTACATATCGACGAATCTAAATTTGGTAAAAGAAAATATCATAAAGGACATTCAGTCGAGGGCCAATGGGTTTTTGGAGGAATAGATATTGAAACCAAAGAAATGTTCATGGTTCCTGTTGAAAAAAGAGATAAAGCTACTTTGCTTCCGATCATTAAAAAATATATCTTGGATGGTACTACTATTGTCTCGGATCTATGGAAAGCATACGATTGCCTTTCAGAAGAAGGATACCTGCAAAGTAAGTCGTCGATTACTCAGCGAAAGAGCAGGAATTAATTTTTATTTATTTACAGGTGAACCATTCTTTGAATTTTGTTGATCCGGATACAGGAGCTCATACTAATAACACCGAGGTATCATGGAAAGCTGCAAAATCTACAATCTACTTTCCGAATAGGAAGAAGGATCACTTCGAAGGTTACTTGGCAAAATATGTATTCATGAAGCACTGTAAAATTTCTGATCTTATATTCTGTAACTGGCTGGAAAGCTTTATGACCAAAATAATGTAATGCTTGAATAATAAATAAATAAATTTTCGAAGGTTAACTCACTTATTATTATTTAATTAAATTAGGTTGGGTTTGGTTAGGTTAGTTTTGGTTAGGTTAGGTTAGATTTGGTTAGGTTAGTTTCGGTTAGGTTAGGTTAGTTTTCGTTAGGTTAAGTTTGGTTAGGTTCCGCGCCTTTAATCCTTAAGGGAATTAATTAGAAACACTAAAAATGTCCTTTTTTGAAGCTTAAAATAAAATTCAATGTCCGCCCTGTAAACTGCATTTTGGCCCTGATTTAGTTAATGGAAGACTAATGGATTGTAAAATAATTATAACATTGAGAAATAATTGTTACTTAAAAATCTTTTAAAAACCTACGTTCCCGTTCTAAATAAAATTATTTGTTGAGTAGTTAGGAAACTTAACAAAACCAATATACGCATTATTTAATTTTAATAATAAACATTGACAGCCGATTGTCTTTGAACAACAAAACACTTTTCAGGAATATCATAAATAAATAAATATTGAAAATTTGGTAAAAGTGTATATAAGTATATTGTATTAAATTAAATAAATATTTCACTATTAATTCAAAGATTGGTTTTAAGAACCATGAAAACATTTAATAAGGTTAATATTAATTTAATTAGCCACTATTGAAGTATGACAAATTTGTATTTAAATAATTTGTTTACATATACTGTAATATATTGTATATAATCCAAACTTCCAGAATAATTCAACAGGTTGAAAATATCGAGTCAATATCGAGTCATGTTAGAATATTTGATAATAAATGGAGCAATGTTATTTAACAAGTTTCATTTAGTTTCCAATAAAAGGCAAACTTAAAAGCTGTACATTTATATGTATATAGAACAAGGTTAAAATAAGAAAAGTATTTTATTTATGGTGGTTAAACCATTTTATAAACAAAAATATCCCAATTACAGTTTTAGAAATGCAATACATTTTTGTTCAAAATCGGTGTATTTCAAAAATGACTTAGGTCTCGTGTATGTGTAGTAGAATTCAGTCACAATACTTTAAACTTACTATAATAAAAGTTTTAATTCAGTCACAAGCCAAATTAATAAAAATACCAAACAAACAATTTACAATATCATATAAATCCCATTAACAAGAGATAGAAAATTTACCGAAGGAATTAATCACAACAGTTAAAATATTTAATATAAGTAACAGATTTTACTCGTAAATGAGACATTCACATTTTTTAAATGCATTCGATAGTGGTGAATATCAAATGGTTCTAAAATAAAATTTCAAAAATAAAATTTAATGAAACTACATCTAATCTATATTTACATATTTTAAAGCAGCTCCTTATCCATTTTCTGTTTGATAATTATCAGGGATCAAAAAAATTTACATTAAATAATTTCATTTTGATTGGACACCAAAAACATTGATGTTTCAAATCAAAAGTTTCATTAATAGCCTTTGTCTTTATGCCCGTATTGTATGGTAAACATCCAGAATTTATTTTACATTTCTTAAATCTATATTGAATCTATTGAAAAAAGAAAAATTCTACAATATCAAAATCAAAAAGTAAGAAATAACCACAAAGCTCTAGAAGGTTATTAATGAAACTTTAAATTGATCTTATTTTAAGGTGTCAACGTTTAAATTCAATAAACAAAATTTTTAAAAATTTAAAATCAATAATACAACCAAAGCAACATTCTTTAAACAACGCGTAAATAGTACAACAGAAAAACAAAGAATGTATAGAGAGGCCACGTAAATATTTATACATTTTTTTAATTCCGAGTTATAAGCAGAGAACCCGTAGCTTGAAATTTTAAATCATTACACAATGATTCATAACACATTTTGCTAACCTACGATTTCAAGTTACAATGAATAATTTACAACTCGGAACGCCGACATTAATGAAGGATTTAAAAAAATAAAACTAGCAGTGTTGTATTCCAAAATTAAAAAAATCTGTACGCTTTCCAAAAACTTCAAATTGATATCCACAAATTAATAAAATTCTAGCATTGAAATAAATAAACTTATTTACAAATGATTACAGATAAAAATTAATATGAAGTGATCTTGAGGGTATATATATACAAATTATTAAAAATGATATATGTACACTTAACCTACAAAATATAATTATAAAAGCAATGACCAAATTAATTAATCACTTTTTCGTAACAGTTCATAGTATACGGAGAAGTTCGAGATACACTTTTACACAATTACACAAAATATTTTAAATTTGTATCTAATTCTTTTTTTACACAAACACTTTGGCCAAACCGTCAGCGCCTGCGCTGGCTATATAGGGCCGTGAAGGATGAAAAGCAACATCTAGGATACTTTCGTCGAACTTCTTTCGATGAGCCGTTATCTCTTGAACGCACGTTTTGTTGTCTAAATGCCATAACCTTATTGAACAATCGTGCGAACCTGGAAAACACAAGTAGTATAATAACGAAGTGGATGGATTTGATATAAAACGTAAAAGCTACATGAGGAATGTTACTAATCGGCGATGCAAAATATTTTAGGTATATTGTATTCAACAATATAGTGCCAACAATAAAACCACTTTTGTTGCGATCGTCTGTCACGGTTTATTGCTTATGGTCAAAATTTGCACACAGGAACGGATCTTGTATTTGTATAATTTGGTTTGAGTATAATCATTTATATTTGTGTTCCCATAGTGAGAGTTAGTCTGTGCTGTTTAATAATTTTTGTAAAAAATGTTTCGTCCTTGGGAAACTGCATAAGCGGCACCCTGTGTTACTGTTCCTGTTCGACGACGAGTTTTATCCCTTGATGCCAAAGAAATCGTCAGACATGTTCATCAGTAGCTGGTCCAAAGGGGTTGGGCTTTTACTCCTGCTGTAAGAGAAAACAGCGATTTGACAGAGATACCGGAATCATCAGTGAGAGTTCACATTTCGAGGCCAATTCATCCGAGACGAAAACGAAACGATATTGGTGTTCCCAGAACCACTGATGACGGTGATAAAGATTTGATAAGAAGAACAATCTACTCTATGTACGAAGAAAACTTGGTGCCTGGTACCAGATCATTGCAAACAAGACTAAGGAGCTCCACTGAGATACGGATATCAATTGAAAACCTATGAACACTTTTATCCAAACTAGGTTTCAAATACTGCAAAATTGACAAAAGGCAAGCTATTATGGAATCCCAACGGATTAGGCAATGGCGTTTTGAATATTTGACTGCCATAAGTGATTACAGGTCTTTACAAAGACCAATAATCTATTTGGATGAGACCGATGGAACAGTGCGTTGCCAATCAAAAGCTCCATCGAACAAATGAAAACGGATCACGATTATTCATGCTGGATCAGAAGATGGTTGGATTCCAAAAAGTTTGGGACTTTCGGCGAAGAACATTCAAGATTCGTCGTTGGATTACCATCAAGATACTACAGCGGAATTGTTCGAAGATTGGTTTGAAAACACTTTACAGCCAAATATTTCCCCTAGTTATGGACAATGCCAGTTACCATAGTCGCCAATTGAAGAAGGTTCCAGGCTCTTCAAATACAAAAGCGGAAATCCAGGAATTTATGCTCCAAAACAACATGTATTTTGAAGAAGGATATAAAAAAAATGCAGCTTTTAGAGGTTCTAAGGACATTTAACATACAGAAGACATATGTATGTGACACAATTACAGCATCCAAATGACATACAGTTCTTCGTCTCCCTCCTTACTACTGCATATTCAACCCGATTGGGCATATGTAGAAAAAACTAAAGAACAAAGTGCGGACCTAAAATACTATACCTACATTATGTCCTTCTGTAATTGCATTAATCCGGCAAAATATAGATTGTTGGAAAAGAACAATAAACCATGTTATAAAAGTGGAGGATTCATACAGGGCATTTCATACTAACATAGAACCCCTTATAATTAATGTAGACGACGATAGTGTTAGTGAAACTGAATTGATATATTAACATATTTAAATTTTTTTTTAAATTTTATTGTGAATATCTTTTAATATGCGTTTCTATTAAAAAATTATTTTTGCAAATTTAATCCTGACCTGCATTCTTTATTCAAACTTGCCAATACCTGAGATAAAAGTACCTAAGAAATTTATTATCACCATCAGTCCCCATTATTGTAGGCACTATATTGTTGAACACACTATACGTGTGTATAGGTATTACGGGCTAGGTATATAATCCAGTATTTTATACAATTACTAGGGAAAGTTTGGAAAAATGTATTGTATCAACCTTTAATTTGTGTAAGTCCATTATACTGAGAACATAAAATAAATAGTTTAACAAAACTTCCGCTATTTAAAGGAATTATTAACTTTTTGAAAAACAGCTGTTTCAAAAATCACTTTCATCCTCAGGTTGACGATTATTTTTTTTAGGTTGTGAACCATGTTGTACTCAGCAGTCTACCCGCAGCCAGGGCCACAGAGCTTGGCACCACCCTAGAAAGAGTGATGGCATGATCACGTTCTGATTTTTACTTCATGAGATTTCACATTTCTAGGATTTCTCTGGTAGGAACCGAAGGGCAACCATCAGAAAATACCTCCGGATGCCAAGACGACAATGGCGATCCTGAAGGTACTGCAGGGCATAGGTCCCAGTCCAGGAGCAGACTGTCGAAAATGAAAACGATGACGTCTTTGAAAAGGGCCAACAAAACGTTATGGAAGTGGTCACGGCCATCCCGAAACATAAAGAAATAGCTGTGATATTTCATATATTTGTGCACGCCTATATAATCTGCTTATTTATTTATTCATTTTTATGTTATTGTACCGACGAAAAGCTGCACATGACCTTACAACGCCGAAAGACTAGGAGTAGACATAATCCTGGTTCAGGAACCGAACCTGATCCATGTACGGAAGTGCGAGAGATGGATCTGCGACTGGGTGTATAACACGGCGGTCCAGTGCGTCAATAGAAACTGTGGGGTTGTCTCACACTGCGTTTCGGGGGGCTACATCAAATTGGAATTTCAAAGCCAAATTATCTATACAACTGCTAGGGTACAACTGAAGGGTTTTATAATAGCCGGAGATTTCCATTCCAAATCGCCAGCATGGGAATCCGCACACGAAGACGCGAGGGGTGAGCACCTACAAAGCTGGATCAGCTCCCTGGACCTTGTTATCCTGAACTACGGGACGACTTCCACTTTTACACGCAGAAACCAGTCCTTCTTCATAGATCTGATGCTGTGTTCGAGGGATTTGGAGAGGAAAGCGACCCGGTGAAACGTACTGCTAAAAGACGAGTCGCTCAGCGTGCATCAGTATATTGCCTTTGTGATAGGTGAAACGGTGATGACAAAAAAGGGTATCGGGTCAGAGATTTTGGGACTCTAGGATCTTTGGGAATGCCGTCTCCCTGTGCATAAACAACAACATGGGTGGCCCAGAGCTCACTAAAGGTCTAAAGGAGGTCCAAGAACTTAGTATGAGAGGACTCTCCCACAATGCAAACGGGAAACCAGTCTGGAGGTGCGAGGAGGTAAATGAGCTAGGAAACATTTGCGTGAGAGGTAGGAGGCTCGTCGGAAGAGTCCGTGAGAAATACTCAACTGGGCGACCATTTTGTGAAAGAGTCGGAAGCATCTGTTCCGACAGAAAATATTTCTTTCTCGTCTATTCCAGTTAGAGCTAATTTTGTTATGTCGGTTTTTAGGTTTTGAAATGCCGTAACAGCTTTTTGATATAATTGGAAAGTAGTCTCAATTAAAGGTCTGATTATTTATGAGAAATAGTTAACCCATTTGGAATAATGGTCGAATAGTCTGAACTCTCTTTTCAATTTAGCAGAATCGGTAAGAATTGAAAGATTCATCAATGGTTTTAACCTAGATTTATCTGGTTTAATAATGTTGTGTTCGATAGTATAGCAAAGTAAGTTTATGGATTCTGAAGCAAAAGTACGTTTATTCAAATATAAGGTAAGTTTGTATTTTTCGGCTGCCTTCATAAACTTTTGCAGGTTTTCATCGTGATCTGATTTATTCTCACCGCATATGGATATTTCATCAAGATATGCGAATGTACTGAGTTTCTCGGTATCGATTTATACTACAAAGTTATATACATACCCGAAAGAAGATAAAGACCGTTTGGATCAACGGCTAAACTGGTAACGGCATCCAAATGAGCGACCATTGAATGTACCATTTTTCCTGTTTGGTTATCCCAAAATCTGATGTGCCTATCTTCGTGAGCGGTGATGGTTAGAGGTAGTGTTGGATGACAGACAATTTTATTTATTTGTCTGGAGACGCTATTTACACCTAATAAAAAAAATAAAATTTACAAAACAAAATATTTAGTTTCCATAATTATAATATTTCTTACCATCAGCAGCAACTGTTTCCAAGCGCGAGACTGGTTTACCCGTTTCCGTGTCAAATATTACACACCGTAAACTAGAATAAGATGCCACAATACGATTTGGTTCATCCCTCACGAAATCGACACTAGAAGGAACCCCATCCGTCTCGGATACGAACGTTGATAACAATTGTTGCTGAAACAAGATTTATTAATAAATAAAAAATAAAATAGAAAAACAAACGTAAACAATAACAGTAAATTAATTCCATATTGTTTCCAGCAGGTAATAAGATCGTACTGAATTTAAATCTTGTATACTGATAAATGAAGAGAACCTTTTCAGTATTTACAAATAGTATACACTATAAAATAGTTAACCTACGACCACCCCTCTAAACCGTCAATAATACACAATCTACAACCTATGTAATGTATCTCTTTACGCACGATAAAATAAACGCACGGCTTCCCTAGCAACCCTTAGCAACAATAGACGTCGCTATTTTATTCAAAATTTCCTATTTACATAGGTATTTGAAGGTGAATTTTATACTACATATAAATGGCAGACAACTCTCTGCACAACTTCTGAAGACTTGGATATATTTCAAGAAGTTTTGGTCAAAATTTCAAGACTCCTCTTTGATTTTAAGGGTCTATGAGCAACATTTAAAGATTTTTGTTAAATTTTAAGAGTCTGGTCGAAATTTAAAGACTTCCTATTTTGAGACTCTCTGCACAACTTTTGAAGACTTGGATATATTTGAATAAGTTTTGGTCAAAATTTCAAGACTCCTCTTTGATTTTAAGGGTTTATGAGCAACATTTAAAGATTTTTATTAAATTTCAAGAGTTTTTGGTCGAAATTTAAAGACTCTTCTTATTTTGAGACTCTCAGCACAACTTCTGAAGACTTGGGTATTTTCAAGAAGTTTTGGTCAAAATTTCAAGACTCCTCTTTGATTTTAAGGGTCTATGAGCAACATTTAAAGATTTTTGTTAAATTTTAAGAGTCTGGTCGAAATTTAAAGACTTCCTATTTTGAGACTCTCTGTACAACTTTTGAAGACTTGGATATATTTCAATAAGTTTTGGTCAAAATTTCAAGACTCCTCTTTGATTTTAAGGGTTTATGAGCAACATTTAAAGATTTTTATTAAATTTCAAGAGTTTTTGGTCGAAATTTAAAGACTCTTCTTATTTTGAGACTCTCAGCACAACTTCTGAAGACTTGGGTATTTTCAAGAAGTTTTGGTCAAAATTTCAATACTCCTCTTTGATTTTAATGGTCTATGAGCAACATTTAAAGATTTTTGTTAAATTTCAAGAGTCTTTGGTCGAAATTTAAAGACTTTTCTTATTTTGAGACTCTCTGCACAACTTCTGAAGACTTGGATATATTTCAAGAAGTTTTGGTCAAAATTTCAAGACTCCTCTTTGATTTTAAAGGTCTGTGCGCAACATTTAAAGATTTTTGTTAAATTTCAAGAGTCTTTGGTCGAAATTTAAAGACTTTTCTTATTTTGAGACTCTCTGCACAACTTCTGAAGACTTGGATATATTTCAAGAAGTTTTGGTCCAAATTTCAAGACTCCTCTTTGATTTTAAAGGTCTGTGAGCAACATTTAAAGATTTTTGTTAAATTTCAAGAGTCTTTGGTCGAAATTTAAAGACTTTTCTTATTTTGAGACTCTCTGCACAACTTCTGAAGACTTGGGTATTTTCAAGAAGTTTTGGTCAAAATTTCAATACTCCTCTTTGATTTTAATGGTCTATGAGCAACATTTAAAGATTTTTGTTAAATTTCAAGAGTCTTTGGTCGAAATTTAAAAACTCTTCTTATTTTGAGACTCTCTGCACAACTTCTGAAGACTTGGATATATTTCAAGAAGTTTTGGTCAAAATTTCAAGACTCCTCTTTGATTTTAAAGGTCTGTGCGCAACATTTAAAGATTTTTGTTAAATTTCAAGAGTCTTTGGTCGAAATTTAAAGACTTTTCTTATTTTGAGACTCTCTGCACAACTTCTGAAGACTTGGATATATTTCAAGAAGTTTTGGTCCAAATTTCAAGACTCCTCTTTGATTTTAAAGGTCTGTGCGCAACATTTAAAGATTTTTGTTAAATTTCAAGAGTCTTTGGTCAAAATTTAAAAACTCTTCTTATTTAGAGACTCTCTGCACAACTTCTGAAGATTTTGGTATATTTCAAGAAGTTTGAGACAAAATTTCAATTTTCGGGAATCGAGAGACAGAAGGTATTATTGAAAGCATCCAATGGAGGTTATCCTACTGTAAATTTGATATATAGTGCTATAGTAAAATTCACATTCAGATAGCAGCATTACAATGATACCGTTATGCTTTGCTTTGCGAATATCCTCAAACTTTTTACTGACAAATCTTAATCTAATCAAAATCATATTTCAGTGCAAAACTAGCAAAACTTACATTGGCCGTAGAATTTGCAACACTGCAGTCTGAATGTGAATGCCACTTTAATAAACTGTAAAACTTACCTTAGAATGCGGAGTCCACAATTTAATTGTTTTATCAGCGGAACATGACAGCAAATGTTGTTTAGAATTAAGAACAGCTAATCCCCAAACAGCATCTGAGTGACCGTGTAGAGTCGAATTTAAAATATCGGGTTCGTACATATCGTAGGGGTCAATATTAGAGTTTGGAACGTTCCAACAATTTATAACACCATCTAAGCCTCCTGAATAACAATGTTCCCCTGAACCGGAGATTGCAAGACAAAGTACTGGACCTACGAACATTTATACAAAAATTGGTTTTCTACTTTACATGGTATACTTTTACGTTTTTTCAAGCAGTTAATGTTACCCACTTATCGTCTAGATTAAAAAATTAACATTATATTAATTTATCAGATAATCAGGTCGACTCTGTTTAACAGTTGTTATAGTAACCATATTGTTAAATCTTTTAAACAATAACAATTTGATTCATAAAAATATTGTGACTACAATATTAAAAATTTCTGGTTTTAAAACTGACAACACTGCAATTTTTATTATTTTGTATCAAAAAGAGGAATGTTAAGTTAGTGCAGTTAGAACAAGTCATTTTGTTACAATTTTTTTTTCTTTTACTTATAGTGTCAAAATGTAAATACCCAGAACCAGAATTACACACCCAGAGGTCAAATGAAATGGCTAGTGCACTTAAAGAAGTGGCTAGTACAATTTCCCCTTTTATTATTATGACTTAATGATGTGACTGATTTTTATTTATTGGTTTTTTTTTAGTTTTGGTTGTTGTGACTGTGATTTTTAATCATTTTTTCCCAAATATCCAGACCACAATCAAGGTCATTATCTAAATCTAAAGCTTCCAAATGATATTTCCTACAAATATTTGGTAAAACTGAACAGGAACTAGTAATGTAACCAGCAGTAGCATGTTTTTAATCCAACACTTGTAAATGAAAAGAAATGGTATCCCTTCTTGTTGCCTCTTCCACAAACTGAGATAACTCTTGAATTAAGTAAGACATGCTCTTTTGCTTATCAGAAAGGCTTTATAAATCAATATTCAGGGAGTTCAAAAGAGTTACTGGTGTCTCTTAAACGCTAATCATAAAATGTTTCTAAAAATTGCTATATTTTCGACTTGAAAAAATAATGGAAACGCCATTTTTACAATTTTCTCACCTTGTCATGCTTATAACAAGTATAAAAAGTACCTTGATGAGATAGCTAACTTTTTAGCAAGATCTATTAATAAACGACAGATTATATTGCTTAAAACTAACGATTAGGACATGATGAGAATACCGTTTTTTGCAAAACTTGTTATGAAAGCAATACCTTTTTAATACGATACGATTTATTAACCACATTACGTATAAAATACATTTGAGGTTACAATACAATTTGTAAAGAATTACAATAAAATACAACACCAACAATTATACAAAATTAGTTGAAACTTTATAGAATAATGATTACAACAATAAATAAATTCAATACCATTAATAAAATAAAATTAACAGTACAATAGAGGAATAATTATGTATATTAAAAATTTTTAATTTATTCGGACAAACTAATAAAAATGGAAATAAAAATATGAAATCAAACAAAACTGTGCAATTAAATGCAAAATGCATTATCGATGCCACAAATTCATCAACTGTATAAAAGCAGCTCTCAAGTAAGAAATCCTTAGCAAATTTCAAGAACCTGCATTGCGTCATATTCTTAATATTCAATACTTTATGAAATTTTGCAAACTTATTGTATAGACCAACGTTCAATTTATTATTTCTGGACATCTAAGTTCGAGAGAAAGTATTAACCAAATCATTTCTAAACCTAGTTTTATACGAGTGCATTTCCCTATTAGCAGATATTTGATTTTGGTTTTTATGAACTAATTTAAGAGTTTCCAATATGTATATACATGGAACTGGCAAAATCCTAAACTTCCTAAACATAATAACCATGTTGTTATTGGAAACAGAATCGACCTGATTTTTTGTACTGTTTTGATTATATCTGTTACGTTTAAAACTTAGCTGTTTAATCTTACTATTAACAAATTATGCAAAATGTTTAAGGGGGTAATTTTTTATTGATATACCTGTGTGACTCCTAAAAGTATAAAGAGGTTCCACGTCCAAAGATGCACTTTTTTTAGCAGGAACAGTTTTTTGAAGGTTCCATAACTTTAGAGTATGGTCTTCACTTGCAGTTATTAAAACTGGTTCTGTTGGATGGAAGGCAAGCGCCCGAACGCCGTCGAAATGACTTCTTAAGGTATATTTAGCATTCCACGTTTTCCTGAACGCCTCCTACAAAAAATATAATAGGTTATAGGTTACGCATGTTCATAACATAATTCCCCAAGTAGGTATAAGAATAGAAATACAGTCAACATACATTAGTATATCGCACCCCCGGAGAAACAATGTCGTAAGTGCATTTTTTTTTTAAATGGAGGTTTAATTACCAATATTACTAAAAATATATAAAATATCTGTGGCAACAAAGTCAGAATTGTATTTCAATAATCTACCCCTATATATCGCTTATGTCTTTGTGGAAATAAACGATCGATCGACGTGTGTGGAGCTATATTGTCACAAAGGTAAATATGACAAAACACATTAACTTATTTTGGGAAAACAACGACTGAAATGCATGTTTAAATTTTGGTAGCTAGATTTTATTATCATTATTGGGTCAACAAAGACGTAAGTGTATTTTCTGACTTAGTTTCAGGAAGAAAGAAAGATGATCTGTTGAAGTTATTAAATAGTAATATTGTGCCTAAATACCTATTACGAAACTGTTGATAGATCTTTGTTTTAGTATTTTATTAAATATTAATAAGAAATAAAGCTTTTTTATTTAATTTTTTCTTGCCATTAAACATTAATTTTTTATTTGAAAGTAATTTTTTTAGATAGTTCTAGACTCTAGAATCTAGAGCAACAAAGACACATTTGTGGTAATCTAGCCCCCTAGATGCCACTAGCAATAGCAAAACACAAAACGCTTTAAAATAACAACGCTAACATTATGAAGTAAGAGCTACAGAATCCCTGGAATCGTTCAAATCCTAGTGTATTAACTCATTCATATTATTCAACGAAAAAAGTAGGTAGTAATGGTAAAGGCCGAAACATCAATTAAAGTTCATACCAAGCAAATGTTTTAATTTCATACAATTAATATGAGACAATTATTTGAAATGGACAAGTTAAAACAGACCACCATGCTTCCCATTCAGCAGTACTAAAGAGTAAATTATTTAATTGTGTTTTCTTTTCCTAAAGAAAAACCTCTATGATAAGAAATGAGCGAATATTAGATAGAGCAATAACCAATCCACTATGAATTAATCATAAGAAAACAGATTACAAATAAGAGAAAAATAGCGACTCAAAAGCCCCTAAACTTTTTCGCTGAAATATTTAGGTTCGTCGGACGATATGAATATTGGTACATAATTTGGAATATGTGACGTCACACCACTGTGACGTATTTAGTTGCTATATGTTTTGTTATACAAATTAGTATTGTCAGTTTATGTTGGTTAATTGTCAATATATTATCCTTTTATATAATAGATAATTATAACAGCTACGTGTTAGTATCTTTTATGTTATTTCCCAGCCGTACATCTCATAACTGTCCATCAGGTTATGGGCCCAGATAAATTTCTTGCATTCAGTGTTGTATTCTTATCATGATGAATAATTCGTATCAGCTCCCGCAAATCGAAAGATTAAAAGGTCGTGAAAATTACGATGCTTGGAAGTTTGCTGTACAAACATATCTGGAAGATTTGGAATTATGGGACTGTGTGATTGGTGAGGAAGTAGACGCGAAGAAAGATGTTAAAGCTAGGTCAAAATTGATACTTCTAATAGACCCCATAAATTATGTTCATGTGCAGTCAACAAAAACTGCTAAGGAAGCTTGGAAAAAACTAGCCAGTGCTTTTGAAGACAAAGGATTAACACGTAGAGTTGGATTATTGAGAACTTTAATAACCACCAAGCTGGAACATAGCAATTCCATAGAAGATTATGTAAACAAAGTAATTATGACAGCATATAAATTGACTAATATTGGTTTACATGTCAGTGATGAGTGGGTTGGTACTATACTGTTGGCCGGATTACCAGATGAATACAAACCCATGATAATGGGTATTGAAAGCTCTGGTATAGCAGTAACGGCAGATGCAATTAAAACCAAATTGCTGCAAGATGTATCTAAGCCGACCGATCAGGAGAAGTCACTTGCTATGTATGGAAGTGGTTCAGATTCAAGATTTAAAAAGAAATACTCAGCGGATAACAGTGGTAAAATGAATTCAAAATCAAGAGGACCCCGATGTTACCAATGTAACAATTATGGCCATTTTGCCCGTAACTGTCCACAAAGAAATAGAGATAAAAATGAAAGTAGTGAAACATTAGCTAAAACATTCAGCATTTTTCCCATAAGTTCTGCGATACAAGAAAATAATCGATGGTATTTTGATTCAGGTTGTTCAGCTCATCTCACAAAAAGTAAGGATATGTTTAAAAATAAAAGAACAGCAGATCTAACCGTAACAACTGCGAATAATGAACAGATGGTAGCCAATATCATGGGTAATATTACTTTACACATCTCAGTTAATGGAAAGCATTCTGAAGTCAATGTACCCGACGTATACTATTTACCTGAATTAAAAGTGAACTTGCTTTCTGTAAGTGAGATTGTAAAAAAAGGTAACAAAGTTATCTTCCATTCAAAAGGAGTCACAGTTAAGAACTCTAGCAATGAAGTCATAGCCACAGGAAAATTAGAAAATAATTTATTCAGTCTAGATGAGTACACTGAAAGTAATTCGGCTTTAATAACATGTGATACTTCAGATAAAAAGGTTTTATGGCACAGGCGTATGGCCCACATTAATTTTAATAGTTTGGAAAAGATGAAAAATGGTCTTGTTTATGGTGTAGAATACCAAAACTATAAGTCACAAAATCTAACATGTGAAACTTGTATCCTTGGGAAAAGCCATAGGCTACCCTTTCCTCAAAGTGACACAAATACATCAACATTGTTGCAGATAATACATTCAGATATATGTGGACCGATGGAAAATTCAATTGGAGGTTCCCAGTATATGCTAACATTTTTAGATGATTATAGTCATAAAGTATTCGTTTATTTTTTAAAAAACAAGAGTGAAACCTTTGAGTACTTTAAAGAATTTAAAAGCTACGTTGAAACTCAGTCGGGATGTAAAATCAAAATTCTACGTACAGATAATGGTGGAGAATATTGTTCTAATCAAATGTCAAATTTCCTAAGACATTCCGGAATAGAGCATCAGGTGACTGTACCGTATACGCCAGAACAAAATGGCAAGGCGGAGCGCTTAAACCGGACCATAATTGAGAAAGCTCGTTGTTTGTTAATTGAATC
Source organism: Ophraella communa (assembly GCA_035357415.1). Classification (NCBI taxonomy): domain Eukaryota; kingdom Metazoa; phylum Arthropoda; class Insecta; order Coleoptera; family Chrysomelidae; genus Ophraella; species Ophraella communa. The sequence goes on along the minus strand of CM068988.1, from coordinate 978,740 downwards.
AAAATTACCAAACAGTTTTTGGGCAGAAGCTGTGTATACGACAGTATATTTAATCAATCGATCCCCTACAAAATGTATCGAAAAGACTCCGGAAGAGCTATGGTCAGGTAAAAAACCGACAGTTAAACATGTCAGGATTTTTGGTTGCAAGGCTTATGTACATGTACCCAAGGAAAAGCGAAGAAAATTAGATCCAAAATCTAAACCATGTATATTTGTTGGTTATAGTCTACAGTCCAAAGCGTATAGACTATACGATAAATCGACAAATCTTGTTTTTCAAGCAAGAGATGTAATATTTTGTGAGAATGAGAATGGTTCTGCAATACTTGATCAGGTCCGTTTATCGAACGAAACCCATTTTTATCATATTCCAAATGTTGACATTGTAAGTTCGCACAGTCTTCAGGACGACAGTGTCACTAGCACAGAGACCCCAAAAGAGATAGTCACTATTTTTGAAGAAGTAGAAAATGAAACTTATGAACCCGACAACGACTACGTGCCCTCAGCTCCACAGGAAGAACCTGAAAAAGAAAATGAAACTTATGAACCCGACAACGACTACGTGCCCTCAGCTCCACAGGAACAACCTGAAAAAGATGTATCAATTACAGACCCAATTAGACTACAGAGAAAAATAAATCCTCCAAAAAAATTTGAAGACTATGTTAGTTATTCTATATTTACTGAAGATTCTGATGATCCCACAACTATAAAAGAAGTCTTGGAGAGGCCAGATAAACATAAATGGCTTCAAGCGATAGAATCGGAGTTTCAATCTCAATTAGAAAACGGCACTTGGGAGCTTACAGATCTTCCTCAAGGCAGAAAAGCTTTAAATTGTAAGTGGTTATTTAAAACAAAAAAATCTGCAGTAGGAGAAGTTATCAAGTACAAGGCTCGTCTTGTCGTAAAGGGTTGTGCTCAACAAAAGGGAATTGACTACAACGAGACATATTCGCCGGTTGTACGTTACAGTTCATTGAGATTTTTACTAATATTAGCAGCAGAATACGATTTGGAAATAGAGCAAATGGATGCAATAACAGCATTTCTTCAGGGAGAATTGAGTGAAGAAATTTACATGCATCAACCAGAATATTTTAAAAAATCAGAGAAAGTATGTCGTTTAAAAAAAAGTTTGTATGGACTTAAGCAAGCGAGTCGGGTTTGGAATATTAAGCTAGATACTTGTTTAAAGAAAAGTGGAATGAAGCGTTCGAACGTCGATTCCTGTGTATATTATATACACGAAGGAAAAAAAAAATGTTCATAGCAGTTTATGTGGATGATCTTTTAATTATGTCAAATGACGATTCGCTGAAAAATAAAATTAAGAGTATGTTAATGAATAATTTTAAAATGGTTGACCTAGGTAAGGCAAGTTTTATACTAGGATTTGAAATCATAAGAGATCGTAAAAATAAAAGAATATGGATCAGTCAGCAAGCTTACATAGAAAAAATATTAAAAAGGTTTAATATGTACGACTGTAATCCAACAGACACGCCTTTAAAGCCCGGAGAGAAGTTAACAAAAGATCAATGTCCCCAAAACACAGAAGAAATTGAAAGAATGAGAAATGTTCCCTACCAGGAAGCTATTGGAAGCCTACTTTTTGCAGCTCAAATTTCTAGACCAGATCTAAGTTTTGCTGTAAATTTACTCAGTAGATTTAGTCATAATCCTGGAAGAGCGCATTGGGAGGCTGTGAAAAGGGTCTTTAAATATTTGAAAGGAAGTTTACACTACAATTTAGAATTTCGTGGTAAAGCTCAAGAAGTTACGAACATAATTGGTTTTTCTGATGCAGATTGGGCCAGTGATCCAGATGAGAGACGATCTATTACTGGTTATGTTTTTCTTAAAAATGGTTCTCCGATATCATGGGCTACAAAGAAACAGCAGACAGTTGCACTTTCCACTACGGAAGCTGAATATATGGCGATGTCTTCTGCAGTACAAGAGGCTTTGTGGCTTCATGAATTAAATAAAGAAATATTAACGTGCAATAAACCGATTAATATTTACGTTGATAATCAAGGTGCCCAGAACTTGGCCGTAAATGGTGGATATCAAGCACGAACAAAACATATCGACGTACGTCATCATTTTCTTAGAGAAAAGATTATGGAGAACAAAGTTTGTTTAAGCCATATTTCAACTAAGGAAATGATTGCCGATTCCCTTACCAAGTCTTTGGACCGAAACAAATTTCAAACGTGCAGAATGAAACAAGGACTTATTCCAAATAGGGAGGATATTGGTACATAATTTGGAATATGTGACGTCACACCACTGTGACGTATTTAGTTGCTATATGTTTTGTTATACAAATTAGTATTGTCAGTTTATGTTGGTTAATTGTCAATATATTATCCTTTTATATAATAGATAATTATAACAGCTACGTGTTAGTATCTTTTATGTTATTTCCCAGCCGTACATCTCATAACTGTCCATCAATGAACCAATCAGCTGGGAGTTGAAAATTAATTCATTAATTAACTTACATATAATTTAATACCTTCACAAAAATTACTAATTCGAATTCTATCACTTACCTTACTACTATCAATGTCGTAAGTTGATTCTGAATCATTATTGACCGTTAATTGGGCTAATTCACCTAAACCAAGTGACGAATCGACATTTTCTTCATCATTCATTCCTATAGATCTTTTGGCTGAAAAAAAATTAAATGGTACAAAATGTAAAAAAGCTTTTTGACATCAATTTAATAAAGTCAATTTTTTTAATAGTCAAAATTAAAGATCGATTTATAAGTTCGTTTGGTTTTCGTTTGCGTTCGCCTAATTGACCTTTTAGAAACTTGACGTTGAAAAATTGAAACAACTAATCAAAATCGTATCGCCGCAAAACGTAAAAAATGTCAGCTTGGACATGGAAAGTATGACTTAAAAATTTGTGTTTTATGCTATTGAACTGTGAAATGATTCCAAACGGCATCTCCAGAAGTAACTTTTGTTTGAGTGATTTTATTATTATTATTATTATACATTAAAATATAAAACAAGTATCATACATAAAAGCAAAATCTTTTAAAATTCAATTTTTAAAGTACAATTTTTTAGTTAGTATTCTTAAAATTTATGAAAATACACAACTTTGAAGGTTATGTTATGTTTTTACGGAAATTGTTCATATATCTACTTTAGTGATATGTAAAACATATGAATGAACACTGACCTATGAAATAAATAATTTACCCCCAAAAATCAAGAAAATACAATAAAATATACAATAACACATATAAAACACATCTTTACAAAAGTAGTTTGAAATCATTTGGTTTGACACATACGTCACTACTTTCTCAGACCATTGATAAGCCGGTCAAGATATTTACATTGGGACCCTAGATGCCTTGAGTTACTCGATTTTTGTAAAATTTTAATATAGGATTTTTACGATAAGTTGACCATGACGTCATTCCTAGTTAATTATATTGCCAACAAAGTAACTTAAAAATAACTGACAGTAGATGAGATTTACTTGTAAGAGCTAGGAAAATTTAACGTGTACAGATTGGTAACAATTCGCGCTGTTGCCACGAGCCAATTGCCACGCGTCATTATTGTATTGTAGACGTTTGACATTCGATTGTGGATAATTGTTTTATTGATTTTGCGTTCAGTTCTCACATTCCGATTTTTTTCAACAATTAATCAGAGGCCCGATCCTATTTCACGAATTCGATTATGGAATCGTTCAATGTTTTTTCCGAAAACTGATAAATCGGTGATTCATTAAAGAGAGTTCAAATACTTTTTTGGTTCGTTGAATTATAATATGTTGTAGAATGACTTATCATTTGGGTTATTCTTTTATTCATAAATTTTTTTATAAATATGAGATATGTTTTTTGCATTCATTCATAAATGAATTTTATTATCATTATTATTGGAAACCACAATATTCCCATTTGATAACTTAAATATTAGCTCAGCACTACCAGTTAACCTAGATGAAGGAAAAACAACTCTGCGTGACAACACCGCAAAATTTTATGCTCTGACGTCATTGTCAACTTATCGTAAAAATCCTATATTAAAATAGAATTTTTCTTGATAAAGATATGATCTTTTGAAGTCACTTTGTTTGTAACAATAAGTCGAATTTAAGAAAATGTGACTTGGTCTAACTTGAAAGTGACGTTACAGGAAGCTACGTCACCCTTTACCAGTGCTCCGATTTTTTTTTATTGGATTCAGTTCCGGATGGTAATGTGGCAAACGCAACGTTAGCATGTCATGTTCTGCTAATATTTCGTCGATTACATATCTTCTATTTAGAGGTTTGTGCATTAGAATTAAATTGTACAATTCGGTTTTAGTGTCAGCCATATTATAAAAAATGTTTCTTTCACTTAGCCACTTTTGCATTGCATCTTTCTTCCATGATAAATTGGGCAGTGGTTCAACGAAAGTATTATGGTAAGATGCATTATCTAATACTACTACACATTTTTTCGGAGCGTTAGGAATAAACTTTTCCTTTAACCATTTGCAAAAATTGTTGGTATTCATTTCGTCGTGATAATCGCCCGTTTTAAGTCCTGATTTGAATATCAACAAAGCATCAGGTACAGAACCCGATAAACCTCCAACATGTAAAATTATCAATATTTTACCTACTGGTGATTTCAAACACATATTTTGTCCATCGTCCCACATTTTATGTACAGTATGTGAGCCGTGAATGTACGTTTCGTCACAATATATTATTGCTCGTCCTTCTTCTTTATATTTTTTTTAACTTGTTCAAGTATTCAATCCGGTTTGATTTGATGTCATGTTTCTCCGTTAAAATTTTTCTATTATCCTCAGTTTTCTTAACACTAAAATTCACTTTACTATAAATACAACTAGCTAAAAAAATACTAATGTTCAAATACAAAACCACAAAAATAAACTAACTATTAAAATACTAAAACTTCGACAGTACTAATACTCCGTAGGCGACACGATGTTCAATCACTAGCAATTTAGTTTAGACTAAAATTATCTACTGATGTTTTCACAATAGTTAATAGGGTTTATTAGAAATTGAATCGTGTAGACTGTGCAAGGGTGACTCATAGCCCGTGAGATTTTCAACTGCCCCTAACAGTATATCAGATATTTTATTTCCATATTTTTTGTTAGGCAACAGCGCTTTCATGTTAAACAATACCGCTCTAAAATAATTGAATTTTAAATGAGAGATACTTTTATTTCTTAAATATTGTGTTGTTATCACTGACGTGCAACGCTATTTATTTTAATTTTACTATATTACTTTTATTATCCGCTACAGTCACATATGAGAGATTGTTTATAAAATTGAAATAACTGGGAAAAAAATACTTACTTTTGTTCCAGTCAGCTTGTTCAGTTTTACTGTCTTGTTTTTTCTCTGCTTCTGAGAGTCTATTGAGTTCGTTGAACACTTCTAAAGCTATTGCATCGACATCGTCGCCTAAACCTAAATCATTATCCATTTTATCTATAAAAACATTTAATTTATACAAACTAAACACGAAACAATGTTGACACGGTTAGTAATCTGCTAAATGGGTTAGCACATAACTGATAAATATAATTAAAAAAGTAACCTGGAAGATTTTCAAAAGATTTGGGATAATGTATAACATTATTGCTTACTTCCTACATTTTTTGTATTAAGAACAAGGTATACTATTTACCTCCAGTATCTGGTGAAGAAAATTTATAAGGTTGTTAACGCCAAATGAATAATTGGAAATTGGCAAGTCAATTATGTACTATCGGCTTCAGAATAGCATATATATTTTCAAACTCAAATCGCTTACATTGAATTAAATTTAAGGATGGCCTATTTATTGTGTATTTAAAATCAGTTAAACAGTTGTCCACGTCCACATCTTTAATGTTTGCAGCATAAGGTATTTTATTGACAAATTGCCTGTGTATTATACAGAACGGTTTTATTTGTTTTTTATTGCAACCTCTCTACTGATTCCTTTTTTACTTCACTTAGTTTGGAACCCTCGATAATAAATGTTTGTTTGGGATTAAAATCCCTTTTTAAAACATTTTTTTTATTTCCTTCTTTTAGGTAGGTTGTTAGAAATAATAAATAACATTCCATAAAATGAAAGATAAAATATAAAAATATTTATTTTTGAATCTCCAACAGTTTCTAATCAATCTTGATGGTACTAACGTTAATTGTTTTTATGTTGAATTTAATATTCTAAAAGAATTTTTGTTAACGTTTTTCTGCTACGTTCGGGTCAAAATGACCCTACATTTATTTATTTTATATTTTATTTAGTAAATAAATAGAGTGGTAAAAATCAAAATGTAGCAATACATTTTAAAAATGAGCCGTCAACGACACTGTGAAAAATGTAATAAATATCTAATAAACATAGATATAATAATCAAATATTAAGGTTGTTTTATTGTTGATTTATTGTTCTTTGTGTAAAATAAATTATTTTTTATAAACAACAGACTTGTTTATTTTTGATAAATATAATTTATTATGCTTAAAAATATTTTTGGATTCGCTTTAGTTATACAAGAAAGCACACTTAAAAAATACGCCTAGGATTCTACCTCTGTGGTGTGAAAATGTGTAGATATTATTATTTTGTGTGAATTTGTAGATTATATATTTCAGTGCAAAAATGCGAAAAAAACCTATTTATTCGGGACATGACCGACCCTTGTAAATAAACTTAATCCCCAAAAACCATTTAATGTAGGCGTTTTAAAAATTGCCACTCCTATGTTATTGAAGAAGGGCGTTTTTATAATTCACATTTAACATGTATATGCTATTCTAAAGCCGACTGTACCTACTATATAAACATTTGGTTCCGACGAAAATATTTAGAATAGTATTCAATGCAGTATTTGATAATTTTAATGGCAAAATATACTCTTCCAAATTACTCAACATCACACATTGCCACACACAACAAATCAAAAATTATTTGATAATTATTAAATATTCAAATACATTTTACACTTGCAGCAAGTAGAAAAAAGCTTCCAAATTATGTATTTAATTATATAATATATAAAAAATAATAGTAGGAAGAAAACTTATTTTACCATATCATTGATAATCTTATAACAAAAACATACGTTATATTGGATTAAAGATCTTTAGACAATATTAAAAATTAGGTAACATTTGACACAATTTTATTATCATATACTGATTTTTTTTAATAATCGATTTCTTTTATAATAAAAGTGAATTACTGTTAAAAATGCAATGCTGTATCTAAGTTATTGGTGTGAGTTTTATTTTGCTGAAAAAATTAATACAGTACGATCCAGGACCGCTAGGAATTACTTATTTTCTCTTAGACAATCCATTGAACCAGAGAGATAGTGTTTTATCATAAAATAATGAAAATTTTATAGGCAAACAAATTCTTAAAAAGTAAATTTAAATTAAACGTTATTTGACCGTTTAACATAATTAGATGCAGATAAACAAAAACTAAGAAGAATGGTACGCATGATACTAATGTAATCACACATACAGTATCCGTTAGTTAATTTGCAGAATTTATTGTATGTATTGAAAGCTTTTAGGTGTAGTGGTAGGCAGCTTTCTTTATATTATATATGATACGTTTTTTTGTAAAACTAGATGTAGGCCAAGTCAAATAAACATCTAAATCAGAGTTTCTTATGGGGTATCTATTAAGTTGTTGTGGTTGTAATACTGATGAGAATATTAATGAAATTATCGAATCAAACATACCAAAGAATACCAGCAAAAAATTTTCTATCTGAATAACCCTCGAACATTGATAAATGCTCAAAAAATTTTATAACAACTTTCTCAAGCTTGTTGCTTACAGGCAACAAGCTTTTGAAATCTGTTATAAAAATTTTTTGATCAATTATCAATGTCCTTGGGTTATTACTACTGAGAATGGATTTGCAAACTAAAAAAACAGATTCCAATATGCTCAGAATATTGTCATTTTTAAATTACGTTTTTTAAAATTGGTTTTGTAATGTGATCTGTTACACAGACCAAATATGTGGCTTTTTATTCTTTTTGTAGTTTGAAAAACAGAATCTTAAATATGTAAACCACAGACCCCCAGAGGGGTAATTAATTTCTTAGATGGACTTAAAAATAGAATAGTAGACTGTTTTTATTATAGCAAAACGCAGAAGACTTGTGGATACAAATCCCAAAAAATTAATAGAATTTTTGGAGTGGGTTATTAAAAGTAATGGGTTGTAAATTTTATTTGTAAGAATCCAGTTTTAAAACATATTTTAATAAATCGGACCAAGATTTAAAGGTAAGAAGATCCCAGTGTGTATGTAAAATGTTCAAACTGCATTACTCCTGGTGACCGTCGTTTCATCTACAAATAAAGGAATTTTACCATTAATTTTTGGGTGTGACAAAATTAATAACGCAGTAAGAATAGAACACAAAAGAGAATCTTGAAGACAACACTATATACTAGGAAACTTTCAGAATATTTACCATTTGTTCGCAGCAGTGTCTCATATGAAGTAACTAAACCGCTAGAAAAATGACCACAAATGCCACAAATTTAAATCAAAATCTTGTTGGTTAACACGTCAAACGCTTCAGAAAATTCACAACAGATTGAAACAATAAAATGTTTTGTTTAGTGAAGTTTATTTTTAAGAAAAAAGTTTTAAACAGTTTTTTATTAGCCTTTCAATTATCTTTGACAAGGTTGATAATAAAGAATCTTTATGTTACATATTAAACATTATCTTCATTATCAACATTACGTTCATGTTCTTAACTTCTAGGATTTCACAGATTATTTATCAAAGCCTGTAATGTCATAAAAAAATATTATTTTACATTTTTTCTTTAGAAAATAAGTAATGTCTGGCGACTCTAGGATGTTAGACTATAAAACTATCTTTGTTTTACATATAGTCAATACAATTTAAATACCGACCCCCATGACTAATAAGGAGTTAAATGAAAATTGTATTTTTTTATATAAATGCAAATTTTATTTAGGATTTATGTGGGGCATTCCAAGCCAACTGATCCTACCGATTGGTTTTGCATCTCCGATTTTGCTGAGATTTGGGCACCTTTTTCTACATTTTTTTTTATTTTTTATTTTAAAATCCCCACTTCACTTTCCACGCTGTATACATATAAAAATACAATTTTCTCTTATAATATCACAAGAGCTTAAATTATTTCTGGAAATTTTTTTGAGGGCACGAATATGTTGAAAATTATTTCGAGTCGCGAAGCGAAGAGGGATATTTTTCTTAAAATATCCTTGCCCGAAAGAAAATATCCAGGAATAATTTAAGCTTGCTTGGTATTTGGTAAGGAAATTTCACACCATAAATTGGAAAATAATAATTAGTCCTATCTGAAGTCTGTCACAAAGCCTCATAATTACTAGTACAGAATTCAGATGTGTCACACCGACAACTGGATTGCGTACTATTTAGGGAGGAGGTTTTTCTGTGGTCTGTACGTTGAGGTTTCAGCGTTCTAGGTCGTTTTAGCTATCAAAAAATTTCCACTTAAAGATCGTGGCGCCACGAAAAATTTTTTTGTATTGTCATGGTAACGAGTCAAAATAAGACATTTTATTGGTTAAAAAGTAGAGGTGTGAAATTTTCATTGACATTTTTATTAGTCACATGGATGGGTATATATATTGTATTAACTATAAACTTCATATTATTAAAGCATAATATCATGCTGAGTTTACTACATTGTTTCAATACCTTTTTTGCTCAACTTCACATCATCTTCAATATCATCTGTATGTTCAATGTCGACATCGTCGCTCATCTCGTCATCGTCATCCATATCCACATCGGTATTTGATAAAAAGTCTAAATTTGCCATAACAGCTGCTTCAGTATCCAACATCATGGCTTCAGTTAGTGAGCTTGGTTGAGCTTTTTTCGCAGGGGTTCTTCTGCCTAAAAAACGAGTAAAAATGTTTTTAACTTTTTAATTTAATATCTCAAGTTGCATTACGTAGGTAAACGTTAATATGACCAAAAAATTTGTTTTTACCTTGAGTTTCACTAGCCCTTTTGTTTGATTCATTTGCATTGATGCCACCACCATTTTGGTTATCATCTTGATCAGCATTATTGTTATTTAAACCCAACAGAGCTCGCACTCTCGTAGATCTGACATCAATTATTCTATCAGTATAACCTATTTCTTGCAAATATTGCCTTAGCAGTTGTCTTCCTTGTTTCCAAGTAGAATTCGATACAGATACATATGACTGATCACTGTCTAATTGAGATTCATTAGATTCATCTATCACAGGTGGTTTCATATCACCTGAAATATGAATAAACATTAACCAATTAAAATAAATTAAGCAAACCTGGCAATGAAACTACTTTAATTTAAAGACTTAGTTTTAAATAGTAAATGAAATAATTATTAATTTTGTTTCCAGGTTTATTTCATTTTTATGATTATAAATAGAAACGCATTCTCTATGAGAGTACTGACCCAAAATTCATGGAAATACAGTGCCAATACCACCTACAGTAACAAGGGGTAAGAGGGGTAAATAACCTTAGGGTTTCTACATTCCTAAAAAAAAAACTAAACAACTTATCATGGGTAAAATACCTTGATATTATCCTTGATAGTAGGTTAACCTTGAATCTTATTCAAGTATAGTTTTGTCAAAAAGCTCTCTCTTTAATGTTCTTAATATGATGGACTTCCAGAGAGTAAGAGTTGGTACAATAAATTTCATAAAGGATGTATTTCTAGGAAACAGTGTCTTCGCACCTTGGAGTGGACTTGGACATTATCTTCAAAATTTCTATATGGGTCTACATGGCAATCATAATTAAGATCTATGCTAACATATTATGGAGCTATTGTATGGGTTTTGAAGGTCAATCAGACAATAGGTATTACACTCATTTTTGAAAAGTGTCTGAATTAGATCCTACAATGCTAACAAACTACTAAAAAAATCACAAAATTTGTATTCAGTGGCTAAGTAACCTAAAAATCCATTTAAAATTTTGACGAAATTATGTACTCTGTGGTCGTGACGTCAGTTCGCTGCATAAACAAATGCGCTGATTTTCTGTATCTTAATCATAAATTAAGAACAGTAAACAACTAAAAGGTTGAATTTACTATTTATTCATTTATACAATTTTAAATGCAATGACGGCCGTTTCACTAGAATTAGCATCGTCAGAAAAAGGCTTGGTGCATAAGAAAAACATTATGTAATCACGGTTAAAGTCTTAATGAGAGAAATTGTACAATGGTGCATACAGGCATCAATGATTATTATGCTTATAGGATGACAGGATAGAATCAGCTGACGTAAACTGACATTTCTGCCAACATAGATTTTGGGTTGTTCCATCAAAATTCCCTAAAAACAGGCGAGATTGCGCGGACTTGACTTTGAATAAATAGAAATGGTTCTATAATTTTGTGCGCCCTTTTTTGCAGTCAAAAGTCTAAAAGGATGCGCAATTGTTTCTCAAAAAAAGCTAGCAATAGAATTGCGAACAAAAGGCTGAAATGTACGAGTTACTTTATCGTGTGCCTGCCGTCCAGTGCCACTAGAACTGCAAGGCTACCGTATCGTCCTCTAGCTGATTGGCCTACGTCTCTGATTAATTGGGTGAATCCAGTGAATGCGATTGCGCCTTTGTCTTTTTACCCTTTTGCTACTCTCACGCCATCTACTATTTGCTGCTTACCACTGGACATTATTCCAATACAAGTTGGTCCTCCTCACTTCTACCCTACATACTTATGTCTTGTAAATTGATTTCGCCATTAAAAACATTTTTTTTTATTAATGATACCTTTTTGAATTCAATAATCATCATTAAGACAGGATAGCGCGTATGTCGGGTCTCTCACATTTCAACAAGCATTTTATTATACATTAATCATAATAATTGTTGATTAATTCATATTTCTTTAAAATTTTTGGTCCTCCTTCCTTCTATCCTCCATACTTGTAAATTGTTGTATCACAGCAGAGACAACCAAGAGACGCCCAAGTACATGTTAAATTTTTGTTCTACAGTAATGAATTGGTCCACCAGAACCGGAAAGTGAGTTGAGATGGCGATCGCGCTTCTAAGGAAATTTAAAAAAGCGCGGGCAAATCCTTTTTCGTTTATTTTCTTATTTCTTTCATTAAAAATTAAATACAAAACTAAAAAAACATAATTTATTGAAAAATACAAAAAGTGGTTTTATATGAAACATAAATGATGTAAACAATATATTATAGTTATCATATACATAAACATTATTGTGGTCCTCAACATAATATATGGCCTATTGGACAAATTACAGGAGCAATGAAAACATACCGAACGTGGAATATGGAAGAGGTTCTTAACTTTTCAAAGAAATGACAAGATATAGACTAAAAGGATGCATAAAAAAACACATCGTTTTTTAACTATCGTTACACACAAACTAATCACCAAACTAATGTCTAAAATAATTGTTCTACAACCCACTGTTACACAGTTTATAAATAAGAACTCTAATTATTGAACTTATTCTAAAAACGCCACAAAAAACACAGTTAATACATCTCGTCAAAACAATAATGGCGACTGAATACTTTGGCAGTTGGCACGTCACATTTCACATTTACCACAGAAAATCAAACAAACTTTATGTTCTAAGGTTTGCCGTTGTGTCAAAAATTCCATGCTCCTAGTGCCATCTGCGCTTCCTTTCCAAAAATATGACAGAGATATGACATTTCATAAACTTGTGAACTAAACAAGGATAGAGCTGGCAGGACTATTTTATAGGACAATCGAACAAAAATGCTCATGTATTTGACCGTCTCTTTGGTTGTCTCTGATAAGTGATAATCACTGTTATAACCATAGTTACGTGCCAAAAGTTCGGAAATGTCGCGTTTTGGAACGTTTTCTTCGAAAAATATTGAAGAAGAGAAGCAATTAAAAATAACAAACCCCTTAATTTCAATAATAAATAATTTATTGTTCAGTTCAGTAATATTTTATTGGTTTCATAATTTTACAAATACAACTCTTGAAATTGTGATTACCAAAGCTTAAATGTCAATCTGACGATGCTTCTTAGCGAAACGGCCGTCATTGTGATTTAAAACATATTTTTTCAAATAAACTTGGAAGTTTTGTTAAAACGAAGAGTTTTTTATTATTCTTAATAAGATGTGTTAAAGTTGTTAGTTGTTATAGTTTATCTACTAGTATCTACTATGTATTTATTAATATTGTCATGGTTTTATTTAAAATGTTTAGTTTAATATATGTTATAATAAAAGGTGACATACAGACGTCGTTTTCCTTAAAGTTTATATTTTTATATTTTAACAAGAATAAGTTTATAAAACTGTTACACTGTCCAATACTTAACATCGGTTATGGGCCTTTAATGGTTTGTATTGGTATTTTTTTTCATAATTGTTGAAATTTATTATTGAACAAAAAAAAAATGACAGAACCGGAGAATCAGTCAAATGTGCCCACCCAAATTGTATTTAATAGTGGATCAAATATTAATATTGAAAAACTTGGAGGGGTGTGCAACTATGCAACGTGGAAATTTCAAATGAAATTAGTTCTGATTGAGCAAGGTTTATGGGAATATGCCACCGGAGAGTATCCATTAGGTGTTCTGGATACATCAAAAGACCAAAAAACTTATGCAAAAATTTGTTTATTAGTAAAACCTGTTTGCTATCCACATGTAAGGAATGCTAAAACTGCAGCTGAAGCATGGAAAAATTTGAAGTCTGCCTATGAAAATATGGGTATAAGCAGACGATTACTATTAAAAAGAAAACTATCACAGATCAAATATTTAGATTTTTCTTCGATGGATCATTATTTAGGTGAACTTATGTCCGTAACTCAAGAACTTTTCGACGTTGGACATTGTATCGACGACGAAGAACTTGCCGAATTGATGCTTATTGGATTGCCAAGTGAGTTTGATCCTTTAGTTATGGCGATAGAAGCTACTCAAACAAAGTTAACTTCAGAATTTGTGAAATCTAGGCTAATTCAAGGTGAATTCAAAAGAAATGATAGCATGGCAGTTAATATAAATGAGAAAGCGTTGACTGTTCAAAAAAAATTTATCCCAATTTGTCATTTCTGTAAAAAGGAAGGTCATATAAAGCCTAAGTGTCCTGTTTTGAAGAAAAGTAAAATAAAAAAGAATGAACACCAAGCTTCAACTTCTCAACAGTCATGTTCTATGTCTGAGGTAAAATCTATAACAACTAACAACTTTAACACTTCCCCTTACTCGAGTATGTCATATTGTATATCAACCAATTCCCATTTACAATGATAATCAAAGCACACAGCTAGTTATTAACAACCAAGTATATAGGCGCACTAAACATATTGACGTTTCTTATCATTTCATAAAAGAAGCGATTGATAATGGTCAGGTCACAATAAAATATAAACCTACAAATGATTTAGTGGCGGATTTGTTTACAAAGGCCTTGCCAAAATTCAAACATGAAAAGTTTATTAAAGACATACAGCTTGACAGTTGTAAGATGTTAGAGATGTAATTTCTCTCTACTCGACTACGTCATTTGTTTAATTTATTTTACTTCATTGATATACAATATGACATACTCGAGTAAGGGGAAGTGTTAAAGTTGTTAGTTGTTATAGTTTATCTACTAGTATCTACTATGTATTTATTAATATTGTCATGGTTTTATTTAAAATGTTTAGTTTAATATATGTTATAATAAAAGGTGACATACAGACGTCGTTTTCCTTAAAGTTTATATTTTTATATTTTAACAAGAATAAGTTTATAAAACTGTTACACTGTCCAATACTTAACAAGATGGACTTCCAAAAAGTAAGAGTTAGTACAATAAATTTAATTAAATTTATATGTGTAAATAGTTAATGGGCAAATAATTATTTTCCTGACCTACTTCTGTTTTGGCTCTCAGCAGAAAAAGTTCATAACATGTTGTAGAAGAGGGAACAAGCACTTTATTCTGGGTAAAGGTTCTCACACACCATATGGGGAAGCACAATAAACAACAAATGTGAGTACCTTTTAGAATGCTAATTTGTTCATAATAAATAGTATACATAACTGCCATATCTCCAATAAAGCATCTATGTTGGATGAACATATAAGATTCAATGTGGGCTCATTGGGGACAGGTATTACCATCACAAGTGTTAAGTTTGGTAGAATAAAGAGAGTCAAATTTGGAAGAAAAAATATGCAACTTTTGGAAAGACTACATGAATCTCAAATAAGTATAACAAAGAACTTGATATCTTGGAGGAATATATAAGTACCAGCATAGCACCTAAAAACACCATACAAACAAGTTTTGTGTACTTAATAAATCAATTGGAAGATTGGAGACTAAGTAGAAAGTCCAATAGTGTTATTACAAACTTTTAGGTCTAAGTCAATATCAGAAGAGTAAGCTAAAAGGTTTATAAAAATGTAACTTGAAACAGCAAAGGGCCTCCTTGAAATTAGCAAAAAAGATTACTACAGGTCTGTCTTTGAGGTATCACCTAAAAAAATTGGCAAATGATACAAGAACTGCAACTCCCTTACTGCCTATGATATTAGGAGGTTTGCCTTGCAATTCTAAAGTTTAAGTATATAAATGTAATTACAAAATATGCCTTGTATTTACCTAACCAAATCTAATCTATTTAGTATAATTACCTTGCTGTAATTCTGTGCCATATTTTAATTTATGAAATTTAGCTCTTTCTTGTTTCAGAGCATATTCCAGCATCTTTATACGGCGTACCAGATCATTCTTCAAATTATCTTGGCCTTTTCTTTCTCCTTGTAGGAAAGCAATCTTTGCCTAAAAAACAAAAAATTAATAATAATTATTAGAGTGTAAAATTTGCCATGTAGAAAAATGTACTATATTTTGAAGAACTTATTTTAATAATAAGATGGTTTCATATTTATTGTTTTAATTTATGTGTAGTAGAATGTCAAAAAGGTATAGCAGATACAGCAATACAATTCAACCAACTCCTAGATCTTTTATTACTGTTGTAAAAGAAATGAAATCTATATTAATTTTATAATTTACCTTAATATTAAATTAAATATTATTAAGAATAAACAGATTTTTTTATGTTCCATATATTTAACTATACCTTTAGTTCTGTCAAATTCCTATTATTTTCTAATGACCACAATTTTGATAAATGCTAGTTAAATCAGATAAATGATAACCATTTCTATTTTCTGTAATTACCAACACAAGTTATAATCAATGTATACTGTTGCAATAAGCAGTCACAAAGGATTTCTGGTGTAATGAAAGTTTCCTCACAGTGAAACCTATGTCAAGTAACTCAAGCATAAAAATGTATTGCCCATTAAAAAACATTTATGCAATTCCCTCTTTAACTGTTTACATCTGTATCTTGTAGTTTAATGCCTATTTTATAATTAATCTGAAATGTATATGAAAATAATTTTTATTCATTGATTTTGGCACATTCACATTTGAAAGACAAATAGCGAGACACATAGCAGATTTTTTTATTAGTAATATTTGCTTCAAACTGATAATGTGCATTATATACCACTATATAATAAAATTAGCAGTAAAGTACAATAATGGATAATAAACCCAATATCATTAAATAAAAATACCTTAGTTTTTTTTATTAAATTAATTTTTATTACTTTAATTTAAAACATTACATGAATACAAATATTAATTTTAAATTCTTACTGCATTCAAAACTTCACCAACAGAAAAAAATATAGATTTGAAAATAATGCACTACAACCTCAGACAAAATATAACTCTACTCATAATTGTTTACATATTAATTTATTAGAAACAAATTGTTGAAGAAACTTATGTGGTAATTGAATATGCCTGTATTGTAGTCTGAGCACCATTGCTGTATTCAATGTTCAGTTATTTATAATAAAAATAAAGAAGATAATTGTTAACTTCAGGAGGAGAGAGCACAAAAACAGTTTACAGTAGAAAGAGAAAAAAGTCTTTGGTCATTTGTATAAAAGTTAAAAGACTCAAAGGTTAATTTGTAAAAGGTATATTATAAAATCATCATGCAATTTACTTGCTGAATCAAACCCAATAAATCAAAATGTAGTTGGTTAGGAAAACACCATAGTATATACTTATCAGTTATTTCTTCTTCATTCAAAATATGATTAAAAAAATTGTATAAGTATTTGATTGAAAAACAAGGTTTTGATATAGTTTTATTAGGAGTTATGATTAAAACATTATGGAAAACAACAACTAAAAACATTTGAAACTGAAGAGTATTATTAAATAGTTAATTTAAATAAATATAAAACAAACTATTTTTTTTATTATAAGTAGGCAGTGATTGTTTAAAGCCTATTTACTAATTAATTTAATTTTTACAAAATAATAACTCTGAAGGTGGATATCACAAATATTGTTTATAATTGTATTATATTATTAACTAGTATTATTACGAATTAGTAAGCTTCATTGTAACTAACAAAAAACGTTTTAGAATCACTAAATGTTTAATGATTTAAGAACTAAAACATGCAAAAACAAATTAGTTTAAAGTATTAAATACAGTAAGTAATCGAATTATCGGTTGGTAAACACTTACTTGTAATTCAGCCCTATCAACCTCCCATTGTGATCTTTCTAATTCGAACCTAGCCCATTCGTGCTGAATAAAATGTAATACACCCGGTATAGAATAGTGAGACTTTGGATTTGTGTCTTCATTTTGTTTGTTGTTAGTTACAGAACCAGCCATAGGCCCCATTTGTCCGCCGTTTTGTAGATTTAATGAAGTGTCTTCCATTGTGACGGATCCAATTGTAGAAAAATTTCATATGTCCACCATTGCTCCTCAAATCGCCATTTTAATTTAATTTCAATCTGCACTATTTTAATTCAACAGATTATCACATTCACACATGTACACACGTTCTTTGTTTAAAGGGAAATCTACAGTTAATATTTTTATTTCAAATAAAAAAACATTTAATTCTTAAAGAAAATGATCACACGAAACTTCAACTTATATTAAATCTCAACCTCAACATCTGGCAAAAATCTTCTCTTTGTCATTTCTACAAATGTTGTATAATGCTATCTCTCTCGATGTGTCATGTCGGAAATCGAGTAACCAGTAACCACTCCGTCCAATGAACACTGGAACCAAGTGGAACAGTGAGACTTTTTCGACTTTTTGTTATGATAAGTCACCCAATTTATAAAATTTTCTTATTAAAAAGTATATAAATGAGGGATATTTTAGAAGTACAATCATATTCTAACTTTTAGCTTCAAAAGAAATTAAAAATATATTTAAAATATACGGGAAAATCAAATATGAATTAAATTTGAAAACTAAAAATGCCTAATAACACTACAGCCGTGATATAAAATAATTCCTCAGAATACCAACAATCAAAATTACTATACAAATGCCCGTTTAACCAGTTCTGATTAACTTTTAATTGACACTTTTAATACCTTTCACAATCATGAAAAAATATGTGATATTATGTTTTACACTATTCTATACCATATTATTTGGAGTTGTTAAAGGTAGTTGAATTTTCTATTTAGAACAACGTTAATACTCTTATTATACTTGAAATACACTAAACATTTAAAATTGATAATTTAGACATAAATATCTGACCCTGATATAGGCAATGGGTAGGTATTGAGGTATTGATATTATGTAAAAATATTAAATAAGTTTTGCAAAGAATAACTTTACTCATAATGGATAAGTAGACACTTTCACAATAATGGACTAGTTTAGTGATTTTTTTTATATTTGCATCTTATAAAATAGGTTTTTAGTGGTTCAACTGTACAAATAAAATTTTTATAAAATTAATCCTCTAGCCATAATCGGCTTTTGAAATTTAAATTTAATGGTTACATACGTCACAAGTGGTAAGTGACGTGTTTCAATAAGATTGGTAGAAAATTTGCGATGTTGTCGATATGCTTTAATATTAACCGAGAAACTTATCTCCCTCTCTTATTTGTTGTCATTAAAAAGAGATAAACATATCGATATTTTGGTTCTCTGATTGACACTTTATCAAATAAGGAGTAAAACACTAAACAAAATATTCTGTCATTTTCGTTAGTTTAATTTGTTGTTTGGTTGTGTTTGGTTTATGAAAGAAATTACTTCTATACTATTTTTGGTTCGAAAATAAAAATCCCTAACACCTTCTCTTGGTGTTATAGTGGTTCCTTCAAAAATAACCAATAGAAGTAATTGTTCTCTCGGGGAGCAACCCTTCTATCGGAACAGTGAGAGAACGAATTTCAAGAATACCGTTTTGGCATTTTCAATAGAACCACACCCACTTTCTATTGGCTGTTCTATTCTATCACCGTCAAGAATAGGGGTCTTGTTTGTTTACTACAGATAAACACGATTTTCTCTCCTGTCATATATCTTGTCAACTGGTACAATCAATTAGTCACAGAACACGGTGTTTTGTGCCAGTTCTTTGAGAATACTTGAAACGAACGTAGCTAAAATATGACAACGTTGACTTTTAAACACACTTCATTATTGGTTATTAGTTGGCGCGACGTTTAAAACTTACTAATTATTTATTGCTAAATTTTACGAAATGAGAAAAATTAATTGCAAAATGAATACCAATATAAGTAAGTAGGTATCTTATCCTAAATATATATTGCTATCATTTTGATTAATATCATCCTACTAAACTAGTCCATTATGAACAATTAGACATTTAACAATGCAGGAAAAAAATTAAATTGGCTTTGTTCGGGTTTCGCCAGTTACAGTTTTCAAACTGTCAAAAGCATGCGCGCTAAGAAATTCGTGTTCGGATTTCCTTTTGCACGGGCTTCTGACGGTTTGAAAATGAAAACTATAACTCACAAAATATACCCCTTAGCAGTTACAGGTAAATACGTTGACTGAAATATGAAATTGTTGTATCATTGTGGAGAATACCAAATTTAAATTTTCATGTGAAAATTATTTTTCCCATGTGATTAGAATCATATCGTTTTTAATCGAAAACCAAATATCGATACCATAAGTGTCATCTGTGCACAATTAAAAATTATCCGAACTTACTATTTAAATTATTAGTCAATAAGGAAAATCTCCAAAATCAATATACTGATAAAATCATTCGGTCATATTTTCCGGGTTTCTTGTTTACTTCATTACTTCTACTTCTGTCAACTGTATTAGTATAGTATGTATTATATCATATCATTGGTCGACTGCAAGAATGATAAAAAATTTACCAGGATTGCTTAATCCCATAAGACGTACGTTCGCCAAAAAATCGATCGCACGTGACGTCACTGCAGTCCTCCGCCGTATTAAAACGATTTTATGGAAATATTTATTATAAATTATAAGTGTTTAATCTTAAAAATCCAAATAGTGGTACGTTAGTATTACAGAAATCATAAAAATACTGTCTAATTCCTATTATTTCCATGCATTTATATGGTAAACGTTATAATGAAGGACTGCAGTGACGTCACACAGCTGGCGGACAAATCAGCCCGATTAGGCAATCCTGGTAAATGTTTATCGTTCTTGGGTCGACTGTACCCTGTACTTATATATGACAGGTGTCAAATGTTTAAAAAATTAGGAAATTTGTTTGTTATGATTAAATAAAATGCAATAAAATGGTTATATTAGATATGGGTTTGCCCGATCCTAACCACCCTAATGAAGAATTGAAAGTCTCAAACGAAAATGTTTTCGCTACAACTGATGACGATTCAGATCAAGAAACAGAAATGGGTATTATAGATAATTCATTACAAGAACATGGACAGTACCAACCCTTATCAGCTTTTCCGAATGAAGATATAGATACTGCTTCAGATGATGATTCAGATAATGGTTAGTAAATACGCTAACAAATTGATATATTTTACATCATTTACATAAGTGTTCTATACATTCAACTAAAAATATATATTTTAGAAAGTGATGAGAACTCAGAAACTGCAATATCAAATGCATCATCTGGTATTCCTGTACCTTCTATTGCTTCTATGGAATCAACCCTTTTAAAAGAAGTATGGTCAGGTTCTTCCTCCAATGTCTGTGATATTGAAATGGATACCAAAAAGGTAGATGAAGTAAAACAACTTATGTTAAATATAACATTACCACCCAGTGCCATTCCTGATTGGGCTGCAAGTATTCCTGAAGATGAATGGAAAAGCCACTTAATTACCAGATTAGTTAAAGATAAAAAATATTCTTAGAAGAGTAGAAGTATATTAAAGGGTGATTAAACATTTTTTTCTTGCTAACAGCCCTTAATTTTAATATTAAGGTAATCAGCATCAAACCTTTCTATTTTCCAGACTAAATGAAAAACAATTTTAATGTGATAAATCTCTTATTTCAAAAGTTATCTAAGATAAAAGTTCAATTTAACAAAAATTTTTATGTTTTTAATATATCTCTGTGGAATTATAGTATTTTATTCAATTAGCATATTATAATGATGTCTATTATTCACAAGGTGAATACATATTTTTAGAAACACTACTACTGTTGTAACAAATATTTGATACAATATACAATACTTTATTGTACTAGTAGCTTTAAATAAATACTATAAGTAAAACAAAAATATATTTATTTAGACCAAAAAATATTACAAGATTAATTGTACTTATTGAAATTTGTAATAGTAGAACAATTGGTGAATTTCCATAGCAATAGGCCCTCTACATAGTTCAGCAGTTTCTAAGGACAGGAATTCTGTGTACTATCACTTCACTTTCGACATGTCAAAAGTGACTGTTTGTTGTTATTTAATTATTTGTACTTGCATTGGCTATTGGATAAAGATATAATAGGAGTTAAGCTTAACATAAGTCCTTCTCAATCATAAAATGGTTAGTTTTTTTTGGTGGCCATATTATATGGTCTTACATTGATTGCTATAAAAATCATTTGTAATAAAATATTTCTCCACTAAATAGTTAAATAAACAATAAAAAAATCTTTTATAAAGTCTGAATTTTTTCATATGCTTCAAGTTAATTTTTTAAATAACATAATCATTCAAAGAGAAGAATTTCTAGAAGATATTCGTACTTTTAATGTTATGAGTAGGCAAATAAGAGATGAAACAAACCCTTTTGAATGGGGATCTATTTAAAAAGACTTTTAGATTAACAAAAGAAATGGCTCAATATATCCTTCATATTATTGTTGAAGATATAGTTTTTATGCCCACAAAGCGTTTCCTTCAGCTTTTCCTTGGGTTCCATTAAATTTGTTGGTTATAGTGCTGTGATTATTTTCAGCAGAATTTAAAAATGCTTCCCAATGCTAGTTTGCCACTCTCATATTAATCAATAAAATAAAAATTTATTTTTAAAAGTATACAATACAACAATGAATAACAATACGGACACAGAACAACAAATAAAAAATATTTTGTCATAAATAGGTTATGTTTTATTGAAGCGATACCTCAAAACGGATCGAGGGTCTGGGGGACTTCTTCTGCCTAAAGGAGTTAGATTTATTAAATCTTTTGGGTTATTAAATAAAATACAAATATCTTAAACAATAGTTAAATTTATTCAAGGTTAAAACAAATACAAACTTAAATCGACTGGCCAATAAGTAAACATTATTAATGTCATGTACACGTTTTGAAGCTTTTTTTTGTCCAACGTAGACAGATTTTATATATACATACATATAAAAATCTTTTAACACGTTAACCGCCGCAATGCATATATTTTTTTTTTGTTTGTGGGCCACCATGTTAAAACTCTTTAATTTGCAGCAGTCTAGGTGGAAATGTAATCAGTGCCAAAAACATTACTGCGTATCATGCTTTTGTAATACTCACGAATGTTTGTTGAAGCCATAAATGTTTTCTTATCTGTTCTGTTTTTATATGTTTATTATAGGTACGTTAGTATGTAATATAAATAAAACATATTTGGATAAGGTAAATCTTTTAATTAAAAAAAAATCACAAAAAGTATACCTACCCTATAACACAATATATACATTTTTTTACCTGGCTAATCACGTAGTTTTGCTTGCCAGGCCATGCTATTTGAATAGCCATATACTAATACGGGTGGCTTGAACCGTCGCCGACTCATAAACGAAATAGTACAAAACTGCACATGAATCGCGTATGACTCAAGTGGCTCTACTAACAAAGACTTATATGAGACACGTGCGCTTCATGCGGCGGTTAACGTGTTAAGTCTTAATCATGGTACCTAATAAACATCTATGTTTTAACACCATTATATTAAATGGTTAAAGAATGCAACTTTGCTAATCTATTCTATTTTTTATACTTTTTTTTCTTATAGTTCGATTCATACTTTTAATTACATAAAAAGCGGAAGTTTTATTTGACACTGATCCTTTCTATCTAAAAATCATAATGAATAATAATTATTTGTGTTAGCTCTAAAGAAAATCATAAAAATATAAGATAAAATGTTGGCAAAACAGTCTGTCAAAGTAAAAATACCTATTATGCCTCCCATTTTTTATAGCCAGAAAGTAATTTTGTCGTCATTTCTTTTTCGGACATTATTATTTACATGTTTATTCGTTAAAAATATATCTGTACCCACGGGAATTAACGACATAATTTGAACATGCTCGCCTTTATTTTTTTTTATAAATGAATTGTCTTTGGGAAATGTGCCTCATTTTCTAATTTACTTACTTTTCTTTTATTATCAAGACATAATAATAGGTGGGTTTTGTAAATCCTTTAATATTCAGTTAAGAACAGCATTTTAAAGCGCAGCTTTTGGTACTCTATATTTAAAGGAAACTTTTATGTCCGTCATTTAACATCCAGTAAATAAGAGCTAGATAGTATTTTAAATCCAAATTACCCACTTAAAAGTAGCATTACTTGACAATCTATCGCGAATATAGTTTTCTTGTTCGGTAGTTATACACACATCAGAAAAGTCTAGGGATATTTTTAAAAAATCAACGTCAGTTTTTTTCGAGTTAATTTTGGTAAAAAATAATACTTGTTTAATATTAATTAATGTTAATTTCTACATATACCTACCAAAATATATTTTTTTCAAAACCATGAAATTTAATTAAAACAAAAAATAATTCAATACAACCAATTTTAAGATCTTTGTAAAATCTTTCCAAAAAGTGAAAAATCTAAATTGATACAGTGTGACCTCCACGTTGCATTATTACTGCTCGACATCTTTGGTTCATAGACAAGATTATTAATATTAATATCACTTTGAGATATACTCGCCCTATCTGCTCTCAGAAGCTCTAGAAATTGAACCCCATACATGCTCAATGGGATTAAGGTCCGGAGATTGTGATGGCTATGGCAAAACTTCAATTTCCTCGCTTTCCTACTAGACAATATATTTATTAGAATTATTAGAATATACATTATTTAAAACTTAAACAGTGTAGCATTTCTATTCGGTATAATTAATAATTTTTTATTATCCCTAGACTTTTCCGGTGTGTGTTCTGGACGGATTTAAAAGGGAATGTTGAAACACCTCCATGCCGACAATCCTTTGTCAATTAAAACCAATCATTGATCTTATTAGGTTTTTAGAAACACTAAGATTTGGGAAATTGCAGCTTTTCCATAGCAACTAGTAATTTTCGTTTATCAATGGTTTAAAAATGCAATAAACACCTGAATTTACTAAGATGATCTCTGAAGGAGATACTGAAACAAAATACCAACATTTGTTATCATCTACAAGTTTATGACTTTCTTAGATGCAAATGGACGAAATGCTTTGCTAAATAAATACAATTTAATTACTTGTCTGTTAAAGCTACAATCTGTTCGATTTTGAAAATATTTAACTTTATATAAATTTAAAATAATTTACCGATATAGCTAAACAAATCTATCATGTTGGATACCATTCCAACGAGTATTTAAAATATGTTGTTTTTTTGAAATTTACTAGGTTAAATGGGTTATTTGTTTAACTGACTTGTACGTAAAAACTTGTAGATGTTGTTAGATCGAAAAAGTATTTTTAAAGATATCTGATGAATATTTGCTAAGAAAAAAACTGTACTAAAAATGAATTTAACATTTATAAATACTCATTAGAAAACTGTATGTAAGAATTCTGGTAACTTCAACAATAATTGTAGTTATCAGAAATTAATAATTATCATTCACAAACTGTTCGATCACATGTTAATAAACTTTTTTACAAGAAAAAGTATCAGACGTTTTTTTTTTAAAAAAAGCACTACATTTTATAAAAATAAAGGTACAAAATATATGTTACTATCCACAACAAATTTAAATTATACGTAGAAAAATGGTATCATTGATTTAAATAAATTAAATTATCTATAGTTATTCTATAGCTGCCAAATAGTCCGATAAATGGAGATTTTAAATAGCCATGGAATTTGGAAAGGCTAACTTTTTGGTCAAATTTGTATTTTTAGGCGTAGATTAAGAATCAATAATTAAAAATTGCAAAATGTTGTAGGAAGGGTGGTAAAAAAATTAAAAACCACCCTAAAAACTGGTTTTTGGAAATTTTCTCGAAAACTACAAAAGTTAGAAAAAAATGTTTCAAATAAAATCGATAGATCATTAGTTGATCTATAAATTTGTTCCCAATCATTTTTTTCGAATTCTCGATAGGAAACGAGATATTTTAATCTAAAAAATATAATTTATAAAATAATTTTACGAATGCCCGAATAAAATCGTCGCAGGCCGAGGCGACTAACAATTAATATCTCATTAACGGTAGAAGATACAACAAATATGATTTAGGACGAATTTCATGTATCTTTTTTCATTGATACAATTATTTGAAGATAAGTTTTTTGAGTTTGTAAAGTAGTGTTTATTTCATTTATTTGTACGCTACTCCAATGTCAATTCATTGCTTTTGTTTCAAAGAATTTGCTTGTTAACAAAAAAAATGAAGATCTCACTAAAAATTCTTTTAACTATGAGTTGTCACCGTTTCCTCTATCTTTATTCGATCAACATGGAACCATGCGCAAGAATAAGAAGTCCGAGTTATTTACAACTTTTAAGACAAGTCTTGTGTCTGATACTCTTTTGTCTACGTTTTCATATGTAATTGATGGCGGATTTTTACTGGTCACATGGAAAAACGTATCAGGAAGTATTTCACCAAAATTACCGGTATGTTGTGACACATTTCACTGACAAAGCCGTCGTAGTATTTGATGGATACAACAATAAAATGTGTGGGGTAAAATCATACGAAAGATATAGACGAAAGGAGAAAAATGTAGGAGCTGATGTGGTTTTCGATATAGGCATGCTGATATCTTTAACGCAAACAAAATTTCTATCCAAAATTTGTAATAAAAACAAATTTGTCGATCTCTTGACCAAATATTTTCAAGACAAAGGAATGAAAGTTCTGCAAGCTGATGAAGACGCTGATGTCCTCATAGTCAACACCGCAATTGATATGAATAAAAAATCAAATACACCAGTATCAGTGGTGGGAAATGACATTGATTTGTTGGTATTGTTAGTTGGTCTTACATCTACGTCGGAAAATATATATTTTTATAAAATGACTGCCAGTAAACGATCTGGTAAAACATTATACTGTACATCTGAAAATACAGATTTGAAACAATTTATATTGTTTGCGCATGCTTTTGCTGGTTGTGACACCACCAGTGCTATTTTTAGCAAAGGCAAAAAAAGTATTATCAGACTATTACAAAAAAATGGAAGTTTACAAAATATTTCGCAGGCATTTTATGACTCGAACAGTAGCGTTGACAACTTAGAAGAAGCAACAAAGAAATTTATATTTATGTTGTACGGAATGAACGATGTCGATGATAACTTGACAATTGGAGAAATTCGTTATAAACGCTGAAGAATGGGGCTGGAAACGGATAAATTTGATTATGGTTCCAATTATGACAACTGAAGATATAGCATCAAAAGAATTATTATCGCAGGTAAAAAATTCTTATATATATTTTGACATTTAACTTAAAATTACAAATTCTTATTTTTTTAAGATGTTTTGTGGCTGTACCACAAAATGTGCAAATAAACGTTGCGGGTGTCGGAAAGCTGAGCTGCGCTGTTCCAGTTTCTGCTCAAATTGTAATGGAGTTAGTTGCAGCAACGCGTCAGAAATGTCTAGCGTAAGAGATAATGTTCAATGTACTGAAAATCAGACCGGCGATGGTATTGATGGCGATGGACATAACTTCAGCCAAATGAACGAAAATTACACTAATGATCTTGAAGATTTTAATCACGATTACGAGAACATAGATAACAACTAACGATAACTATGATAATTCAGATATTGATGATGAGTTACAAGAACGCGAACAATCAGAACACGGAAATAGATATGTGACCATTAGAGACGTATTATTGCATCAAGATTCGGATAAAGAAATATATAACACCGAAAGTAGAGAACTAGATTTTGAAATTTTTTAACTGGCAAAAATTTACAATTTGTTAAATATTTGATGTGATATTGGCCTATTAATTAAAAATAGATTTTGTAATATTGCTCAATTAACTAATATTTTTTATTTTTATATCAGCTCAATTCATTAATTAATAATATTTATTTTAAATTGTGTTATATTTTGTCTGGTACCTATTTAAAAAAAATGAATCATGTATTTTAAAGAAAAAAAGAAACTAACCATTGAATGGTATTTGACATTTTAACAAATTTTTATAATATTAATGAAGGGTAAAACTCTTATAAAATAATAAGAATTTTGTTCAATTACGAATTCCTTCTGATCGAGAAGGAATATTAGAATATATTTTTCATTAAATAATTCATTAAATTTCTAACAAAATCGTCCTAAATCATATTTGTTGTATCTTCTACCGTTAATGAGATATTAATTGTTAAAAATAAAAACGCGCGGTACCTAGCTCAATTTATAAAAATATTTATCAATGAAAAAAAAATATACGTCCGGAGTACCAACGAACATCGTAAAAAAGAGAAAAAGCCATAGAATGTAGTAGGGACGAAAAAATATAGTGGGGACATTCGACTGCCGACTTAGTCGCCTCGGCCTGCGACGATTTTATTCGGGCATTGGTAAAATTATTTTATAAATTATATCTTTTAGATTAAAATATCTCGTTTCCTATCGCGAATTCAAAAAAAATGTTTGGAAACAAATTTATAGATCAACAAATGATCTATTGATTTTATTTGAAACATTTTTTTCTAACTTTTATAGTTTTCGAGAAAATTTCCAAAAACCTGTTTTTGGAAATTGGTTTTTAGTTTTTTTATCACCCTTCCTACAACATTTTGCAATTTTTAATTATTGATTCTTAATCTACGCCTAAAAATACAAATTTGACCAAAAAGTTAGCCTTTCCAAATTCCATGGCTATTTAAAATCTCCATTTATCGGACTAAAAATCAAGACAATAAGTAATTGTTTATCCGCAAATATTTAATTAAAGCAATTATTTACGATTAGATTTATGTAATGTAACTTGAATATAATATATCAAAATTTCGCTATGTACTAAAGTTATTTGTGTTAAATAAAAAACTAGGTAGGTTCCTTCTTAAAAAACAAAGATTTTGGGTTACCCGTAGGTACGAATTTATTCCTAATAGACAAAGAAAAAACTTTTTTTAACCATTTAAAAATATAAAACTAATTTATAGAAAAAATGAACACCATTCTTCTACACTTAATAAAATAAAATTTTCAAATATACACAAAACCTACAAGAATATCTAATCATATGGACGCCATATTCTCAATGTTGTTTTATTTTTTTTTTAAAATAAAAAAAAATCGATGTCTTTGGTTAAAATAGTTTAAAATTGTTACCTCTGCCGCACTTTTGAACACTTAAAAAGTTTGAAAATACCTATATACATATAATTGGGTCAAACGACATATATTTATATATTTGTACGCAGGGAGAGTAACGAGAGTTATCGTAAAACATTAATAACTTAACTATTTAATAGCTGATAAATAAATATTTATATTTGCTCCTTGAACATTGTTTGGGAATAAATATTTTTTTCCTTATTACTCATTGACTCGCCCTGTATTTTAGTACAGAGAACTCATATTTAAAAATAAATATTTTCGGCGATAAATCTGAATCGAAGTTTGGAATTTGCAATTTAATCAATATTTTCATTAACTATAAATATTTTTTTAAAATTGCGGTTTTTTTCTCAATGAAATATCCAAAACATTAAAAAGTCCTTTTCATATAAAATAATCTAAGTACAATAATTTAAATATTAAAGATACTATTTATATATTTTTTTACTCCAAACTTCGATTTTAAAATCATTAAACTACTCTTTCTATTAAAAGTAAATGACTTACCCTGTACTTTAATTAAAATTAATCATCTAACCCAAATTTGGCATGTACAGTAGAGCAACAAATTTCTATTAAATACATTTTATGTAATATAAAACCACGAGGTTGTGTAAAAATATCTTTTATTACATGTAAAAATAATAATAAATTAACTTAAAAATTAAAAACCTCGAAGTTTTAAAATTTTTAACAATGTCTTTATCACTAAAATTATGCTTATAGTTTTAACACATTGGAGAATTGAATATAGTTACTGGTATGGGTAAAATGGTGATTTAGATACATTTTATTTGGCACTATTCTACAAAAAATTCAAAAATAAAATAACCCTTACTTCCATCATTATCTGACCATTATAGTTTATTGAAACAGCTGTTATTTAATTAAAAAAGCTAATTTTTTAAATAAACGTTAAAGTTTTCTTCAAAAGTTTCATTGTTTAATATTCTTAGTTAAATAATTCAAATTTGAATCATTTTTCCACCGTTGAATTACTTAAAATTTTATCGTCATGAATAATTATTAAAATCAAAACGATAAAGTTGTTTTGGCATTAGACAGGGTAAATAAAACTAGAAATACTAGAATTACTAGATATAAAAAATATTAAATTTATAATACCCTGTACGATTTGAAACAATTCATTTCTCTAGGTACTTTGGACCAACATTTAAACTAATACAATAAATAATTAAACACCTTTAAAAACCATTCTAATTTTTTTATTGCAAAAAGACCCTGTATTTGATTCTAATGCATTTTATCTAAATCACCAATCTGTCATTATGTCTTTGACAATAAAACACGATTTAGTTATAATGAGCATAGGTAGGTACATATAGTACTAGTCAATATTTTGTTAAAATACAGAATTACTTCAGACCAAGTAGGTATAAAACTTTCATCATCCTATTTTTGTGTGTTTATATGTCGTCGGTCCCACGCCAAAACCATGAATGTGCAAAATTGGCCGTTTTAACCTAAGTGTACCATAAGTCTTAAATTCTTCACAAGTCCAAAGTCGATTATTCACGAAAAATCAGTTCTCCGCCGGATTCCACCACGAACTCCCCACGAATGTGACAGTTTCACGTTTTTGGCTTTGAGAACAATTATTCAAAATATCTGAATGTGCCACTTTCGTGTATTTGGCGTTGTCAAGTATTATATTTAATTTATCTGAATGTAGAATGTAGTGACTATCTATTTTGATGAGCTTTACAAATAATCCTGAATATAACATTTTAGCTTTTGGAATTGCAGACTATTTTATAAAAATCTGAATATTGCGACTTCGTGCTTTTCAAAAAAGTGGATAAATTCAAGTGAATGTGTCCTTTTATGTTGTGAAATTTCATTTTACAAAAATTTCAAGAACATTTACGAAGAAAGGAATTAGCTCGCAAGTTCAGGGATGACCACAACAAAATTGCAAAGAAAAATACGGAAGTTTTATCTTTTAATTTCGACCTAGAACAACACCAAAAGACCCAGCAGGTCAAATTTTTTATTTGAGAAAATTAGTCATCTACAATTTGACAGTTTACAACTTAGCCAAGCAAGATGTTCTTTGTTATGTTTGGGAGGAAAATCAAGGAAAAAGAGGATTAGTTGAAATTTCTTCTTGCATTCACGATTACATTCTCACACATCAAAATATTAAAGAGGTTAGCATGATGTCGGACAGTGTGTGGTGGCCAACAAATGAACAAATTCTCTCAACGCATCCTACTCTAAATCAAATAGATCATAAATTTTTTGAAACCGACACACAGAGATGGAGTGCGACTCAATACATTCAAAAATAGAAGTAAAAGCAAAATACGTTCCACTGTATTCTGCGGAAGGTTGGACACAATTTATTCGTAGTGCAAGGACAAGGCCACGACCTTTTGTAGTAAAAAATCTGACATACGAAGACTTTTTTTGATTTTAAGACATTCGGAACACAGTCTTTCAACATGACTTAAATTCCATGGCGCAAAGTTTGCTGGCTTCGCTATGTGAAGGACCATGTGAGCCAACAAAAATTTTCTTTAAAACGAATTACACAGATGAAGATTTTAAGGAAGTAAGTTGTTCCAAAATAGGACGTCCAAGAAAAGTTACATTAAACAAGTCGTGCAATGATCAGTTGCCTATTTCCAATGCAAAGTTTAAAGACTTGCAAAAAATGTGTAATGATCTTACAGCACCTAAGATTTACCATAACTACTACAGATCTTTGAAATGTAGTGAGAAAATCCGGGACTGTTTTATAGTGATGAGCGAGACTGGTCTTGGTCTTGCAGAAAATGCAAGACCAAGACCAACTTCAGGCTGCAATATCAAGACCAAGACCGAGCAGTGCAAGACCAAGACTAGCATTGCAAGATATACGCAAGACCAAGCCTGCAAGTCTTGCGGTCTTGCGGCCGTGATTTGACTTGATTTATCGCTACAATGTAATATAAAAAAACAAAATTTTTATAATGAAAAATACTATCTCTTTCATTTAATCCTGCTTTACTTGTAATGATTTTAAAAATTATTTTTCCTTTTTTTTGTAAAAATGGACCCCAGTAAATTTAAAAAAAAGTGCAAGACTTGCAAGAGTCTTGGTGCAAGACCAAGACCAAGACTGGACCCTGCAAGAACAAGACCAAGACCAAGTTTGCTTATTTGACTGCAAGACCAAGACCAAGACCTTGTTTGCAAGACCAAGATTAACCCGGTCTTAGTCTTGGTCTTGCATTTGCTCATCACTAACTGTTTACCAGAGCCGAATGCGTCGGAAAATGACTCCGAAGAAAGTGATTAGTTTTTATGATCACCAGTTAAAAATTATTGTTTTCTACATTACCTGAGTATTAGAGTTTATTTCCTTGTTTTATTTTCATTAAATGGGTTTGCAAAAACTTACCGAGTTTAATTTTTGTGTTCAGCGAAACTACATATGTTTAAAATCTTTCAACGGCAAAAACACGAATGTGCATTTTTCCACAAAAAAAATAAAAGATACAAAATTTTGTTAGACAACTTAAATTGTTTGTTACGAATTATACTTATGGCAGAAAATATTTAAAATTGCACAAAAACCTTATTTTTCCCTGTCATTACAAACTTTAAAAGCAATTATCTCAAAACTATAGTTTTGCACATTCATGGTTGAAAATACTTTATATGTAATTAAACATGAAATGAAGTGATTGATTGAGTAAAAGAGTGAAAATCATATTTTAATATTAATGTTATTAAATTAGAAGGGTCTTACAGCTTCTTGGTCTGTTTTAACTTTAAAAACATGTCTTTTAAAATGATTTGCTTAAAATGCCAATGAAACACCAAGAAGTCTTTTAATTACAGTAAATATGTACAATATTATGATCACATAATCAACAGAATGTATATTTTTGGTAGCTCTCGAATTTGGTCTAGGTATAACATTTTTGAAGTTATTGTTAATTCACTTAGATCAATGAATACAACGTTCATTTGAAATTAGCCTTCAATATTTTCCACTACAGAATACTGAATGTTTAGAGTTTCAGTTAGTTTTCCATTAAAAAAAGTTTGAGATTTTAATATTTTTTATAATCAATTGACCAACGCTAAGACTAAGAAATTATGGACAAAAATTACTTTTTATATGAATGCATTAAACTATAAGAGATAAATATAATAATGTTTTTATATTTATTGTAGATGCATATTGAACTAGTAATAACCTCAAAAATTTTCCGGCCGCGAGGTCTATCCAACAAACACCCTGTATAAACGACTATTATAAGAAAACAACAATGACTTGTTCTTACCTAACGAAGCCTAATAAAGGTAACTTGTAAATGTTGTTATGAGTAGTAAAAGTCCTACATTAAGAATAAAAAACGTTTCGGCACCGCCGCTACCAAGACATCCTGCCGGTTTTTCGCCCTGTATTTTAGAGCAAATGTTTTTAATGAAATCATTCTCGGCGAGATCGTTTTCCTCTTTTTTGAATTCTTCGCTGAAGACATTCGACGCTGTGTTGCCTGAAAATTACAGGGATTTAACAAAAGTAGGTATATATAGAACAGTATCCGAAATTTTTTTTTATGGTTATAGTTCATTTGTTTGGAGTTGGCAGCTAAGAAAACTCATTAAATTGTAAAATGTAAACAAAATCAGTAGCGCACGTACTTATTTATATCGGTATTAAGAAATTTCTTTTAATCATCATATTTTAATCTTCTTAGGTATGGGATAAGTGGTCATAATACGATATTTAGAATATTTTGTTTTTCGATTTTAACGAGAATAATTGTGGTCGTTAGGGGGTGTTAAGAATTAAGGTAACCCTACTTGTATAATTGCAAAAACAGGTACGTTATTAGTCTATAAATTGAGGATTTGTTTATATCCTAATACATAAGAATATAGGTACTCGTTAGTGTTGGTGGTTTATATTGTGATCTATATTTTTATTATTTTACTCCAAGAACATTTTCAGTAGTGAAAATGGCGAGTTTTGTTCCAGTACAAGTGGCTCATTTAAAACAAAGTGCGTTTTCTTAAAAAAAAATTGTTCATGAGGCACTAATATATCAAGATGTATCAGCAACTGTTCGTGATGTGGTGACTAGGTGCTCCAATATGACCGGTGTTAGTGAACGAAGTATCTATCGATTTTTAAGTGAGAGAAAACAGGGAAATGTTAGTGAACAAAAAAAACACGTTGGAAAAAAGTACATTATGGTCGATAAGTATTTCCCACGCAAATTGAGGGAGTAACAATGAAAAAAAGAGGACATCAAGAATGATATTTATATAACTCCATTCCCTGCAAATGCCACCCATCTAATGCAGCCACTTGATGTGGCTGTATTTGGACCCATGAAAAAGTGTTGGAGAAAGATTTTAGATAACTGGAGAAAAGAGAGCCGATATCCAGGAAATCTTCCCAAAGAGTAGTTTCCCAATTTACTCTCTAGGTTATGAAACGCCATGTCTGAGAGTGTCAGCCAAAATTTGATATCTGGATTTCGAGCCACAGGGCTTTATCCACCTGAACCAAACGAGGTCTTAAAGAGGATTCCAGATGGATTGATACCAGATGATCGAGACACCATTGGAAGATCTCTTGATGCATCATTGGTTGATCTTCTGAGAGAACACAGAGGGGTTGGCAGTGAAGCCAATGCGAAGAAAAAAAGAGGCAAGAAAGTTCAACCCGGTAAAAATTTGGCAAGATATGAAGATAATGGAGTGGCTCCCACTAATGAACCTATTGTAACTGTCCCTGTAGACCTTGTAGACCCCAATAAAACCATTGACTCTCCCACTGCTCAAGTAATGGATCCAATATTGCCCAGGATCGTTTGGTGTAGTCGTAAAGAAAAGAATTAAGAGGAAATCCCGTTCAATTCAGCCTGGACAAAAAAGTGAAAGACTAATGAAAAGTGAAACAGATGCAAAGTGTGGCCTTTGTTTTTGTAATTGCCAAGACTTTCATGGCAAACAATATTGGATCAAATGTATACAGTGCCTTAAATGGATATGTGGCGTATGCAACAACGGAAGTAAGGATCCTTATTTCAAATGCGATTACTGTGACGATTCAGAGGCATCAGAGCCGTTGGAATATCAAGACCATTCTGAAGCCGACGTAGATTTTATACCTAGTGACTAGTGAATGAGTCAAGAGTTACCTAAGAGTTAGAGTTAAGAGTTTTTTTTGTAGGTATTTTCAGTTGTTTCTGTTACCTAAGAGTAAGAGTTAAGAGTTTGTTTTACATTTTAAGCTGTTTCTGTACCTATATATAAGTTTAATACATTGTTTGAACATTTTTTGTCGTTATTCTTTAATAATAATCAATAAATCGACTATTTATGAAAATTTCGAAAAGACAAAAGTAGCTATGGGTTAATTTTATCTTTTTCTAAACGAATCCGGGGTAACCTGGTCATTTAAACCAATAAAAATGCTAATTTCATTAAAATTTCCAAAAGTGACCAAGTTGCCCCAAACTCGGGGTAACTTGGACACCCCAGAAATATATATTTTTTTCTAATATACAACAAAAATATGACTTACTACAAACTTCAACTCTTTCCTTATGTTATTGTCGGTTTGTACAAAAACTTTGGTCCAAATCCATCAAAAAATAAAACATATATTTGGGAAAAGGTCTCAAAAATTAAGGTGTCCAAGTTACCCCAGATTACGGTACATAAAAACTGTGAGAAAAAGAAATAAGCGAAATTGTTCTCAAAACAAGATCTAAATTTTTTAGAAGAGTTTTTTAAGATCTTTTTTATTTTTGAAATATGAAAAAAAGCAATTTTTTTAATCGATTTTTTTTTAAATATTGCATTCCAAAGCAGCCAAATAGACTGGAATCTAATAAACTATCTACTCGTACTAAAGTTAATTATACAGTGTGGCGCACCGAAAACGAAACAGAGGCATTTACTGGCAGATGATTCCTTTTTTGAAAAAACGCTCGGACCCGTCGAATATTGCATGGAAAGTATGCATGGAAAGTATGGTGGTCATTTTCAACATTTACTCGGCTGACAGGTCAGTTCATTCTTTATTTTTTAACAACTTTGCTGCTATGTATTGATCTCCTCTTACGATGATGTATTTAAATTTTAAATCAATAAATCTCCAAAACTACTGAATTGAATTACATGAATTTTACATCATTGTAAAGGGAGTTAAAAGTTAGGGGGCTGCAAATGTTAATGTGATTTTATGCCAATTTTGTGTCCTCCTCGATAACACACAAAATCGACGGGTCCGAGCTTTTTTTTAAAAAAGGAATCATCTGCCAGTTAATGCATCTGTTTAGTTTTCGGTGCGCCACTTTGTAGATGGAATACTACTACTAATTTTAATTTTGGTGGAAATGGGACGTGAGTTACGAAAATTTGTTTCCCAACGTATTTCACATAATATTTTTTCCCAATTAAAGTTAAAGTATTAAAAGTTTGCTAATTAGTAAATTTATTGATCTTCATAATATTGTAGTACATCAAATTTAATGATTTATACAGGCTGTCCCATATCGACCTTCACCTAGAAGTTTATGGGAAACGGATAATACTAGATGAATGAAATTCGGAATATAGGAGTTTTCGATATTCCTGAGTTCCACTAAAATATTTTCAAATTTATAGCACTTCCGGTTATACCGGGAATTGACAGGCTTGACTATTTTAAATGGAAGACTACTTTTTTTTTAATAAGGGATTTTTAGAAAGTATTAATTTTCATGCTTACCTAGAACACTTTTCGTCTGGTTTCCTAATTTGGCTAAATATAAGGAACCTGTAACATTTCAATATTTTTAATAAATTTAATTATATTTAAGCTTAGTCACATGTCCATGTCACATGCATCAATAACTATCATAAATCGAATCACAACAGATATGTGAAAACTTCATTTTCATTGAGAAAATATATAATATAGATTCTTATTAAAAATGTAACGACACTGTGCAATATTTGATAATACGAAGTAAATACCCATTACAAAAACTATAATTTACTATATAATTTTAAAATTTTATACTGTGCATTATATTCTCAAACCTCTTGAACCTGAAACAAAAATTGTCAAAATTCATACATTGAAAAGGTCTCAATTAAAATTATTAACGCTGAGAAGATTCTGAAACAAAAAAATAGACATTCATTTTTATTCAATTTGTGTCATAAAAATTAATGTTAGCTATATTTAATTAAATAGATTATGTGGGGTCGATATCGTCGATGTCTGGTTGAAGCAGCTGAAAAAAAAAGATGTTATTATTTTCCTTCCTTAATATCTTTTATTTAAATTGTAAGACTTAAATTTAAAGATAATAAAAAAGTAGGTATTTATGAAAAAGTAAGGTGTATTTATTTACTTGACATTCACATTCACTTTGACTTAATAACTATAATATTCGTGAAAGAACAGAACATGTTATTTTGTGAAGATGTAAAAAAATCAATATGTTTAATGTATCGTAGGTCATTTCTCTTTTAATAGTGAAAAATGGTTACTTTTTCAAATACGGAATTATGTATAACTATTTTTGCAGTTTTATAAAGAATATCTTTACAATTTACCACACACAATTAACACATAAGGTTTTAAAAATACCTAGCTCATTTTAAAATTTCTGTCCTGGATTCTAAACCTGCATGACTTAGAAATGCGATGTTATTTTTTGGAGGTGTATAATCGTTTACAATTTTGAAATAAAATTATTTTAAATTCTTTGAATTAAATTATCTATAGAATATCATTCATACCTTTTATCCACATCTGTCGTGGAAAATGCCGCTGAAGATACTCACATGACGACTTATGAATCGGAAATACTAGGAAAAGCGATCTTACAATTCAGCAGCTCAAATAATCAATATTCAAAGGGATCTAAACAGAGCAGGATTAAGTACGAAGAGGAGTTTTGCTACATATTTTAATTTTCTTTGGTATATAATAAATTATACTGAAAAATACCAGAGAATAATTCCAATGGCTGTAGAGTACTTTTTAAAATCTTATTTCATATTCTAATTAAATTTAATTTGAATTATTGAAATTTTTGCCATTTCGACAATAAAAGATTTAATTACACTTCATTAACTTTTCATTCAAAAATATTTGAAAGAAGAATAATTGTTTATAAATTTCTATATATGTATTATATACTACAGAATTGATTGTACTAATCCTTACTTTTTGGAAGTCCATCTTATTAAGAATAATAAAAAACTCTTCGTTTTAACAAAACTTCCAATATTTATTTAAAAAATTGTTTTTTTAACTTTAATGACAGCCGTTTCGCTAGACTTAGCATCGTCAGATTGACATATTGTTACATTTTGTTTGTTTGTAGCTAGGTACCTGATGTTTATTAGGTAGTTATAAGGCTAGACCAAGTATGGAAGTAATAAGACATACCTAACAATATTAAAGCCTAGATGTTATGAGCTCTAAGGGATTATCCTGGATGTACGTCCCTCTAAGATCAGTATAACTGTGCAATGATATAGAAAAACAGGAAAAAACTATATCATGCTGATCTTTACAATAACTTAATATATTTGTGTTACAATTACGTCTTATCTATGTATAAAATGAAGACTCAATCAAAGCAAACACTTTAAAAGTGGAGAACTTCCCAGATTTATTTGTTCATTAACAACTTTAAATTGTGGATCTGCTAGATGTCTTTTTATTTTCAGTTCTTCAAGGAAATATAAATTTTGTTTTTTATTACAAGTGTGTAGTATTTGGATGTCACTGATGTGTAAGAGTGAGGTTGGATGTTCAAGTAGGTGTTTTGCATAATTTGACTTATCTGGTTGTTTTAATCTATATGCTCTTAAGTGTTCATTAAATCTTACTTCAAAATTTCTTTGTGTTTGACCTATATATACAGCATTACACTTTGGACAATTAATTTTGTAAACACCAGATTTTTTTAATTTAGGTAATTTTGTTTTTACATTTAACAATTTTGTACCAATATTATTTTGTGTTTTAAATGATATTAATGCTGATGTTGCCGAAGATATTATTTTTGAAATTGTATTGGAAATATTTCCACAATATGTAATATTTTTATAACTTTTAATTTCTTTAGTTTGTTTAGGAAATATTAGGTTTAGTGACACTTTCTGTTCTTTCTTATTAATTAATGTATTTATCAAATGAATTGGGTAGCCATTAGATGTAGCTATTTGTTTTATGATATCAATTTCTTTATCAAAGTTAATTTTGTTTATTGGAATTGAAAATGTCCTATGTATCATAGAATTATAAGCTGCTAATTTATGTGTTATAGGATGATTTGAATTATACGGTATGGTTACATCTGTTTGTGTTGGTTTTCTGTATATTGATTTAAAAATTGAAAAAGTTAATAATTTACTAACTATTTCCTGGGCTATATGCCCCAACGAAGTCGGTCGCCATCACGTTTTCTATTGAAATGTAATTCAATGTCCGTTGGGGCATATAGCCCAGGAAGTAGTTGTTTTTTTGATAGAAAACGGTCAAGCTTGGTATAGAAACTATTAAGTTTCCTTACCCTGGGTGCAGGTGGAAACAATTTTCCACTTTTTCAGTTTTTTTAGATATTTTAGTTTATTTTTTAACATTTTTGAAACAATGCATATACATATGCGCATAATGCCAGTAATAACGCGCGTATTGACTTCAAACCTAGACAATTCATTTTAAAAATCTAGAAATTGAAAGA
Organism: Ophraella communa; assembly: GCA_035357415.1. NCBI lineage: Eukaryota > Metazoa > Arthropoda > Insecta > Coleoptera > Chrysomelidae > Ophraella > Ophraella communa. The sequence continues at coordinate 939,049 of CM068988.1, read as the reverse complement.
AAACAGACTCTTCAAAAACATGTTTTTTTTAATTTTTTAAGACAAAAACATGCTTTTATTTTTTAAATTTTATATTTTAAAATTTTATAATAAATTATAGTTTCTGTAATGGGTGTTTACTTCGTAGTATCAAATATTGCAGTGTCGTTACATTTTTAATAAGAATAAGAAACACCACTTACAAAATCAACCGCAAATAAAGTTGCACATTACTAAATAGGCCATAACAACATCTCAAGGATGGTGGGCAAGTTTACCAGGAAGGCGAAGGAATTCATAACAGAACCCTACATCACAATTATTAACGGAGTATCTGTTGAAGCAAAAAATAAATATTACGAGGACACCCGTAGGTCCTTTTACAGGCATTCCCAAAGAAGGAACATATTAATTTTTTTGGAAGCAGAACAAAGTTTCTTATCAAAAAAAATATTATTTATGTTGCTTTAACTTGATACTATTAACTAAATTTATTAATCCCAAAACTTTAATTTTTTCATATTTAATTACAAACGCTCTAATCATTTTTAACATACGGTCCTGTTTTGGCTGCTCGTTCGATCGATTTTCTTGCTACCTAAATCCTATAAGTTCATATTGAATGCAGAAAACATGATAGTATCTAAATTTTAAATTCTGTTATTAAAAAATATCTACTTAAATACAATAAATGTACCCAAATGTGGAAAAATATGCAAATATAAGCTGTAGAATAAATATACAGGAGAACTTTAGTGATCTCTTTTGTAGTATTTAAAGTAATAAAATTTTCGGGACGTCCTTATTATCTCACTCTCCAATAATGTATTGAAAAACAATGCAATCATTTAAATTTTATATTTATACAATGAGGACATAAAGGGTTGCATAACATAATTTTTGTTTGCAACTAAAAATATTTTGACGGGCAGGTCGATTACCTACTTGAACTGCGCATCGCCTTGCACCTATAATTCGAAATACTGATAATGTCACCATTTTCATGTACATGACGTTACCGATAGTTTTTCGAATCAAACGTTTCGTTTTTGAATCCATCTTTAAAAAAAGTCAGGTAGTAACCAAGTAACTTTATGCCTGGGTTGACCTAAGGCCTTTCTTTTGGCACCATTGTTCTATAATGTTTAGAGCTGTAACGAACGTCTCCTCTGAGTCCTTCAGCAGCACCTTTAATGAAAAAAAATGTTAAGTGGTTTTACAAGTAACATATTCTCTTATAACCCACTTATCAGTAATTTAGCCATTGGTGAGGAGTGGAATCCAACTTTTTTTCTTCTTCCTAGCCAATTCATTGTTTATTAAGTTAGACATGGCTCTTTTCATAAATCATAGGCATTGGAGCCCCCCAATGTGGATATTTCAGTGACCTACAATTGAATTAAATTTCTTTTTTTTCTGCGTATAATATATCCATATTTAATTGTGATCTCTAAAGAACCAGATTTAAAAAAAAAGTGTTCACTATATTTTTTCACCATACAAAACTGGTTCTGAGAATTATGTAATTAATTACGCTCCCTTGACAAATTCAGGGGAAGATGGGACGAAGAAAAAGGTTGCATACTATCCAAGGAACTTCTTAAGTATCCGAATAGCGGAGCAACCAAGAAATACGTGGCCATGCCCAGAAAGGACCTGCGGTTGGTCACAGGTATACTTACTGGCCATTGTCATCTACGAAAACATCTGAGCAGGTTGGGTTTATCTGACAGCCCACTATGTAGAGGATGTGAACAAGAGGATGAGACAGTTGAGCACGTCTTTTGTGATTGTCCGGCACTCTCTCTAATAAGACTTTCTGTATTCGGCGAGAACTGGCTAACACATGCCAATTTGAGGGAGCTGCCTACAGGCAACGTTATCACCTACTTTAAACAGGTAGGATGGTTGACGAGCCAATAGGTTAGGCTCAATCTCAGAAGGGCGCACAATGGTCCAAATGTGGCCTAAGTGCAGTGGGGCGACCCACCCTTCCAGAATTACGGATACACTATGTAATCCTTTATTAAAAATGTAACATCCATGTCCTAAACACACACCTATATATCATTTAAAAGTTCTTCAAAACTCTACTGAGATCTGAGATTAGTATGGTGGCTGGTTGGACGCAGTGGGTGACAATGTTTTTTATACGAAAAGCTATCTGGTTAATTTTTTAGCGATTTGGGGTAGTTTGGGCGTTGCACCTTAAAAAAAATTTGCCACCTAAAAAAATGGGGAGCTGTTTGGGTTCTATTTCTATTCCATATATAGCCTTGGGGCTTAAGCCCCCCCCCCCAAAAAAAAACGACTCTAGTTGCGCCTATGCTTTTGTCATTTAAAGTAGAGCTAATTCCTTTCAAATAGTTATTCATAAAGCATTCCTGGAAATAATTAATAAGAAAGCTTATGATTTAGTTCCTTGCACTAATGCCCCCAAAACTAACAACGGTGTTGGTTGTGCAGTTTCCACTAATCGCGAACTTATTAAATCCTACACCGGTTACACAGGTGAGCTATATACAGCATTCAAATACATTTCCGGCTGTCACAAACATGTTGCCATTTGTACAGATTCTCTGTTCTCAATTAATGCTATTTTTACTGAACACCCAATAGTACAAGACATATATGACATTTACCAAATTCTATTTGTTTGGAACATAACATTTGGCTTTCCTCACACATTGGAATCAGTGGAACCCAAACCGCATATACACCAAAGAAGCTACCTTCAACATCAATAATACAGCTATGATCCAGCTTTCTAATGATCTTAAGATAGCCTTCAAGAAATCTATTGGCAATATACACAGCGCAACAGTTCTATCTACCACCACTGATCATATCTCCTATCAGTACCTAATAAGGAAAGCTTGGTTATCTGATGTCTGCAGGAAGCCGTCCAATATGTCAACTATGCAATACAGCCATGACCATTAGCCACATTTTGATTGATTGCAAATATGCTACAGTACATGAAATGATACGCCTGAAACCAACACTTGAAGAAAAGGACCGACAACCCAAATTAAATTAGATAAACCCTACAGTTTCTAAGAGATACTGTCGGAATGAACGCCCAGTGATATAGTTTATCAATTATTTTTTTTTTGACGTATTGTATTAGATTCTGTCAATGTTATAATCTGACAAAAAGTACAGTAATTATAGTTCTTTGCTAAGATTGATAGTTTCCTTTCATTACAAACGATAAAGTGGTCCTCGATGGCAAAAAGTGTAGAGAGTATAATGGGTCAGTTACCTCAAGAAAGGCTTCTTAATTACGAAACAGGGTTAGATTTTTTTGGGCCATATTCAGTGAGGATCGGAAGAAGAGTTGAAAAGCGTTAAGGGGTACTGTTCGCATGCATGACAGTAAGAGCAATCCATGTAGAAATTGTCTATAGCCTCAGCACCGACTCATGTATCAGGGCTATAAGAAGATTTTTGTCAAGAAGAGGGTCCGTGAAAGTCATTTGGTCCGATAACGGTACGAATATAAGAGGAGCAAGCCGTGAACTTCTAGAAGCCTTCGACCAATTGGAAATGAGCTCCGTAGTCGAAGAATTGACCAACAGAGGAATATATTTCAAGAGAATTCCTCCACTTTCTCCCTTCATGGGAGGATGCTGGGAAAGAATGATTGGCTGCTTCAAGAGTACTCTTAATGCCATACTGAGAGATAGACATCTTACGGACGAGGTATTACAGACAGTATTTTCCGAGGCTGAATATATAGTCGACAGCCGACCACTCACTCATGTGTCGGAGAATCCTCAAGATCCTGTGAGTATTTGTCCCAACGATATATTATTGGGAAAATCTTCTGAGATATTGACTCCTGGATTATTCACCGATCAGCACCTTATTACAAAAAAACAGTGGCGCATCTCCCAATATCTATCTGATTTGTTTTGGCGTCGCTGATTGAAAGAATATCTACCCACATTGATCAATAGAACGAAATGGAACCGAAATTAACCTAATATTCGAAGTGAAATTGTGGTGATAAATGAAAACAATGTTCCGAGAGGTATGTGGCCAATGGGGGTGATAGAAAAAGTCTACAAAGGTGAAGATAGAGTTGTAAGAGTGGCAGAGGTTGTTGTGTCTATTAATATAGAAATGTATACAAATAAATCGACAGATTGAACTTGTGACTGACGTGTCGAAATTTATTTTAAAATCTGACATACATGAACAATTTCAAGGCTACATTGAAAACCACAAATTTACACAATACATGGATATAACAATTCTCCCACGCTATTTTAAGAATCAATACTATTCTAACAATCAAATAAATAAATAAATAATATGTATAATATTAGATAACAAAATCTTGATATCGACTACTTGGATGTCTATTCCGTGTTGACCGTCTTAACTGACCTTGAAATTGATGAGACTGATTTTTTTTTCGGGGTGTATATGTATAGTCTCTGGTTGGTTAATAAATTCTTCATGCTCTATTTCTACATCATTTTCAATTGGCTTTGATGATTGCTCGTTTTGATTTGGATTGAATGGTTGGACAGGATTTGATAATTGTTCGTCTTGACTTGGATTTAATATTTGGTCTTGACCTTGTGGTAAAAATTGAGGTAACAGCTGATCATTTCGACATGATATTGGATTTTCTAAAATAGGGACTTCATTTGGGAATTTACTATTATCTTTGGGAACCTTTGTTAATTGAATTTGATCAATATGTCTTTTTAACGAGTAACCATCATCTGTACCTTTTTTGTAATAGTTCCAAATTTCCATACGCATTTATTTCCTTCATAAAACTTAACTTGAACTCTTTGCTTGAATTTTCCCGATAGGATAAAAAATATTTTTTGTATAGGACCGAAAAGCGATTTCTGATTTTTGAAGATGATTTTTTAAATTTAATGCTCGAAATTTGGATTCTGGCAATAATGTAAAACCTGCACCTGAGTCAACTTCATAGTTAATAGGTTTGTTTTCAATGGGTACTGTAACATGAAACTTTTGAGTATCTTGATTTGTGAAAATATCGACGATTCCGTTAATGCCAAAAGTATCTTCTTGATCTGATTTACATTCTTCGTCATCAACTTGATTTGTAAAATTTCCGATTATATTTTTTTTCGATAATAAAGTAGAAATACAAACCATTTTTACATGACCCATTTTTCCACAATCGTTACAATAAAGCTTTTTAAGGTCAATATTACAATGTCTTACTAAATGGTTATCTTTTCCACAGCGAATGCATCTATTTTCAATTCCAAGTTCTCGATAATTTATTTTCGAACCATTTCTTCTATTTAAAGATCTAGATTGGAATTTTGATGTGTCTTTTGTGTGATTAAGTTTGTTGATATTTGCATGAAAGTTCTCTACTATCTAATTTACAGGATTCTAGAGCTAGCGCTTTCTCTACCAAATAATCAAATTCCTTCTCATCGAATTGAAGAAGATTTTCACGAATGGATGTGTCACTGATGCCTCTAATAAACTGAGCTCTTAGAAAAATGTCTGAGATATTGGATTTACATAAGAAAGATGATATAAAATCACAATTTAAGGTGGAATGACGTAAAATAGCAACGAAATCAGCTATCGACTGGTTTTCCTCTTGAAAAGTTGATAAAAACTTGTGTTGTGAAACGAGAATATTTTTCTTAGGACATAAATGTGTCTGAAGTTTCTTAATCAGTATATCATACTCAAAATTATTGGGTTTTTGAGGTGCAACGAGTGATGATAAGATCGAAAATGTTGATGATCCTATGGAATTCAATAAAAGTTCTGCAGCAAACTTCTTGTTTTCAAATAAATTTTTAATATTAAGATAATTTTCAAAACGTTCCTTATAGTTATTAAAATTTTCTTTTTGTTTGTCATAATTTTCGAAAGGGGGTACAAAAGTAGTTGAAACCGGATTACCTGAGTGATATTGACGTAGCTAATCGATTAAGGCCTTTTGATTTCCTTGCATGGCGGCCAAAATCTTTTCAAATTGTTCTGCATTCATGGTTTTGACAGTTTTTGAAAAACTACTTTTCTCACTTTACCGTCGTCGTCAATTTGTTATGTCTATTAATATAGAAATGTGTACAAATGAATCGACAAATTGAATACTTGTGACGTTTCGAAATTATTTTAAAATCTGAGATACATCAAAATATTAAGGCTACATTGAAAACCACAAATTTACACAATACATGGATATAACAGGTCCGCACGACGCAGGGAACTTTCAAACGACCTGCGAGAAAACTCTACCGACTTCATATCAGGATTGACGAAAGAAGAGTGAATACTGGGGAGGACAATGTCGGAATGAACGCCCAGTGATATAGTTTATCAATTATTTATTTTTTATTTTTGACGTATTGTATTAGATTTTGTCAATGTTATAATCTGACAAAAAGTCATCTCGTAAAAAGTACAGTAATTACAATTCTTTGCTAAGATTGATAGTTTCCATTCATTACAAACGATAGATACTAATACATATCACAAAATTTAATTTTGTTTCATAATTTATATTTAATTGTTTAACATGTATTGTGTCAGTGCCAATGGTCATAGCTGCCGAGGCACGTTAAACTTAAATATTAAAAAAAGAATAGTTGTTATACAATAATAGTAGCTTTACATTATTATTGATAGATTGTGGCAAAGAGATAATAAAACCAAACATGGATTGCTGTATTTAATATTTTAAACATTTTCCTACATTTATTTCATTTAAAATTATAAGCTAGATTTTACTTATTATAATATTTATATTGATAATTAGTGTGTAACTGCGTAAACAAGAAAATTTAACTTAAAAATTTATCTTCATTAAGCTTCTTGTTCATACTAAAAGTTTAGTTTTTCCCATGATCTGTAGGTCTCATCTTGCATAGATTCTGCAATGGTAACATGGTGATATCGTTTTTAATCTTGACTACACCTTCATGCAAGTCTATGGAAAGTAGTTCACCAGTTTGTTCACGTTCTTCACCAATAATAACCTAAAATAATGTATATAAAATTTTATCATTAGAAAAATAAATGCGCTGAGCACAGCTAGTACAGACACAACGGGGTGGGGAAGTGAAATTAAATTTACAAAACTAGTAAAAAGTGTGTTCTTACATCTCGCTAATAAAAATATTCTAAATGTTTAAATAATTAATTTCATTGCATAAAAATAACGTAAATTAATCTGGAAAACGTAATTAAATATATTTAATATTATATTATTATATATTTAGACAAATAAAAGAAGTGGGTTGATGAAATGGGACAAATATATAATTCCAAATAACTATGCCATTTATATATAGTAAATTCAAACTCAAATATGTAATTTGGAAATTTTTAATAAAATGTTAACGTCTATTGACAGTTACTAAGGATGCCATGCGATCTACTTTACAGCTGTGCGGTTTTTTACCGTGCGTTATATGATATCTTGCAGAGATTGAGGACTGTGTTATTGAAGGCTTACAAGAGTGGTCGTAGGTAAAAATAATTTATGATAATTTTATATACAGAACAATAATATGTTTTTTCGCCTACCTTACCGAAAAGCCAATCATTTGAACACCAAAAATAGGGTGGAAAATTCATACCGTCACGATTTTTTTATAGTAACAATGAAAAAGTGCTTGTATTTGACATTTTTAAATCAGAAATAATACAAATTTTGACATATTCTGCAAAGTGATAGGTTTTCTCAGACAAAATTCTATAAATTATTAACCAAAGAATCTAAAACAATGTCAAAAGAAGCGGGCATTCGAAGCGTCCGAATCTGTATACCTCAGGATGAAGGCGAGAAAATACGTAATAGTATAAATCTTACGATATGAGGCTGACCGTGGCGCAGTGGAATACGTGCTCGCCTCTCACGCAGAGGGTTCATTACATTTTTTTAAATAGTCATAAAGACGGAAAACAGTTGTGTGTCACACGTGCATAAATGCATTAGCACTCATTAGCCAAGGTGGTGAAAAGAGCTAAGCCACATTTTTGGGTAAATTGAGATAACAACAAAACATCAATCAAAAACTGAAAAATACAGTGGTAAAGAATGTTAACTGATTAGTTGTAACCTTGAATTCCAGTCAAGTGTGAAAGAATCTAAAGATGTACACTGAAAAGCAACCAAATGCGCATCTTTTATACATTTCGCATATTTTGTTTTATTTAGGAATTCACCAGTAGTTTTTTACTTTACCTTAAACTGGTCACCTCTTTGTGGTCTTACTGGATCTAGATGATCAGACATAATATTAACCACTCTATCTTCGGCAGGAAGAAAAACTGTGCACATTGCTCCTGAGATACTTCTTATAACTCCTGTTTGTCCTACTAAACCAGTATCATCATGACTATCTCGGATTCTAACCTAAAATATAAGTCAAAAGTAATTGATAGAATAAGTAGATACTATGTATGTGTAATTATAGTTGTATGTAACAGTTGCAAGTCTCCTATTTACATTATTTCAACAAAAATGAAAGCCGATATTATTTTTAGTTTCATCGCTTCACAAACTCACAGAATGTGGTACTATAAACTTAATTACAATAAACAATAATCTGGTCAACAACCATGGTATAAAAATTGAAACTAACTTCAATATCAACTGTATGCCAATCAGTCATAGGTAACACATCTAATCCAGCACCGGGGGTCTGAGGATTGTAGGGCATATTGGGACTATATGCCGAACTCGGAGTACTGTACGGATTGTTACTCGAAGCTGGCGACTGACCATAACCAGTACCGGGACTAGGAGTAGAAATAGCGCTCTGATAACCAGGACTAGCCTGGTAGGGACTGTAGCCTGCATCATACATGGTACCTGGAGTTTGAGGAGTATAAGGTCCATTAATTTGATATCCCGGAGTACCTACGACAAACAAAAATTTATAGATTTGCTCCAACATAGCTGTTGCAAGAATAATCACTCCACATAATTTTGTGATATTATTTTATACTCGAATTAAATGTACTGCAACACATAAATACGACGAACTTTTTCCAACGTATTATAATAATAAAGATTAAAAAAGGCACTGTAAGAAATTAAGTACAAAAATAAAATGATTGTTTATTTTCACATTAACAGTATTCAAAATCTAAACAAATTAATTAGCCGCATGTGCCTACATGATGCCAGCGAAAAATTCTTCCAAGAGAACATTTCATTAGTCTTTACTGCATTCCTTACTTTTTGGTACAATAAATTTAATTAAAACATCTTCGAGAGAAGAAAAGGTGTAAGGCATCCCAAAACATCTGGTTTAACCAATAATGTCTGAAGAAGAATTTAATACCCAATTATGTAAACATGAAATGTAACACTCCATCAAAAGAAGCGCAAAAAGTTGTTAAAAAAACCCAAAAAATGTGGATTAAAGAGGAAAGTAGAAAGTGGTTTAAAATAAGAGATGCTCTAGACATTTACATTAAAACTGTTCATTCAGACTGCTTAGATTGTAGAATTGATTATTTGTTAAGGTGAATTGAAAATATAAATTATTTTATTTAAAAATCGGAAAGTAAAAATGCATTAAAAGTGTTTGTCAAGTGACATAAAAGGCTACTGATTGGTCGAGTTTTTGATGACATCACCTGCTTGTAGCATTTAAACACCTTTTTTCGGGTTTCCAAACCGTCAGAAGTCTGCGCACTAAAATCTGTATTCGTATTTCCTAGTTTGCAGGCTTCTGATATCTTAAGGAAAGTTTGGAAATGAAACCTGCCAACCAGAACAAAGCTATTTTATAATGCAAAACGGTTTTGTAAAAGCAGAAAGCAGAAACCTACCCCAAATCGTCACAATCATGATGGGAATATTTTCCAAAAGCAAATCCAACTTTTATGCGTTTTTACATTTTGCACATTTAGTTTTTTATTTGCAAAAAATGTTTGGGTCTGATATGTATCACAGATCAGAACGCAGTGTGTTTACCAACCCAAACCAATGACCAACCTCGCTTTTGACAACTGTCTGCACTAGTTGCACAATATACTATTTCCATTGGTTCAAAATACGTTCTTGAATCTCAAGAAATCAAAATATATTAAAATTACAGAGCCTAGATGCCTTTAAAAAGAGTTCATTTATGAATAGTTTGACAATAGCTTGGAGTTTCAAAGTTACACGTACATGTCAAGTAAGTTTGATTTTATCATTCTGTAGGCCAGTGAGACGCAAATAGTATTTATTATTCATTAAAATTGACGGGTTATAGAAGAAAGAAAAAATAAACTTACTTGGATTATATCCAGGTGATGGGTATGTGTTAGAGACTGAAGGATCCCATTCAGAGCTAGCATTAGGTGTTCTAGAGCCATCGTGAATCGGTGTCATAGAACCGTAATGTAGAGGTGTACGGGAACCAGAATCGCACATCGGTGTCTTATTACCAGAATCTCTGTACAATGGAGTCTGACTTCCAGAATATGCCGGTGTTCTTCCATAACTAGAAGCACTGCCATCTCGGCCACCTGTCGATCCTAACATAAAATAAAACATTCTTACAAATCTGATTTGCTAAATGGAAAAACAATAAACTTACCAACTTCCATAATGTGATTTCTGTCGACAGATATTGTTTGACACGATGTATGTAATTCTATTCTTGCAGTTGCATGATTTGTGTCTCTTACAATACCAATACATCCTTTATAATGACCTTTGATAATTTTTATGGTAGTACCTTTAATGTCTCTATCTCTTGCCACTCTGCCTCTACCTCCACCGCCAGGTCTACCTCCAAATCCACCACCAAATGCTTAAAACAAAATCAACAAAATGGTTTGATTAAAAAATTACTTAAATAAACATGAAGACTTTTCTCTTTTCAGTTATCTCAGTACAGTTTAATACAATTTATTAATGAAAATAATTATTGACCTGGCAAAATTAACTAGAGTAATAGACTGATTCCTGAACGAAACGTAGATATATCCTCAAAGGCTATGAGCTCACTAATTAATTAATTAATTTAACTATGGAGCCTTAACTATAACAGATTAGTTTGAAATTTCTCTTCAATTAATTGTTCAGATTTTTTAGTAAACAATGTTAGAGTTATTTTCATTATGATTTCTGTTTGTAGAAAAAGTGTTTCACTCGCTGAAAACATTTTTTGAACCCCATGAACATTCACAACTGTTCTCCCACTTCAAAAAAATGTTACTTTCGACACTTGTAAAACAGTATACTTTTATACACGATTATTGTATAATAAACTCATTATACGCCTATTTGCTCGACTTTAGTAGTACCCATTACGGCAGTAATTAATGAGTCAGTAATTATGTTTGTCAGATACTTCCTGATTCCTTGATTTAGTTAAAATATATCGTTTTGCTATAAACCAACACAAACCACCAAATATTTTAAATTCACTTCTGTAAAATATAAAAAAGTAAAATTTCCTAGAACAGATTCCAAATCGGAATGTAAATTAGCAATTAAAACAAATTTAAAAAAATCATACATTTACTAGATAAAGAAAAGTCCTTTAAAAATTAACATAATTAACAGGGAAATAAATAAATAAATAATAGTGTCACATATATTTTCAATACATTACCTCCACCTCCACTAGAAGGATGCATAGGAGAACTTCTTCTAGGTGACATAAATTCCAGTCCTACAGACATCTCCGCAGGTACATTTTTGTTACCTCCAGCTAACTGTAAATGCTTCGTTTTGCACACGAAAATGCCACCATTTTGTAAAAACTCAACCGAGTACAAAAAGGCAAAGTTTCTAAAAAATATATGAAGATTAAAAAATTTTTTGTTGTTATGGTGTGTTGACTACCTGTATAGATGTTTAATTTCTCCAGAAAACCCAGAGTGTGGTCCATCAATGACTTTTACCATATCCCTCCGATGCAAATTGTTCCTGTAAGAATCTAATGCAGCAGTTGATTTGTGAATACGTTTCTTTTGTAAAGACCCTGGTCTACATTCCACTACCTTGCCTAAACCAAAAAAATACGTTTTTCTTTAAGGAGTCAAAAAATGCATCATTATGAACATGTGCAAACGTAGTAGAAGTACGTATTTACTCATTAGTTGGAGAAATAGTATCTTAAGTTCTAGGAATAAAAGTATCTATGACTTGAAACGCTATTTGTTTTAATTTTACTGAATATTGGAATAACTTAATTGACTACCTATTGTTAATTGCATTATCTAAAGAATCACTAAAGAAGTACAGACTATATTTGCTAAAAACTAGGACGACCAACTAAAGAACAATTAAAATAATCGAATACAATATTTAAAAACAAAAATATCTTTCAGTTAAAACTTAGATATTTTAGAGCAGTATTTTTTTGCCAAACAAAAATATAGAATTAAAATATCGGAAATTGTTCTTATCAAGTTATAACCAACTATTTAAGGTTATTTCTTCTGATTTTCTGATATTGGGATGGTAATAAAATTATCTCAGTGGTTCAACATTACATTAAAATATATATATTTTAATTTACTTTTTTACTATTTTTATTGTTTTTTATTTCAGTCTTGTAGTCCATTTTTATCTTTTGATTCTGTAGGTAATTATTTCTATTCTATGGTCTAATTTTGAGTTCTCTGATTATTAAACTTGTACAAGCAATGACACGATTCTCTTTAACCCTGGCATTAAAATTTTCAAAAGTACTGTAATATTTAAAAAAAAACCACCGATATTCACTGCTCACCGAACCGAAAACTATAATAAAAAAGTTTAAATACTATAATAAAAAGTCAAATGCACTATGCACTTTTATCTCTCAACCTGTTAATCTAAAAATAGCATGTGTCAAAAGCCAGCGTAACGAACGAATCTAAAAATAAATTAGACGCCCCATCCCCGAAAGACAATCGGTCAGTTTTCGTTAATTTTCGTGTTGCCTGTCGCCTATTAAATTTACGGAGAGGCTGGCCTTTCTAAACACAATTTTTACGCGCTATGTAAAGCTAGATTCGACTGTGGCGTACAGAACAATTGTAATACGCTAGACAAAGAAACGCGGCGTCCGCAGAGAGGCCAGCCTATATCCATATACCACCTAAAGCAGAAATGAGATGGATGATATTTATAGAGAAACGCGGTAATTGACGGCGTCTGGACCGAGGGTGAGGGCAGGACCGTATTTTACTAATTTAATAATAATTCTGAATGATATAATAATGAATGCAAATGGTAAAACAATATAAATTTGTGATTTATTTAATTTGCAAATTATTGGTGAGGCACTGCCTCATAGGAGAAGCCGCCACTGCTGCTCACCATCAGTTGCTTGAAATTTAATATAAAAAAAGTAAATATAGTGGAAAACATCAATAAACCGTTATTTATGATATAATCTAGATATAAGTATGTACGACTTTTACAGAGAAAGGGTTTGTATAGTCAAAAGCGCTCTTATCGAGCGGGTTCAAAGGTCACTAACCATATGTATCAAATTAGAAAACACAGAGGTTACCAAAATGTGAGATTTGAAATAACGCGTATTTAATTTTGATTAAAAATAATAAATAAAGTTGTAAACTATATTCTTACCGTGCATATTTAAAACGTGAAAATTCTCCCTTTCCAATCTGATGATAACTCCTACCGTTTCAGCGTCAAGATTCACTAAATCTCCCCACTCAAATTTTCCAAGAGAATCGACACCACTAGCCATATCTGTACACAGCTGTAAATCTTTTGGCAAAATTTCCATTTCATGCATACTAAGATCAGATATTAAAACTACTCTGTTGTTTTCAACTCGTACCACCAAACCAGTTTCTCCTTCGTGTCGCCCTACAAATATTTAATGTATTATGTTTTTAAGATATATCCAAATTTTAATGAAATTATCCAACTAAATATCAAAATTAATATTTAAGTAGTAGCATGTGCTTTTTTGTTAATCACAGCACATAGCTCATAATCAGGTTTTCAGATTTCTTTATAACTAGGGTCCTTAGTAAAAAAGGATTTTAGCTCAAGTTTAATGAAATACAAAAAAAAAGATGGCAGCTTAACACTGATAAATGTATGTGTACCCACAGAAGATGCAGACAATGAAGTCATAAATATCTTTTACGAAAACCTATAAAAAACGTATGAGGAATTACCCAGACATGATATCATCATAATAATCGGAGATCTGAATGCACAGATAGGTAAAGAAGACTATCTACGAGGGTTGTCTAAAAAGTTTCCGACCTCAACATGAAGATGGCAGCGCTCGTAAACAAAAGTTGGGGAATGTGTTTGCGTATGCTTTGAAAGGTACCCACTAAAATTTCAGCCATTTTGGACGCGCAGTTGTTGTTTGACAATCATTTGAGTGAGTCGATGTGAGTGTTTTTATGAAAATGGCAAAAAACGAGTATCGAGCTGTCAATAAATATTTGTTTTTAAAAGGCAATACACCTACGTAAATCAAAGACGAGTTGGACGCTGTGTACGGGGACTCTGCACCATCATTTACCACCGTGAAATTTTGGGCTGCTGAATTTAAACCTCGCCGTACCAGCTTGGGTGACGATGAACGTTCGGGACGTCCAAAAACTGCAACCACTGACAATAATATGGCTCAAGTTCACCAAATGATACTAGACAACCGTCGAATTAAAATTAGAGAGATATCAGAGGCTATAAACATGTCCAAAGAACGTGTTTGTCACATATTCAATCAAGATTTAGGCATGAGAAAGCTGTCCGAGAGTTGGGTGACGCGTTTGCTCACTTTGGACCAAAAACCTGTTCGAATGAACATTTCCAACTCTCTATTGGCGCAGTTTAGGCGCAATAAATCAGAGTTTTGGCGCCGATTAATTACTGTAGATGAAACTTGGATACACCATTATACTCTAGAAACAAAAACACAGTCAAAACAATGGACTGCGAAGGGGGAATCGGCTCCAAAAAAAGCAAAGGTTGTTCTTTCGACTGGAAAAGTGATGGCAACTGTTTTCTGGGATAGTCATAGGAGGATAGGAGCATACTACGCATCATTACTTGACAAGCTGAAGGCAGAAATCGCGGAAAAACGGCCACATTTGCAGAAAAAAAAATTTTTCACCAAGACAATGCGCCGTCTCACACCTCAGCGGTTGCCATGGCGAAAATCCACTAATTACGGTTTGAACTGCTTGACCACCCTCCTTACTCACCAGATCTAGTCCCAAGCGACTTTTTTTTGTTCCCTAAGCTAAAAATTGCGATCTGAGGACAGAGATTTTCGTCGAATGAGTAGGCCATCACTTTCGTAAACAACTATTTTGCAGAGAAAGACGCCGAGTACTATTTGTTAGGTTGGAAACTTTTCAGACAACCCTCGTAGAACCAGTAGAGAGTAAGCAAATGGTGCATGAATTAACCAATGATAATGGTACAAGGGCCTGTGAGTGAGCAATGTCACTGAATATGTACATAGTATAAAATTTCAACACAAACAGAAAGATAAAATCATGTAGATGATACTAGGAAGAACAGGGAATCAAATAGATCACTAATGATATTCAAAAATAGGGAAAGAATGATTCGAGATGTAAGGTCATACAGAGGAGCAAACATAGATTCCACTCATATATTAGTAATCGCCAAACTGAACCTAGAAGTAACTAACCAAGTAAAATATCAGGAAAAGAGACGAAAGTAGGCAGTATGTATGTATTAGGGGTGAAAAGTACACTGCGACCTATAGGATCTATTTTGTCCCCCCTTACTTGCCATGATCTGAGATTTATAGCAGCTCCCGTAGTCCTATATTCCTGAGGAAGTTTAGGACATCGTCGGGCTTCAAATCAGGTAGATCCCCCTCTTCTATTTCATGTGCTCCTAGGTATCTGGCCCTAGAATTCTGCAAGGCAGGGCATTCTGAGAGTATGTGTATTGAGGTTTCGTCCTCTTTCTCACAGAATCTGCACTTTGCTTCATCTGCTAACCCTAGTTTCTTCATGTGGCTTTTTAACCGGCAATGCCCGGTTAGTATTCCCGTTAAAATTCGGAGCCTTTTTTTACTGAGGTTGAGGCAGCTAAGAGATCCCTGGTCATAGTTTCCCAGTAGTATCTTAGATTGCTTCAGTCCTTCCAGCTGATTCCAGTACTTGGATTTTTCCTTCTCCATTTCTTCCCTTAGTTTTTTTAAGATTACTCTACTGCTGATCCCACAAGATGGTTCTGGTCCCAAATGTGGGGTTTCAGCTCCTTTTTTTGCCAGCTTATCTGCTGTTTCGTTCCCCTCTATTCTTATGTGTCCCGGGACCCATAGGAGGGTCACAATGTTCTTCTGGCCTAGTTCATTTAGTTTGACTAGGCATTCCCAAACCATCTTCGAACTGATTATATTTGAGCTCAGCGCTTTGATGGCGCTTGACTATCCGACATGATCACAACTTCTTGTCTGTGGTAGTTTCTTCCAATATTGAATTCCACACATCTTTCGATGGCGTGGACTTCTGCTTGAAAGATGCTGGGGGATGTGCCCAAGCTTTCTGAGTATTTGGCTCTCGGTCCAAAAACTCCTATCCCAGTTCCCTCGTTTAGCTCCCACTTTATGGTATTCTGGTTTAAATTTTGTATGATGGTGTCTTCATCCCATTCAGATTTATTACTCCACTTTGTGATGAATTTTCTCAAAGTTGAATTTCTTTAGCATATCATCTTGGGGCATTTCCCAAGTTTGATCAAAATGAAGTGATCGAGGTTTTTTCCTGATAATTCCTTCTTTGATCATTCTATATATCGATTTCTTCCTTACACTTTCTAACAGAATGTGCAGTGGGGTCAAGTTTAAGATCACCCCCATTGCAGCAGTGGGGCAAGTTCCCATTGCTCCAGTGATTTATGAACAGGCTAGGCTCTGAATTTTCGAGAGATAAAGTGGACAGTAAAAGAAAAAAAAGAAAATGCAAATGGAAATAGAGCAAGAAATAGAAAAAATAAATCAAAGAAGGATAATGCTAGATTAGAATGGATAAGGACAGACAGTGTAAAAGAGCAAAAGAAGTATAAAGAAATAATAAAAGAAACAACTAAATTATTGAGAAAGCAAAAAAAATACTGGATTGACAAATTAATGGAAGACAAATTTGAACTATTTCAACTGAAAGAGCTTTGCTTTTTGCTCTAACTAAAATGCCAACTCTATATATACACCACTAACAATAATATAATTCACAATATAAGGAAGTTTTTTCAAAAAAAAAAAATAATATAATGGATCCGACCTTAGATAAATTTGTTATTTGTTATTTAAAAGCATTACCTCCCAACACCTTAACGTGATCTCCAGTTTTAAAATATTTCTTCAGTTCATTAGCTTGGAAGACCAATGAATCTTTCAGATCTTCATGTTTTGGCATTATTATAATCATGTGGCCATCTATACTAATTATTTTTCCCTAAAAAATAAATACAATCATTATAATTAAAAAAAAAAATGTAAGTGAAAACATAGATAATTATAAAAATTTACTAACCAGTGTATAATTTTCTTTACATTGAAAAATTAAACAAAGTAATAAAAGTACTTTAATAAATAGCTTAATAAATATATTAAATTTATTTTATTTTATGAATTAAAAAAATTAAATTATTAAATAGTTCTTAAATAATTAAAAATTGAAAGTGATTCAATAATACTTGCCTGTAAGTTGATCAATTCACCTTCGCATACTTCTACATTGTCACCAGCACTAAAAGAATGGGTAACAGTCTTTTCTTCTTTCTCGGCGGACAACTCTAAATCAATACCTTCGGGTTGTTCTTCAAACCTTTCTAATTCTGCCAAAGTCGGTTTTACTCCATCGATTATAACGGCACTAAGAATGAAATTCTTGTAAAGGAATCCTTTACGAGAATATCGATTTCCTTCAAATATCAAAAAATCACCATCAGATGTAACTTCACCACCAATAGCTCTAATTGCTTCAGGATCAAATGGTTTACTTGGAGGGCGTCTTTTCTTTTTTCGTTTTTCTGCTTCAGATTCCTAAATATAGTATATTTATATTGATACACGATCAATAGGCAGAAAATGTTGCAGACTTACAGTTTGTGTTGTCCTTAAAGCTCCTCTTGGACGTGTATAATCAATTCTAGGTAACAATTTTAAATGAACTTGATTTTGGGCCATATCAAAATAGTCAACTTGAGCAATGTCATCTTTATAGAGACCTCTTTTTAAACGCACCCACTGTTTTGATTTTAAACCTTAAAAATAAAAGTAAAATGATAAGTTATTTTAATTATAAAATTTGTAAAACGTATTTTACAAAAATATGTAATTGTGTATTTGGTAATCAACTCAAATCTCCATATACATACCAGTTTGTTCCTTAACCACTCTCAAAACATCAGTCATTTCCTTAATAGGAACCATCTGCTGTTTCCAAATACCACCTTTTAAATTTCCTACATTTTCAATAGCTGTTTTTACATGGGGTTGCTTGTAAGCTTCAATGTAAATGTAACCTTTTACTCCCTCAGGTGCAACCACTGATTTTATATGTAGAGGCTCCATTGTATTTTGGTATGCCAAAAATTTACGCATGAGTAAAAGACAAGTACTTTTTTCTTCCCCTATTCGACATTTTACCATCCACAAATTTGGATCTCTAAAAATATGTTTTTATTATACAACAAACAAACAATTCCTTCTATCACATTCCTACTCTCTAAATTAGTAAACCAGCTGAATTATTCTTACTTTCCTTATAAAGTTAACTATGTTAAATTTTTGGCAACAATAATAAAATACATATACATATTTCTACTAACTTTACTCCCGGCAATAATGTTTGTTGAGTAATTTCATCTGACATTTCTTCGCCACCATCTCCAAAATGTTTAATAGCTGCACCATCATCAGCATATTTTTTCTTAAGGTATTCTTCTATTTCAGATTCTTTCTGGGCACTGAAACAGCAATTTAGTATTACTAGTATATCTAATTTTTAATAATATTTGAGAACTTTTAAAAAGTATGTTAGCCTGTCTAGATGTATAGTGTAGAAAATTTTTTGATTATACTTACTCCCACAAATTAGTTCCTCTTCTTCTTCCTTCAATTTCTCTTGCAGTAGGACCAAATTCATCCACTTCATTTGGTACAATACCAATTTCAGCTCCTTCTTCCCATTCATCTTCATCTTCTACTTCATCATCTACCTCAGCTTCATCAATAATGAATCTAATAATATAAACAAAATTATTGAAATCATGTTTCCAAGAAATTTATTCAAACATACCCCCCATATCGATCCTTATTTTTTTTTCGTTTTTTAGCCCTTCCCCCATCATCACTTTCATCTTCTTCACTATCATATTCTTCAGAATGTAAACTATCTCCATCTGGTTCTTCCTCTTCAACAACATCTTCTGGACCAGAGGCTTCTCTAGCTTCTGATCTAAAATATAGATACATTTGTTTGTTTACAGTTTAAAATATAGCTCAACTGCAAAAAATTCGTTTTTTATATCATACACTGGATTTTGGAAAAATAATTCTATTTTGTATTAAGAATTTTATAAACCATTAAAAAATGAAACATTAAATATTTATAATAAATCGAATAAACTGCAATTTATGGTAAACTATTAATAAATACACATATTTTGAATTTCTGATATATTATGATAATTTGGTATGTGTATGACAGGTTTATTCTTACAACATAAAACTATAGATGTATTTATATTTATTATAAGGTTTAATAAAGTAAACATTACCCTGATTTTGCAGATCTGCTTCTTGAACGTGATCTAGATTTAGATCTCGAACGTGATCTGGAACGTGATGGAGATCTAGATGCTCTAGAACCTCTTGATGGTGATCTAGATCTACTCTTTGAAAGGGATCTAGATCTTGACCTAGAAGGAGTTCTTGATCTACTTCTTGCACTACCTCTTGAACTTCGAGAACGAACTGAACCTGCATCGGATACATTTTCATTGCCTGAAAAATTACTTCCCTCCGAGTCCGACATTATAACAGGCTTTAAAAAATTAAGAATTTTACCAAAAGCCAAATTATAGGTTATACTTAAAGGTACACATAAGGTACACGTAAATTTATAACATTTTTAAATATGTAACCATATAGATACTTAGAATTGTCAGAGAATTGCGACTTTCGGTAATTTACTATTTTAATAACATTTACTTAATTTACAAATTGTATTGAAAAATAGAACCCCTTTACTCTGTTGTTATCTCAACTCAATAAAATGTCCACCATTGTAATGACAACGTCAACTTTAACTGTCAATACTGTCACATCACGAATCGGTCCTTTGACATAAATCTAAAATTTTTTTTACTAACATTTACTAATAAAATTATTCCTGAACGATTTGATTAAATTGTTGAATTAAACATTTACAAAAAGCTGCAACAACTGAGTTTTGTTAGTTTTCTAAAGTTGAATTTACTAATTTTACTTATTTTTATGCTTCAAGTAGGCAGGTATCTACTAGATTACTTTCAAGTAAATTTTCAGTTAAAATTAGCTTGTGTTATGTTAGTTAGAACTAGTTCTGATTAACATTTCATTTAACCGACACAATTTACAAGGAAAAGCTCTGATGCTAACGAGCAGTAATCTCTGCATACCTACCGATATTCCTACATTCTTTCAGGTGTAGGTACATAGGTAACGGAATAATAAATTATTATTAATAATTATGTACCTATTCGTTATGACTATTAACTAGAAATGCCAATTTGCAATAGGTAGTTTTAATAAACATTTATCCCATACTTTAAAAAACTGATTTCAATGAATCTCATATACATTATCTAGTAAACCTGTTATTTGATGATGTTTATAGATATAGTTTTATTTTTTATTTATTCGTTGTATTAAATTGTATAGTCTATTTGTTTTTAAAAAATTGAAGTAACCCATTTTTGTAAAAGGACCTTGAACTTTTTAATTTAATTTTTGGACATAATAAACGAATACATCTAAAAATAATGTTTGTTAAAACTTTTGGGTCGTATATAAGACCTGTAAATAATTAAGGCCTGTTTGGTGAATAATTTGTTTTCTCTCTCTCAAATTCTTTTACCTACATATACATCCCTATATTGATTTACCACTCCCAATACTACTTTAATTTGAATATGTTAGCTTACAATTATAGTGTTTCGTTAAAAAGTGTGTTGAAATAATACCCTTACTCATTCTAAAAAACAAGTTTCTAGAGAAGAATTAAAAATAAATAAAATACCCTTTGAAAAGAAAAACCGTTGAAGTTAGAAAAGGACAATGATTTGTTTATTTGTTGAAGAAATGTTTTGATTGGTCGACTGTTTTGGCGGGTAGCAAAAGCGACCTCATCGGAACGCTTTCGAACAATCGGCATAGCCAGCTAGAGTGTGTGTTTGGTAAGTCGATTAATTTTATCTCTTAAAGATTTAATTTAAAATTATAGGAATTTATTTGGATATGTACAAAATTACTAGCAAATATTAGTTTTTTTACTCTAATTTACTGTATTTTTGTTTATTAAATAAGTATTATGGTATTAGAGGAATTAATTTCGAACTGAAATAATAAGTATTTATTTTGGCTGGCATGGCCGACCAACATTTGCGAACCAAGCCAAGTAAACTCGTTTTGTAATTTTAAAAATTAATTTCTCTGAAAGTATACTTTGTTTTTGCATATCAATGGTCCTAAATTATAGCTAATTTTTTTTTGTTTATGTTTACATCATGTTTTTTCGTTGAAATAATGTATTTTATTCAGAAAATATTTGGGTGGTGTCATAGAATTTTAATATTGTATTATTTTGAGCATTCAAGAATGGCGCGCGCGGTAGCTTTCGAAATGACGCCGTCTTTTCAAACGTATTGTTTGTAATTATTGTTTATACATTGTTAATGATAATCGATATAACACTTGTATTTATTAAAAAGTTATCAATAACTTGTTGAAAAAATAAGATTTGCTTTAAATTTCCGGAACTGTAAATATTTATCTAGATAAAAAAAATGCAATTTGATTTTTGTGAAGGCCGTGGGGTTGTTGACTAGTCTATTTTGACGCGGTGGGTCTTGTTATTTATTAAAATATAATGGTTTTTTTTCTCTGAAGGTTAAGCTCAATTTTGTATTACCTACCTACTTAATCTAGTGTCACATACATTTAATAAAGATTGAAGTCAAATATAGATTACTACAAGTAATCGTAAACTTGTTTGTTTTATTTACTAAATAAAGTTAATAAATGGATATTAGAACTGAAAATGTAAATATTTGAATATATTAGATGTGCTTGGCAAAGTTTTCGCATGCATGTTTTTTAAACAAGATGGCGTTACTGTTTGTATCATTTATAAATTTTTCCTCGTGAAGTTTCTGTAATCATTTTTATGTGAAATATTTTTCAAATAATTTTCTATTTTTCAAGCTAATTATATGAAAAAAAAATCTATTTATTTCTGTTGGACCCCATTCTTTAAAAGTTATTTACCCCAAGCCAATGATTATGGGATATTAAAAAAAAGTAGGTTGTAGAAACTTTTTATTCAAAGCACATTTATTAGTGTTTCTAACATGCTGGTTAAACGGTTTATAATTTTTTTTGCGAAGTAGGATTGGATGGTATAACTCTGTAGGTTCTTTTAATAGAGTTGTCTGGACATGTTCTAGATCCTGAATTAAGTGGACTGGGTGTTCCAATGCAACGGTTTATCAAAGTTTGTTCCAAGTTCCAACAAGAAGTTGTAGATCGGTCGCAAGCAAATCGGTTCATAAACTAGTTCATGTACAGTAAATATGCGCATAGTACATGAATCAGTTTCGAACCAAAGATGCTGTTGGAACGCTTTGGAAACCGTTTTTTGTATAGTCAGTATATGCCTATCTTTATTATGGTCTATTATAATTTTTATTCTAGAGTGTTATGATTGTTTTCACTGTTATTTTTCGCCATTAATCGAAATAACATATTATCTAAATAAAATCATATTTAAAACTTATCCATCATAAAGTTGAGAAAACTAAAGGTTAAAATACAATTAAAAACTTGGTATTTAAGGGTTGCGTTCATAAAGTTTACTCTTTAACTCAGAGTTAACTCTAGAGCGTTCAGAAATCTGAGTATGATTGGAAGTACATTCAGAGTACGACGTTCATAAATTTAACATAGTTAACTCTGTTAACTAATATCAAAGAGGTGAGTAGAAATTAACTCGACATGCGCAGTGATGAGTATCTACTTATTTTAACGAAAACAGGAGATAATTTGTGTTCTGTGAGGTATGAGATAACCTACAGATAGAAAGATTCATTATGATATTAAGCATAAAGCATTATATATAATACTTACCTCAATATTCAGCAATAAGCTTTTGGCAAATGAAAAAATAGAAAAATAAATTGCTCTTCTCACGTTCTCTGCCATTTTTCTAAAATTACGTTTGAATAGTTTTAACTTTTTAGGTTATAATTTTAAATAATAGTGGTCAAGTCAACTGTTAACCACTGTTTACTCCGAATAAAGACACCCAAAGTAGTAAACTCATAGAGTTAACTCTTACTTAACCCGACTCTCCTTAACTCTACTCGGAGTAAAACTTTATGAACGCATCCAAGGAATAAGATATTTAATTAAGAGATGCGGGCGGCAAAACAATCAAAATTTATGTTATAAGGAATAAAAAGTTAGGAATAAGAAACCGACTTGTTGGTTTTATTTTAGGAAAAAGAGTTCAACAAATCGGAGTTCGGAATATAAGACATTTAAAACTTATTTTTTCTAAAATTCAAAAATGGAAAATTTTCAAACACATACTGCTACTAAAATTTATGGTCGTGAATTTGAAGGTGATTTCAATTACGATTCACCCTTTGGTAATGCTCGTGCTGCACCATTTCATTGATCATTACACATGAATTAAAAATCTTTTATATCAAAATAAACAATAATAGAATAAAATTAGAAAAACGAAAAACTGCAAAAACCGCGGAATGTTTAAGCCACGCCTTTGTAGTAAAATAGTTATGATTGATGAAATTTTATATTCCAAAGTTTTATTATGTCTTGTTATTTTTATTTCTTATTTTTTAAGTCTTAACTCTTATATTCTATTCTATTATTATTATTCTATATTATTCGAATTAAATCATTTGTAGGTAGAATTTTTTGCCATTTCTTGTACTAACCCTTTCTCGTGCAGAAATCTATCATGCTTAATTTAAAATACAAAAGTTTGACAATTTTACTAAAACAATTTTAATACGTAATATAATGCTGGAAGAAATTGTTAAATCGTTACTTATTTTGTTTTCTAATATGCATTTGAAGTTTGAATATATTGGAACTAGGTATTTTGAAACAAGTTATACTATGTACATAATATAAATAACATCTTATTTATTATTATTCTTTATTATTATAATGTATAATTAAGACCTAATAGCCTTAAACAGTTTTATTGAGATGATATTCAAAATATTCACACTCTTAATTTGCCCTATACAATGTTTCATTTACATATTAGTTTAACTTGAAAGACGATAAATAAAATGCAATAGCAATACTAAAGCGCATGTCAGTACAAACGATTTATGCCCCAATCTCTGTATGTACATGAACTGGTTCTCGATCAGTCATTTTTTCTGTTGGAACAGAATTTTGTACCCTCACAAGTTTGTTGGAATAAACCTCTTAAAAAGCATATAATATACAGGGTGTCCCATGACTAATGGACAATGTAAGAACTGTAGAAAGGGGTGATAAAAATAAGTAGTTTGATACAAACATGCACCAGTAAAATGTTAATAGTAAGCGAGATATGGGGCGTTAAAGTTGACAAAATATTTTTGAAAATTCGTAATATTTAGAAAACAACTGAATGTATTGGTCTCAAAATTTGTACACTATGGTTTTTAATGGTAATAAGCATGATATTGCCTTAATTTTTAATAATACTTCTAGGTGGCGCTGGTTACACAGTTAAAATTTGATAGATCAGCAGTATTTTTTCCCCCTGTATAATGTGCATTTTATTACGAAATAATAAAAATTGCATCATTTTGAAACAAAAAAGGTGTACTTGTTCAATTCCCATATTTTAAGTCGTTTTCAAGATATTGCTATTTTAATACTGCTTACCACGCCGGCATTTAAAAATTATTACCTAAATAAAACATTGGTTGTTCAAAGAATACAATTTAATTGGAAAAAGAAAAGAAAAAAAAACAATAATTACATTTATTTCATTAAATGTTAAAAGTGACCACTGTTTACTTCAATACATTTTCGTAAACTTTTTTGTAAATGTTGTCTTACTTTAAAAAACATCGCGTTGCCATTTTTTTAAAGTATTTGTGGCTTCATGAATTTTTGCTAATAGTTCGTTTTGGTTATGAATTTCACTATTGTAGACTAACGATTTTAGATATCCCCATACATAAAAGTCCAAAGGATTAAATTCTGGGGAGCGAGGCAGCCAAGGAACCTCACTGCCCCGTCAAATCCAACGATGCGGAAAATTGTTATTTAAATGCTCCCGGACTATAAGTGGATAATGTGGGGGAGCACCGTCCTGCATAAACCACATATCCTGCCTTACAATTAAAGGAACTTCAAGTAAAATGCCTAAATCATTTTGCAAAAATTCTAAATAATTTACCGCATTTAATTTGTTAGAGTGTTCAAATGGACCAATGAAATTATCGCCAATGATTCCACACCAGATGTTGATTGAAAACTCATGCTGAAAATGAGTTTCTTTGTATTGATGAGGCAAAATCGTGATAGTGGCTATTTCTCCAATTAAATACTCCTCTGCGTGTGAATGTAGCCTCGTCTGTAAACAGTACCTTTTTTAAAAATATTGGATCTTGATTGATCTTACCGAGCATTGATTGACAAAATTGTAGTCTCCTTAGTAAGTCATTGGGTAATAAATTTTGTACAGGCGTGAAATGATATGGGTACAATTTTTCTGTATGTAAAATTCTTGACACACTTGATTTACTTACACCAGTAGCTGCCTGCAAGCGCCGAGTACTAAATTCAGGATTTTCTATAATTCTTGTTAAATAATTAATCTTCCATATCAGCTCTAATTATTTTAGGTCGACCACCAGAATTTTTCTTACGAAAAGAGCCGCTTTCACCTAAATTGGAGTACAATCTTTGTTTTTTTTTACGACTGCGTACAATTCGGTTTGGATATAACTGCACATATCGTCTAACTGCAGCAGATGCATTATAATTTACTTGTGCATAAACACAAATCATATCCCCTAGTTCATTATTTGTAAATGCATTGCCTCTAGGCATTTTTAATGAAAGCCGTATTGTTAGTTCAGAAGTTAAAAACACAGTAATGACAACTTTTCGCTATTAACTAGTAAATTAATGACAGTTCTTTTAATAGTCACAGCCCTCTTTAAAATATTCTTGTAATTATAAGTTGCAGTGTAATGATATGCACTGCAATATTAATATTATAGCAATATCTTGAAAACGACTTAAAATATGGGAATTGAACAAGTATACCTTTTTTGTTTCAAAATGATGCAGTTTTTATTATTTTGTAATAAAATGCACATTATACAGGGGGTAAAAAAAGCATGCTTATTACCATTAAAAACCATAATGTACCAATTTTGAGACCAATACATTCAATTGTTTTCTAAATATTACAAATTTTCAAAAATATTTTGTCAACTTTAACGCCCCATATCTCACTTACTATTAACATTTTACTGGTGCATGTTTGTATCAAACGACTTATTTTTATCACCCCTTTCTACAGTTCTTATATTGTCCATTAGTTATGGGACACCCTGTATATGTAAAATATGAAAACGCTAAGCTTCCTAGTTAATATGTTTGTTCAAACAGCAGCCAAATTTGATAGCAAACTGTTTGAAATGTGCGCATGGAACTATCTCCTTTTTGCGCACGTTGCAAAAGGTTTAACTGCTGCTTGAAAAAACCAAATATTTTGTCCAGTTGTTCAGATTGATTCGGTAGGTAGCATAAGTCGATTTTGGCGTCTATTTATTGCATTAATAGCATATTATATGTTAAATAAATATTTAATAGCTAACTTGAAATTATAACGGGAGTCGCTACATTAGTGGCTATTTTAGAGAATTAATAGGTTTGTTCAAGTAGCAGTCGAATTTGATAGCAAACAGTTTGAAACATGCGCATGGAACTGATATTCTGCGCACGTTGCAAACGGTTTGAAACCACGTTTAACTGCTGCTTGAACAGACTTTTGTGTGCACCTGCACCCAGGGGAAGGAAACTTAACAGATTCTATACCAAGCTTGACCGTTTTCTATCAAAAAAACAACTACTTCCTGGGCTATATGCCCTGACGGACATTGAATTACATTCCAATAGAAAACGTGATGGCGACCGACTTCGTCGATTTTTTAATTGCCACAATTATTGCAAAGCATAATTAATTTTTATAGAATTTTTTGCTTATACTTATTTTTTGTTGCAGTTTATTTTTCTTCATATTTAATCTCAATACAAAATGTCTGACGATGCTTCCACAACGCCTTCAAAAAGGGGCCGTAAAGCCAACGCTGAAAAAGCAGAGAAAGTAGAAAAAGAAAAGGTTGAGAAAAATGACACAAAAAAGAGAGGAAAGAAGGTAAGTTGTATATATTTGTTTTTTGCACTATTTTATTAACATTATGAAGAAACTAGTTTTTCATTACTTTAATAAATAAAAGAAATTGTTGTAAATGGTTATATTATTACAGGATGCTGAAGAAGATGGTGCATCTCCTGCGAAAAGGGGTAGGGGAAGGCCGAAAGGTACCACTAAAAAGAAGACTGTAGTTAAGCCTAAAGCAAAAGCCGCAGGTAAGTTTAAATACATATGTAAAAGTAATTCTTAAAGGGTGTTAACATAACATGATAATGAAGGAAATTAATTTGAATGTTTATAAATTACATTTATTATGATAACAATGACACTTTTAATAGTACCTAGTCAAATATTCTAAGGACAAAAAGTTTAATAAAAAAATAACAAGTTGGTTATTAAAACAACATTATTGCAAAATAAGCAGATGCCAATATGCAATGCTACCAATAAATAAAAAAGATCAGCATGTTATAATATATTTGTTATTTTAAGAGATAAGATAATGACTATTAAGTATATAATGCATTAATCATTAACTTTTTTGATAAGGTAACCTATTATTTATAAAAATTGTTAATAACCTGTTGATCTTGTATACTACAATGCTGATTGGAGGAAAGTTAATTATATATTAATATTTTTTAAACTCTTTATTATAGTTGTTTAATTCTCTACCCAAAAATAGGAATGTTGAGTTAACATATGAATATGTATGTGATGATTTGTTTTTTTAAATAAAATGTGTTTTGTTCACAAGTTATTTATTTTTAGGGATTTTAAAATCTCCATGAATTAGTTATTTCTTCTATTAGATAAAGAAATAGCGCCTTTTGTTGTTGTTGCTCTGATTATTTTAGATATAGATGAATATCTAATATTATTTAATAAACTTCAATCGAGGGGTGAATCACTTCTCGCAATACTGTCACAAATTCATTGGCAGTAGCTTCGCAATTACTTCGGAATCATCGCAATCGCATTGAAATAATCGCAATCCAAGCAATCATTCAAATATTCTTCGCATTTCGCCAATGTTAGATGATAATATTGTATTAATTTCTAGCTTTATTTCTGCCGCCCTCCGGAGAATGTATACGGTTTTTAGGCTCCTAATACGAAATATCGAATTTATAATTTGTTTTATGCATTATATCCATTACGAAATACTTGCTATAAAGAAATGAAAAAATGTATTGTCAATTAGAAATTTCATATTAGCCGCCAAAAAGCGCCGTGCTACAAAATTAAAACAACTATGCTATGAAATATTCTCATTTACAAAAAGTTATTCCATTCTCTAAAAATGAGGGCTAGAGTTAGATTGAATCGAGGTTTGAATACAGTTATTTTCAATATATATGTATTTTGTTTTCTTTTAAATGTAACCATTTATAAAACACCAAATTTAAACATCTTAATATGTCTAATATACAGTCGGCTTTAGAATAGCATATACATGTTAAATGTGAATTTCGTTTACCTACCGAAGTTATAAAAACGCCCTTCTTAAACAACATAGGAGTGGCAATTTTTAAAACGCCTACATTAAATGGTTTTTGGGGATTAAGTTTATTTACAAGGGTCATGTCCCGAATAAATAGGTTTTTTTCGCATTTTTGCACTGATATATTAAAAGAAAATGTTTTGAAAAGGGGTTTTAATCCCAAACAAACATTTATTATCGAGGGTTCCAAACTAAGTGAAGTAAAAAAGGAATCAGTAGAGAGTTTGCAATAAAAAACAAATAAAACCGTACTGTATAATACACAGGCAATTTGTCAATAAAATACCTTATGCTGCAAACATTAAAGATGTGGGCGGGTTTAACTGTTTAACTGATTTATTATTATTTAAACTGTGATTGGTTATACACAATAAATAGGCCATCCTTAAAATTAATTCAATGTAAGCGATTTGAGTTTAAAAATGTATATGCTCTTCTGAAGCCGATAGTTCATTAATAAGCCACCCAAAAAAGTTATTATTTTATAATAAAATATAATGTTTTATGAGAAAATGTTGCATAATTAGGGTATGGCACCCCAAAAACGTTTTGCCTGCCGCGCTATTTTTTTCTTTCAATGGCAACACCCACCTCCTGCATTTTAATATTTCCAAATAATTTGACCACTTCCAGTTTTAGGTTATAATTTGAAAAACATGAATTTAAATATATTATTCTCTGAAAACTGTCTTATACCCTCACCGACCAGTTAATAAAATTTTATGGAGTACTCTATAGGG